>JAODKC010000107.1:17811979-17835223 GCA_026777985.1 Mormyrops attenuatus
CCCCTTTTTTTTCCCCCCCCCACCCGCACATCCCTTCCCACCCCCCCCCCCCCCCCCCCCCTTCCCCCCCCCACAACCCCCATTTTGGGGGGGGGGGGGGGGCAATACTCAGGGAATCATCTCACAGCTCCCTAGGAACCCCAGATCTACAGCAGCCACTCTAGAGAGATGCCACATGGAAATCTGTTTGTTACCCATCCGACATCGATCTTGTTTCCCGCTGGCTGGAGGATGCCCAGATTGTGCCCCCCCCACCCCCACCTTAATTTCTCAGCAAATCGACGCACGTATTTCGAAGGTCAAACAGGTCCCCCCCCGTCATTAAAAACACATTAACAAAGGGTAGTTTGTCATCATCTGTCCTGCTTCTGACCGATTACATTCTAATTCTCATTATAACAGCAAGAGTAGAATTATAATTAAAGCAAAACAAAACATTATAATATAACATACCAAATACCAATGTGGTCAAACATATATATGCAATTAAGAATACCTTTGAAAAACATTAAACATGTCTCATGTGCATAAAAATGTATTGATGAAGCTTGTAGACCTAAGAGCAAAGCCAATGTCTATGTGGCATTGCAGCCAATTCCCAGGGGGCAGTGCAACCTGAATGCCGCTGTCCCCCCCGCATCAACAACAGAGGGTCCTTGCCCCACCTCAGCCAACCTCACCTTTGACCTTTCAAAGGCCCATGTGACAGAGGGCACATTTAGGGAGGGCCATGTTTCCTTTATTCCAACGTGTCGATTCCCATCCTGACACCAGTTTGATGTTTGTTGTTTGCTTAGGAAGTTGCTCCCATGATTGGTTCCAATCCCTAACTGCTCCTCAAAATGCACCAGTGTGGCCTTTCTTCAAGGGACTGAGAGAGGATTGATGGTGGACCATTGAGGACACCGATCTTGGCTGGAGCAACAGGATAAGGTCCCCTTGGTGAGGCCAACAGGGCAGCTACCCCACTGCTTAACGGCAAAGACTGGAATATGAGATAAAACAAATCAGATAAAGATGAAAGTTAAGCCATAAGAGAGAAGTATTTATGATTAGTGACACATCCTATAAGTGGGACAAGACCACAGCAAATGGACCTGTCAAAGTCCACCGCAGGAGGGGGTTACAGAACTGTGCATTTGGTAATGCACACACACACACACACACACACAAACAAACACATACACACACACACACACACACACACACACACACAAACTAGCGTGTGGAGAAGAGATTTGGGAAGACAGTTAACGTGACTAGCTGATGATTTGATTAAAACTTTCCGTTTTATAATCCAGATTTCATGGAGAATGAATTACACAAAGCAGCTTTTCCCCCGGAGAGGGGGTGCAATTGGCAGCTGATGATGCGATTATCGTGTGACTCTTTCCAGTCAGTAAGGAGCAGTCAGATCGCATGGCAGCCTGCTTCAAGTCAAGCATGGCTGTGGTGGTACGATGCGATGGAAGGCACCCTAAAACAATGAGAACTAATGCACAAGCCCCCCCCCCGGGATTGCCCCTTATCTCAAGAGTTATAATTCTCTTTTCCCCCATGTTGCTGCCTTATGAAGGCAATTACATGGGGAAATTTGTTGTTTTAACTCAGTGGAGAAGAACGAAGTGAGCCCAAAATTAAAAAGGGAGCTGAAACCTGCAACAAGCCAGCCAAATAAAAAGGCAGTGAGTGCGCGTAAATTTAAATATATTATTTCACACGGTTAGACAACGGGAACTTGTTACTATTGCGTTTCACTGAAATATTCACATTTAATTAACTATGAAACCATAAAATCAAAGTTTGTGCCTGAAATATTTTATACGCAGACAATAATGTCCTTCTGGAAGTCGTCAGTAATGTCATTTTGTGTAGTCCAACGCAATTTTAAATATGGATGCATCTTTTATTATGAAGTCGCTTTCCATTCAGATGTGTACGGCCTTTGGTTTGTCATCTAATAAGCATCAGTATTAATGTACGTGTGCTACCATCGTCCAGATTCACTTACATGGCGAAAGAGCCGCAGATCTGATGAAGACGACAGATCAGGGGGAATGAGGGAGAGGGGCTGACTGAAGCAGCTGTAATTGAATTACCTGCTTCTTGTCTGCATCGCTGCCGGCTTCTGGTGACACAGGGATTAGTCATAAGAGTGGCCTCCCCAGCAGAGGTGCCCGGGCATGCAGGGACCTTTATCAGATGTGGGGCTAATTATAGGCTATTCGCTCCACAATGATCTATGGTCCACTTTCTTACTGTCAAATATACAATCTGCGCCTCTCATACCTTTGTTTGAAGGTTTTTGATTAATTCCACAGTTGCACATTTATTTGGGGATGGAGTATGAGGTTTCGAAAATAAGACGATTGAAACTTTACATTTAGAGCTGTCACACTCCTTGATTTCTGCCTTGGAGACTGTGTAGATTTATTCAAACTGAAAAGGAAATTCAAGCTTATTTAGAGGCTTTGGGCTCCTGTCCTTCAAAGGAGACTGTGGAGAAGGTGTATAACAGTAGGATATAGTGCAAACAGTGGGAGACGGTGCCATCAGCGGGATTTAACAGACAGCCAAGCTTGGTAAACCAGCGCAGATCCATTTGTGAACTAAAGCCTCATCTTTCTCCAGCTTTCTCAAGCCGATGTGCTTCCTGGGTGCCGTTTGATGTTATGTTGTTAAAATTACCTGGAATCCACTGTCCAATAAGTTTGTCTCAGTTACTCTCGGGAGTTTCGGTTTGGACACAAAGCACGGCAGTACTGCTGACTGCTGACTTGGTTAAGGAGGATCTCCAAGAAGAATTGCACAGAAAATGTTTATCTTTATGTCACTTGTGTTGTTTATTTTAGGTGGGTGGTTTGTCGCACATTGGGTTAGGTGTCCGTGTCCATATCTGGAAGCTTGTAGGTTCAAATCCCATGGCTGGCTGAGTTACCATTTTGGTGTTGGGCCCTTGTGGAAGGTCTCTAACCTCTAGAGATGCAGGCTGACTCTGTGCTCTGACCATAAAAAATTGTGTTCTCAGCTGTATATACCTGTGTCTGTGTCTTTCATGGAGAATGTGGGTAGAAAAACTACCCTATTAAAAATATTGTTATTTTCTTCAAATGGCACGTAGGTCACAGCCGGCAGCTTCATGGATTTCATACAATGTCCTCATGTGACACCAATGAGCCATTTTACCAAAAAAATAAGTTTAATTTAAAAAATATACATTGAATACATGCTGTTAATAAACATATGCAGATAATAATGTACGGTATAAAGTTGAACTGATTCTCTGATTCCATGCAGCTGACTGTATGCTATAAGGTAAACAGCACTATATTTGAGTGATGTCTTAATGTCGAACACATTGATTGACAGGCAGAACATTTTCAGGAATAAATGACTCACTCTATAACACTTATAGCAGGAAATTACTGATGTTTCAGGGAGCACATTTTACTTTCTCTAATGGTGTCAGGTGGAAATGTTCAGAAAATGAAGTGTGAGGTTTCCGTTTTAGAATGCATGATGTTTTGGGTACCCAGGTTATTTTTTGTTGCTGCACAAAACAAAATAGACCAGGGTTTGAGTCTCCACCATTGCTCCATGTGTGTGGAGTTTGCATGTTCTTCCCATGTCATCATGGGGTTTTCTCCGGTGTCCCCCCACAGTAATGCTAAGGTGAATCGGAGTTACCAAACCGTTTGTAGGTGTGAATGTGTGTGTGCCCTTTGATGGGTTGGCACCCCATGCTGGGTTCTTCCTTGCCTCGTGGCCATTGTTTCCGGAAAAGGCCCCACACACTCACAACTCTACGTAGGACAAGCAGGTATGGAAAAAGGAAGGACGGGTGAATTCTCTAATTTCCATTAACATCTGCCCTTACATAAATCAGAAAAGATCATTGTAATGTTGTAATTAGGCGTGCAGTGATCTGACTTTCAGTATCTAGCGCACGACTAAGCTGAATTTGAAAGACAGCCTGTCTATAATGAGAAAGTGAGACAGTGTTGCACATCCTGTGACTCAGCTAAACATGCATCAAGCCTCGAACGAGCCTGGAAGTGTGGAATCAGCCTGGACAGATTTCCCAAAGACGCGCCAGTGTAAGGCACGGCGTCAGCCCTCAGCCCCAGACGACCTCCTGCTCGAACCAAGGCTTCTGCGGCCTGAATCCCCCCTTTCTTCACACATGGGATGTCTCTGAACAGGATGCTTGATGATAGCAGTGCTTTTATTAGAAAATGACCCATGTTGAATATCAACAAAATACTCAGGGTAAATATAATTCTGATACAAGATCCAATTCATAGCATTTTTCAAATCTAATGTCACACAGCAAGCTAAATTGGGATTATGTTATCGCTTCAAAGCGGAGCGAAGTTTGGGGGGGCGGGGGGTCGCATTATGTTTCTACTTGCGCCGTCGCAGTGGAATCCATGGCACGGTTAAAGGATCCACTGCCCTACATTTGCTGAGTTCTGAGTTCAAAGTACCCCCGCAGCAGTGAAATCTGGGGACATTACGTCACGCTCTGCTTTCTGCAGACGCTGCCTGTCAGCTTGGCTGAATTTCATTTTTCACTGATGATACGCTGCACTCGAGCCGACTGTGGGGGTCGGTCACATGACGCAATGCGACCAACCTAGCTCAAATAGGTCCGAAATGAGGAAGTGAGTGTCTCCAAGACTGAAAGGACATTAAAAGACCCATGAATTTGGAATACAATGTTTAATCTGTATTTTGTCGTATCTTGACATGAGCTGATGTAGCCTTTTCTATTGTGTGATCAGAATGTAGACCGACGAAACAAGTGAAAGCTGTTCTGTAAGAATTAAGCAATTTGTTTTCATATGTGCAGTGTCTACACAACAAAATTCTTAGTTATATATTCCTCCAGATGCTAAAAGAAAATGAAAACAGAAAACAATAGCACAGTAGATAAGGCTACAAAATATATATATATGGTGGATATGTATATTTTATATCCTTATTTTGACACATAGCCAAAATCAGGTGCCCTGATCAGTCAAGATAAAAATATTAAAATATACACACAGACAAGTTCTGCACAACGTTTCGGCCAGCTACGTACTGCATATACAATAAGATTATAATGGAGTTGAAAATTTCCTATCGCTTAGTGATGCCATAATCATTATTGTAGCACACACATTACTCACGTGTTTGCAGTGGTACCGGTGTAAACAAACCTATTGAGCTGCCTGTTGCATGACACAACAGCACATACAAGTATCTACAGTATATGATACTTCATAGCGTTAATAAAGAATTACGTTACTGGTTTATGTATTTACTACACTGTACAGGTCGTCGTCGACTTACGACCGTGATTGGTTTTGATGGCCCTTTATTTTATATGCAACAATGATCATATGTATAGTATACCGTATCATAAAATTATATAATCTTTAAGTCATATTGTTTGGTATTTTTAACCTTTTTATCGCCGTTTTCTTAGTTCATTGCTGTCGGCAGTTGGGGCCGAAACCGTCATACACTCAGACTGGGTAACACCCGCGCTGCCGGCTGCGGCGCAGTCGTGGCCCCATATCCGCGGTCTTGGAACAGTCGTAAAGTCAATCAGTCGTAAGTTGCGTAGGTCGTAAGTCGACACCGACCTGTACCTTTTATTGTTATTTAGGCTATAGGCCTACCATATAGTCTAGGTGTGTAGTAGGCTATGCCATCTAGGTTTGTGTAAGTATACTCTAATGATGTTCGCACAACAACAAAACTGCTTAACGATGCATTTCTCAGAACGTATCCCTGTCATTAAGCAAAGCATGACTGTGCATACATACATGAAGTATCCATAAAAATATAAAATATGCATTTGAATACAATAAAAGTACATTAGCTCATCCCAGGTGTATATAAATCTCAAATTAAATGTGGTCATCATTTAGAGCCAATTACTTACTATGGTGAAACAAAACTCATTGTTAGTCTTGATAGCATAAGTTGTGTGGACGGGTTTGACCTGGCTATCTGTCTGACCTCGTCACTGTCTGTAATCATGGCTGTCTGCCCATCTTCTCTCCTAGGCTCAGGTCCTTCTAGTAGCCCCAATGGAGCAGGATGTGGAGAGCCCAGTCACTATCAGACAGCCAAAGCTGCCTAAGCAAGCCAGGGAAGACCTCCCCAAACAGCTGGTGGACAAAGAACAATGCAAACGGAAGATCCAGAGGTATGTTCGCAAGGATGGAAAGTGCAACGTCCATCACGGAAATGTGCGGGAGACGTATCGATACCTGACGGACATCTTCACCACCCTGGTGGACCTCAAGTGGAGGTTTAACCTCTTCATCTTTGTGTTGGTTTACACGGTGACATGGCTGTTCTTCGGCTTCATGTGGTGGCTCATCGCTTACATCAGAGGAGATCTGGAGCACATAGGAGACAACCAGTGGACTCCCTGCGTCAACAACCTCAACGGCTTTGTCTCAGCTTTTTTGTTCTCAATAGAGACAGAGACCACCATTGGGTACGGCTACAGGGTGATCACAGACAAATGTCCCGAGGGTATAGTTCTACTCTTGGTCCAGTCTGTGCTGGGGTCTATAGTGAATGCCTTCATGGTGGGCTGTATGTTTGTAAAGATTTCACAACCCAAGAAGCGGGCGGAGACTCTAGTTTTCTCCACCAATGCGGTCATCTCTATGCGAGACGGCCGACTGTGCCTGATGTTCAGGGTGGGCGACCTCCGCAACTCGCACATCGTGGAGGCCTCCATCAGAGCCAAGCTGATCAAGTCCAAGCAGACCAAGGAAGGGGAGTTCATTCCCCTCAACCAAACAGACATGAACGTTGGCTACGACACCGGCGACGACCGGCTCTTCCTGGTGTCGCCGCTCATCATTTGCCATGAGATCAACCAGCACAGCCCGTTCTGGGAGATCTCCAAGGCCCACCTAGCGAAAGAGGAACTGGAGATTGTGGTCATTTTGGAGGGCATGGTGGAAGCCACTGGTAAGGAGTCACATGATGAGGTCACGCACCACTGAAAGGTATATGTACTTACACAGCTTATAGATGTGGAGGGAGATGCTTCATAGGCCGAAGACCAATTTTAACTATTTTTAAGGATAACTAGAAAGGTAATGTAGACTTCTTTACTTGTGTAATTAGTTTTAGTCCCTTTGTTCCTGTGCCTGATATTTAGGAAAGTCATATCATACATAATGATGAAGCTAGTGACTTGTGCTGAATGAAAAAAGAGGATCGGTTAGGTCAATTAAGGCATCAAGATACGTCAGACTGGGACTTTGGGTGATAAGACTATGTGCCAACCAAACTCCAGAGACTCACGGGGTCCCTGTGAGGTCAGCGGCTTACAATGTGCCTATTGTTAGAAGATTTAAATCGAATTGGAAGGGCAGGTGCAGCCCTTGGTTGTGTAACCAGCTGTGCTGATGTTAACATGGCTGACACGTGTTCCCATCTGATTACTGAGACGGCCGAAGCCCCTTTATATACTACAGCCACTCTACGGGGCCTCCTCGCAGACCGGTCATGTTAGAAAACAGGTTCATCGTCCAGCTAAGTTCTCATGTGCTCTATTTCAGTTGTCTTGTAGCACTCGTAATCGCATTTTGGAGTTTTCCTTAATTTTTTTGGCACATAGCCAAAATTGGGTGCCCACTTAAGTGGCAAAAACACTAAACCTGCTTCGGTGAGAAGTGGATTTCACACAGCTGTGTGTAATTAGCGGATGAAATCCGGGACTGCAGTGTAATGTTTACAGCCTCAAGGGTGTTTTTCAGCTACATATGGATTTACAAACAGACTTGTGTCTGAATATATGAACTCACATTCTGTTTGCCGCCCCAGGTGACATATAAATTCATTATTAGAAAAAGTATGATATTTCTCTAAATAAACCCAAAATAAACTCATGAATAGAAAAAAACGCAACCAGTGGCATGTGACAAGTGGTAGCTATTGCAATTTTCTGTCACCCTAAACGAATGGCTCAGCTAAAGAGAAGGAATGGGGCCGTGATGCGCCAGCGAGAGCCGCTGTTCCAGAAACCGCAGAGCGTCCATTTCACAGGGAGGGGGCGGCGGAGGACGAAAGTCCCCGGTGCCGAGGGGGGGGACTGCGCATTTTCACGTTACGTTAGCGAGGTAGCGATGATGCGGTTGAGTCACTTTGTATATCCGGGGGCTGCGCCTGCAGACTCCTGGCCGGACACCGGGCCGCGATCAGGAAAGAGCCGCCGTGGATTGGCTCAGCTGATCTTGCTCCGAGTTTGTTTTCAGTCGAGTGAGCAGAGCGCCGTGTCCCCACAGGCAGAAACAGCATAAATGTATTAATATCGAACCAGGGCCAGTGGAAAGACACATAAAACTTTCTGATTTAATTTTTTTACAAACTCCTCTAAACTGTGCAATGCAGGTACCCTGGCTGGTGTTTGATGTGCCTTTTATTTCGTGCGATGTGTAGAGAAGAATCTGCAGCCTATTTTTGCACAGTACAGCAAACGATGATAATGTAAAAAAGACATTGATATTAGGGTTGCGTACGAGAGACCAGGCTTTCGGGGAAGACAGAAGCCCAGCTACCCAGGAGCAGCACCGTTTGGTAGCCCGCTCTCCAAAAAGTCGCATGAGCTCATTTGACCTCTGTAGGCTTAATTCTGGACAAACTCAGCCACCCCCCCGCGCTTTCCGCTTCACGGCAGCCTGACATCACACGACGTGCGAATTAGACAAGCACACCCGCCTTTTCACTCCATTTACTATACTTTCCTTCCACAAGGTGTCCGCTAAGGCTGCTTTGAAGCATACTAGCCCTTTGCTGATTAAATAACAACCTAATATAATACTAATGGCATTGTTTTTGACAACAAATGGGCATTATCATCTGAAACTACTCAGCAACGAGAAGTGCCACTCCAGGAGTCTGCAGATGCTTCCAGCGATATAAAAAAGGAAACCTTTTAATATTCAAGAGGAACCTGCTTCGTTGCCCTTTTTCATCAGCAGCCAGTTTTAAGTAACAGTTAACAGATACGAGCTGCTTTTCCCACCGTTTTCACGCCGTTAGCCTCTGAGCCGTTACTGTGAGTGCACTTTCCCTTACACGCTGTCGACTGGATCTCCTCTCTGCTCCTGCAAGGATTTTCCTTCCTTATTCAGCTGAAAAAAAGGCTTTGTGCACATTTTTAACGCGATGAAAATGGCACTGAGGATTAACTACCCATAAATTATCTTCAATAAAAGTTTTTTTTTCCTGACAGTTGTTACACAGAGCCTATGTGTGCAAAGAGTTCAGTGTATGACTGCATTTCTGTATTGTTTTGTTTTATTCATTTTTTTAACAAATAGCAACCTTCAATTTTAGCCTATAATGCATAACAGGGAGAATGTGTGTGTGTATATATTATATGCATTATATATTACTGATTGTCCCCACGATGTGATAAAAATTTTGACATTGTGGGGACCACATTTTCAGTCCCCACAAAGGTGAACTCAATTTTATAAAAATCAGTGACTGCAATCAAAAAACTGAAAAGACCAAATTTCTCGTATTTTGTTTGGTTACTTATGGTTAACGTTAGGCCTGGATGAGGGTTAAGGTCGTCATGTTGGGATCAGAGATATACCCATAAAATGAATGGAGAGTCCCCACAAAGATATAATTACAAATCTGTGTGTGTGTGTATGTGGCTAATTCGGTGGCACCAGGGTATTATATATCTGGAGGTATGATTAAACGCTTTCCATTAAGTCCTTGTTAATTCAAACCCTCACACGCTACCAGCAGCACCATCTGAAGTGAGGTCAGAAAAATACTTAGCGTCTGACAAATGCATGCACTCCACTCATTCTTTGCTGTGGCGGTTTCTTAATTACACAGATCGGCTGCTTTTGTCTGAAACGTGACTGGCGACGGCAACTAAAATATGAGGCGAAGCATTTTCCGCTTCAGTCTGCGGGCTGAAATGGACTGCTGCGCAGTGCTGCTGTTTCCCTGTCTTGCCCCTACTGGTCAGCAGCGAAAATAGACTCACGTCTGACAAGAGTCCATCATTCTGCCTCGTTCATTGTCCTCATCCCTCCCCCCCTCCCCCATCTGTTAGGTTAATCAGCAGGCGAGTGCTTGCCATCAGGATTTCCTGGCAGAATGACGAGGGATCGTCAGAAGGGGGGTGGATTCACTCGGGAATTAACGAGATAAGAAAGAACCAGAGAGCGGCCATTAGGCATTAGCCTTTTGTTTGCCCATCCAATAAAAATAAAATCACAAAGTGACTCGTGCACATGCGAGCTAATGGATCAACAGCTTTAAAGCCCCCTAAATGATTGCAGCAATAATTGTTACGCACGGCAGTTATACAACGTAGGCAACACGTCTTGCTCTATGATGCGTACGGTCAACATGAAAGCTAGAACCCGAAAAGGGTGAATTTTTTTCGATCGTATCGGTGCTTTTAGGAAAAGGCACTCTTCTTATGCCAGTGTGCCATTATTGTGCTGTAGTTTGAGGGGTTGCCATGGTGACCATGTTTGCTTCGTGAGTGCAGGCAGGGATTCAGCCACAAAGTGAGCAGGCAGGAAAGCCCACTACAGTTATGCAACCCGCTTTATCCGAAAGGCAGGCCACACCAGCCAATGGGCATCGCATTATTATTAGCGGTCTTATTTAGCGAGTGGGTGGCAGCGTTCTTGCATTGCGGGATTTATTTTAACTGAGCACTTGTGTTCTATTGTTTCAAAAAAGAGGCTGGTGGTCAGGGCCTGGGTGAAGCCTTCAGAGGTCAACACTGTGTTGGGGGGTGGGGGGGGGCTCCGAACCACAGATCTGGGTGCTGAGCTTTGCATTCTGTCTGCATTTAATTGGGTTGCCAACTTTGGTCAGCTGGCTAGTGTGAGATTTTCAATTTGAGACAAGTCTGCACACAAATTTACATGTATGTAACAGTTTTATTGCCTTGTAAATAATGTGTAGGGTTTGCAAACTACCCCGATGCAGCTAATTTTAGTTCATAATGGAATAATATAGATTTGCCATAAGATTTCTTGCGTGAGCATGAGAGTCAGAAAACATGAGTGTCACGCCAGATGCGTGAGAGTTGACAACCCCGATATAAGTGACCCCCCCCCAAGTACATTTTGGCTAGTCCATAAACATAATCAGGATGTTTACATTTAGCTTCAGAAGGGCAGAAAATCAGGCAAAGGGTTACTGAGATGAGCACCAGGAAACAAGGACTACGTGAAATGTTAGTCAGACTAATTAGCCCGTTAGCCTCCGTATGTCACCCTGTCACGAGGAAGTGATCCCAGAATGCTGTAGGGGGAAGTGCCTCGCCATGTCTCTCTGCCTTCCTTCCGCCTCTGACAACCCCTCGAGCGCGTATCTCCATGTGACGTTTTACAGCCGTCGTGTCGCCAGCCCCAGATGGGCACCGCTACTTCAGTGGCCCGGGGTATACAACCCAGGGAGACCTAATACATGGGGGAAAAAACTGCAGAAACACACCCCCCTGGTCCCTGTTACATTAACATCCATTAGCATTTATAAACAATGAGGACCAGGTCAGGGTTGAAACCATAATAATTGATCCCAGGGGGGAATTTTTGTGCATACAGCAACAGCTTACATACAGTGTAAAACAGACAAGGTGAAAGTCAGTATACATACTGCAAACAAATAAATGCACTGCAAACAGATTAAAAAGCACACAGAACACAAATAGAATGCTGAAAACAAAGAATATTACGAGATAGTAGAGATGCAGAATGGTGATGGGATATGTGACTGGCATAAGGCAATGGTATAATTCAGCTTCTAATCTGTCGGCCATGTTTAAGAAGTCACGCGCACATATATGTACACTCATGCCTCTCAGACAGCCAAACACATGACTTCATGTTTACTGATGTGCTCCAGGTTAATTACCACATTAATTACCGCACCGAGTGTGCAGAGGTGGCCCCAGAACTGCCTCTTTGACAACAGGGTCATTCCAGGGTTGGAGTGGTCATCTGGCATCCCAGGCATTTTCCTGGTGGCCCCATTGAGATGTGGGCCAGCAAAAATTGATCGTGGGGGACCCCAAAATCCAGAGCTGATGTTTAATCCTGGTTCAGCCCTATGTCTGTCTCTTCATCACCCCAGGTGGCAGCCGCACCAGTAACACAGCTGCTTGTTGGGTGTGGGATTCAGACGTGTCGATCTGCTATGCAGGAAAAGCAGGTCAGCGAGGCACACTTGGCCAGTTAAATATTTCATGGGCACCAAAAAGGCACGCGGGGGCCGGGGGGAGGGGTGCACTTAAACCCCAGGCAAAGCGATGGGACTTCTGGGGTACTGGCTCCCCTGTGCTGGCCACCAGTAAGAGAAGTGGGCCTGAAGTGTCAGGGTCCGGCCACACAAGTAACTGCAGCAGTTTTACCACAAACAGGCATTATTTTTTTTTGTCTCTGATGGAAAATCAATGCGTGATGGGGAACCGTGTCCCAGATGGACTGAATCTACGTCAAAGTCGTACTTTAATTCATCTACATGCCTCTGAGGGTCTTTATGTCAGTGACTTGCTGTCCATCTGCCCTGCGGCAGACCAGCTCGGAAAATGCGTATTACTCCTGCTGCATCCGAACGGAGTGCGTGATTTATCTAATGCCAGCATTAAGGGTAACAAACAGTCAACGGTTTCTTTTTTTATCAGCAGGCAGCAGATGTAACCCAAACAGCTATTCAGGAAGCGCAGCGGGATCATTAAGATCCCACTAATAGCCTGTGTGTCACTCAGCAGGTTAGGATGCTGGGCTTGGGGTTAGGAGGTTGCTGGTTCAAATCCCATGGTTGGCAAAGTGATCTCAGTGTTGGGCCCCTGAGCAAGGCCCTTAAACCCAAATGCTCTGGGGACTGGCTGACCCCGCTCTCTCAGCTGTGTGTCACTTTCAATAAAACTGTCTGGTAAATATGTGCAATAAAAGTTTAGAATTAAGAATATGGGATGTCATCCAGTAAGTCTTGCTCCAGTTAAATTATTCAAAAAAGGAGGAAAAAGTCAAACTCGGGAGTGAGTCTGTCACCTTGCCCGTGAGATCTGTGATCAGAAGTTTTTTTCATTGTTATTATTATTATTATTTTGACATGTCAGGCAGAAACAGGATATAAAATAAGTCAAAGAACATAAAGGCAGTTTTTTCATCCCAATTTTTATGTTGTAGTATAGTTTGTATCAGACACCTATCCATCTTCCAAGCGCTTATCTTGAGACTGGAGTTTGTTCTAGATGTATATACACAAACACAAAATCAGTGCAATTTGGAACTTCATCTATATAACCTAATTACATATTTTTTGGGGTTAATTATGTATGTTTATTAAAGGATAACAGCCCTGTGTGTTCACAGATTCCTGATTCAGAAACATCTCCTGGTCTTCTGTTTAGCTGAGGATGTTTGTATGAAATCCTCACAGATGCCACCTTTCAGCTGTCTAATAATAGCAGGCATTTCGGGATGACTGTACAGATATGCAGTCTGGGTTACCTGGGGGCGCACAGATACAGGACTTCCTGTCTCTGTGACTGATTACTTGTGGAAAGATAAACAAAAATGCTCTATTTGTAATGGTTGGAATAAGATTTCTTTTATCCCATCCAAGGTATACCTCTGCCTTGTGCCCCCCTGCTGCCTGGTGTGGGAGCCAGATCCCCCCACAATCCTGACCAGGATAAGCAATTGGAAGATGGATAGATCGATGGATGGAAGGATGGATGAAAAAAAAATCCAAAAAGAATACAATATAGCATAAATAAAAGCAATGATATTTCTGTGTTTATTAAATATTAGCATTTTCTGTGTAAATGAAGTCATATTGTTTGGATACTGTAAAATGTTGTCCATTAGTTTATGCTCCACGGTTTGTCGACTCGTTTTAAAATTTGACGCTCTTAACACGCGGATCCTTTAGCCTTTTTTGCAGCCAGCTGCCCTCTAGTGGCTGATTCGTCTCCTGGACGAGATGCAAAACAATGTTTGCAAAAGATGTAAACAGATTGCAAAAAATATATATACGGGGTTAGCTATAGAGGCGTCTGAAAATTGCCAATCTGAAACATAATCCTGCATTATTTAACTGGCTGATAAATACAAGTTCAGGCAGGACAAACAGTCCTAGATGGAGCATGTATTTTTAAATACATCGATCTATCCATATTCCAACTGTTAACCCAGCACCGGGTCACTGACATTTAAATACAATGTTTTCTATTTATAGTGAACAAAGCATGAGATAGAGAAAGAGACCAGATGTTTCGATTGTTCTGTACCTGGTGCTGAAAGAGATCAAAGAGAATACTCTTCGTCTGGGTTTATGGATTTAGAATCACGCTACTGGTCGCTGCTCCTAGTCCTAGTCTTACCATAATATCTAACACTGTACTAATGTGCCCAACGTGACTCAGTGTCATAAATTGACATAATTCATAATTTGTTCATCTCCCACTGACGAAAGCCAATTTACTTATTATGAAATAATTAAAGCATTCATCCCGCATAAACATTCTTAAATCAACCATTCAAAACCCCTTATCGCTCCCATTATATGATATTCAAGGCCTAAATTGTCTAAACTGTGAAACAAATTCTGAGTAATCGTCTGGGAAGCTTGTCGACTTTGTTGACTTCTGGCTTTCATTGTCCGGAGAATTCTGGAGATGACCATTGCGGGTGCATAAATGTTGTTTGGACCTTGGGGAACAAAATTGTAGCAGGGCTGTATCCTTTTTTTCTGACAGTGGTGTGTAAGGGGCTTCTCCGTCTGGTCCTGGCTTTGAGATGCAGGTTATATAAATGTGCTTTGGTTCGGACCCTGGTCTCTGCTTTTTCCCTCTTAACTGTCAGCTGCTGTTGTGATTTAAAATGCATTTTTAAGGCATGGCTGCGTTTTCTCCAGCGTTTGCCTCGGGCTCTGGATGAGACAGAAAACAGAAAGGAATCGGCCACTACAACCTCAGAACCTTGGCGATGATTTTCCAAAGGTATTTGAGCTCATTGTACCAAGTCAGTGGCAGCCTCTCCTGCAACATCTATCAACTAACTAATGATGCCACAAAAAAGCCTCTGTTATTATTTAGCAGTAATTATATTGACAGGGCGATTTTACTTCTGCTAAATATTTAATGATCCCCAACAGGATGCTCTAAATTAGCTTTTGTTTTTAGTTCATGCGTATCTGAGTTCACCTTGCTCTTATATAGACCTCGCAATACTGCAAGTCAAGGAAGGGTGTCTGTCCCCGCCTCTGGAGTGTGGAGTTGGGGAGAAGACGCTCTTTACTCGGCTGCTTCATCAGAATCTGTAATCGCACGATGAGTCTGACTTTCCATGCTTCCTGGCAGAGAAGACTGCTTTCAAGAGTGCTGCTGGAACGCCGCAGTCCCGGGGAAGCGGATTATCCCACCGCGGTGGCTTCACATAGCTGAAAAAATACATGACGGACGAAGTAAGATGCGAATTTCGTCTCGTAGCGTTAAGAGCGAATTTGAAAGCGAAGACATGCGGCAGTCTAGTGGGGGGAACGCGGGCTTGTATTCCATGTTACACGGAACTTTGGTGCCCCGAAGCGAGGTCTTCCACAGCGTTCAGCCACCAGCTGCTCCGCTCAGCTGCAAAACATAATCAGGAGATATGGGGCCCACGTCCAGATGCATGTAGGCGCTAGACAAAACGACTGCCTCAAAATAAACAAGTAAATAGGACCCGCTCACCGAAAATGTTCCCAGCGGTACCTATTTTTAACACATTACGCAACAAACAAACAGCGCTTCGTCAGGCTTGATGAAGAGCATCCTAATCGAAATTTATTTTTGTTCATCGGGCCTGATCAGCACCGTCCAAGTGTTTGTCTGCTCGCCACTCGGTCCTCAAAATTTCCCTTGGAACTATTTTCACTGTGCAATTTTCGCTCTGGAAGTTAAATTTCTGGACGGGGGCAGGCATCGGTTGATTTTGCGGATCGGTGGAGGGGCCGATACATTCCGACCGGGTGGGTGGGAGCGAAAGGATTAAAAAAAAATACACAGTACAGAAACAGAATATGCTGAAAATCATATTTTTGGAATATTGAGGAGAAATAAATACTTAGTCTCATAATTTTCGTAACTTCCTACGTGTCTGACCGCTAGGAAGTAGATTTGGGAATCATTGTTCGCTGTTGGGTAAATGTGAATTGTCAGCATTACAAAGCATTTCCCTCGATCACATCTGCTGCAGCTCTTCTCGATAAGCAAGTGTGAAAGTCAAGCCAGATGGAAATGTGTGTCCCCGGCTCTGTGCTGCCGAGGCCGCTCCCGGGGGTGAGGTACAGGTGAAACGTACAGAGTGTTCAAATTCTGTTCGTGTAAGAGTCGACATGGCTACTAGCGTAATTTTCTATTCAGCTGTCAGATATCAGACTCATCCTTTGGAACACAAAGGCAAACAGCAAATCAAAGAAAACTGCGTCCTTACAGAATGCCATGCTTTAAAAACACTGCATACAGAGCAGGATAAAAATATACAAAAGACAAGCCATGCATGCAATTAAAATTCTCACTGCAAGATTCATTATTACAAACGCAAACCGTGTTTTTGGCAGGCTAAACTCTATGTGCACCACTTACATTCCTGCTTTCTATATAGTATATTTCACTATTTATATGTGTAACATATCTAAAAATATCGAGAGCGAAAAAATGCTGACTTAAAATGTCAGCATTCAACTTGTAATCTTAAACACAAAGCTTTTGTACTGTGTGACGCATCTATTTCCAGATATTAGGCCTACTAATAGACGTAAAATGTTGATTTTACTTTGTGCTCAGAATCAGTTTGGGTTTGGACTGTCAGATGCTATGTGATTTTACGCTATTCTTTTAGCCCACGGTGATGAGGGGTTTGTGGCAGGTGGATCAAAGCAGAGCCCGTCACTCGGAATTGGTGATGCGGATCATATGGCCCGATCTAGCGGTGTTTCAGTGTAAGTCGCTGTGCGCCGTCCCGCGTTGTGGCGCAAAGGGCAGACGCTGGAGAGGCAGAGAGGGTGAAAGGATGAAAGGAGGCGGAGAGGAACTGGGCAAAGTTTTAAATCTGCTGAGTAATTCCTTTACCACGACATTATTTTGTTATTATTATTATTATTGATTCCAATTCATTTGAAAAAATAATGTGTAATCGTATAACACCAGCCTTTCAACCAAAATACCGAATCATTTGGTAAAGTTCTTTTCTGATGATAAGGATTTGATATGCGGCGGATTTACATTGATGAGCCGCTCCAGTGTTCATGTTGAGTCGTCGTTTGCCCCGAGGCAGCGGCGTGGCTTTTGTCTTCGCCCACCTTGCCTAATAGGGTGAATTCAGGTGAAGTCGGACACTTTTTGCCATTTTGATTTCTAATGCCTGTTGAAACATTAACCTAATGTAATTAACCCACATATGATACCTTTCTGCAATCCCTAAGATGTCTACTTATCACATCAAAAGAAAAAAAAATCTTGCTTTTGAGGGCCGTGACACTGGTCTATATACTCCCTGCACCCGTAAGGTAAAGTTGGACGCATTTCAGGTAATGTGGGACAGGTAGTTTGGTAATGTGGGATGGGACAGTGTGAATATAGGTGCAATACATCAATATTGAATAATTTGCAAAGGGTTTTGCGAATTTAATAGACAAAACAGCTCAAGGAACAGTTGAACATTAATTGTTGATTTTTTTTATCAAAAACAATCATTTAAAAAAAGTCAAAATCCATTAGATTTCATTTCATTTTGGATTTTGCTTTGTAGAAAATACCTAAACCAATACATGAAAAGATTATACTAACAGTAAAAACAGTACAGTTGCTTGTAATCATTTAGTCCTCCTCCTGCCATCCTTTCCTCACTCCATGCATTGAGCAGGCTCTGCCCCTTCACCTTTATAACTGTCTTTTCTGCCTCTCTCTGCCTTGGTGCTATCAAGTAGCATCCGTGCTCCAGTATAATGACAATAAAGACTTTCTATTCTATTCTATACACTAAAACGATTGAACAAATTCAAGTTGGCAATTTTTCCCATTTCATAAATAAATAAATATAATTATTTATATATTATATGTATAGTTACTGAATATATTTTGAAGTTGGGACTCCATCCTGTCAAATATGTACTTACTCTCTTCTTGGGAGAGCCTATAAAACTGTCCCACATTATCTGAAACTTACTGTCCCACTTTCCCTAATTAATTTGGTAAAGTGGGACAACTGAAAAATAACTCTGTTTAAAAAATTAAATAGAACTTTATCAGTTTAAAGTATTTAATTTACTGCAGTAGTATATCATAGACATAATTACATAAAAATTAGGTGCAACACATTTTTTATAACAGATTTGCAACCTTAATATTAATACAATCAAAAGCACATGTCATTCACCTTATAAGACTGTGATTTCTGAGGTACTTTCCCCCAAAATGCTTGCCTCACTCGGCGAACCGTATCACCAAGATTTCAAAATACTGGAACTGTGTTGTAAAATAACATTGTTTTTGAAAATGCCGCATACTGCAGTATAATGTCTGGACATTATGAAGTTACGAAAAGGCTTCATCTCAACCCGGCTGATTATCGCGGTCCTTACGATGTGAGTATTGCATGTTAGTGATGTGGTTATCCGTTACTTTTGAGTAATCGTTACTGCAGAGAACTCGGCAATCCAGTATTCGTTACTTAATACTTGTTACCCAATCCTCGTTACTACTTGGGTTGGCTATGCATACAATAATGAATGCTGCTACCTGTACTGTACCATACTCCGTAAGCCTACAGCGCTTAGCAGCGTCGCGTTAGTTTGGGTAATTTGACGCATGATGCTATTGCTGATTGTAAGAACTGCGATCACGATTGCTTTCTGCCGCGAACAACAGTCTGCATGGCGAGTGCCGATTGGGCGGTTTGATCAGTCATTTCGTTACTGTCAGCAACGAATCCTTGACCGGCTGAATACTCGTAACGATTCGTTGCAGCCTGGTATTCGTTACTTACTTACTTACCCACCCTAATCATGATGTCCATGCAGAGCCTCCATGCCACTCACTAGGAACAAACTCTGTGCATCCAAAAACACTTAAATCGGTTGTTTCAGACAGACTTTTTTTGTAGATAAGTCATGGAATATTTTTTATAATATTAAAAACGATTTAGTATTAATATATAAAAAAAGTTATGGAATATGAGAACCGCACATTTTCCTTTTGTAGGCCTATCAAGCAGCAAAAAAGTTGTAACATGATTTGTTTGATTTACTTTACTTTGAAGTTGTAACAATGGCTACATCCTAAAACTTTTTTTGCATCACCCTTATTCCCCGGAAATTTTTCCAACTGTTTAAGCGCTGTCCTAAATCCCTTAGTGAATGAGTCATTGAAGGGTGATTTTCGCTCAGATCACCTAGTTGAGACTACCCTTTGCGGAACAGAAATTCACCTTTGGTTACACCCACGCATGATGTGGCACAAAAGCTTCCACTGTACATCAGACATGACTTCATACATACAGGCAGAGTCATGGAGGATGAAAGTGTGTCCCAATACCACTTTTTGTTCACACTACCTTCCTCGCTCACTCAGTCGTTCCTTCCCTTGTCAGCTTCGTGAACTTTCAACTTTAGACAGTGAGTCATCGAGGGAGGGAGCTGTCAAAAACATTGTTGAGATGTAGCCAAGTATAGAGGGGCCAGTGCTTGATGCCACTGTTAATGTTATTTAGTTGGGGGGGGCACCGAATTAGCACCATCAAACAGGCCTTCAGCAAGACATCAAAGGTAGGCCTGAAATTGTTCTTTATTGCAGTAGCCTATTTGTCAGGCTGTTGTGTAACCTGTTGAGTGTTGCTTTAATATAATAATGGTGACATGTTAATAAAGTTGGTTGTGAAATGTTGAAGTTCTGTCTATAATGTTTATGGCTTATAATGCATGTGATGTTTCCTGTGTTATAATTTGATAGTGTTTCATGTATGAGAGGGCGCTCTTGGTTCATTGTTGTAGCACGCTTGGAAAAACCATGAATTAGGACTACTGTCGTCTTGTTGAGATGTCTGCAGGAGCCTGGAGAGAAACAGGCTGCCACTGAAGTTAAATAAGTTTGCTAAAGAATTTAAATGATACTTTGCTGTGTTGGACTTTGATTTGGGAACTTTCTGCATCTATTGACTTTGGCTGTGCATTGCAGATTTATTATACATTATGCAGTCACTGTGTGAAAATGTTTTTATTGTTCCTACATCTGGTTGGGGCGATTTGTTAAGATTCTGAATTTAGTGTCTTGTTGTGGTAACAGATTGGTTTGATTTTTATGACTGTTGAGGGATGTTAGTATGATAACGTGACACGACAGGCCAAGGCATAACGATTTCTAAGGTATTATGAGTGTTATTGAGCTGTATTGGATTGTGTGGCCCACCCACTTTTATTCTGGCTCATGAGTAGTTTCATTTTTGGCTTTGCCATGGCTCCATGGAGAATTTCTGTACCTAGAAGGGTTGTGCTGAGGTGATCACAAAGGAAAAGAGGAGGAGGTGTTTAAAAGCTTTAATCAGCCTTAGGAGACCCCATGAAACACTCAGTAATGAAGGAACAACCAAACAGCTGCCAGGTCCTTTGTAAAAAGCTGTCAGCCAAAAGCAGCAATTGGAGACCCCATATCTTAAACCCAGCTTTGTTATCTTCTCGATCTTTTCAAAACAGAGCCTGTGTATTTTCTTGGTGGTTCCCGGCACATGCATTCATGGCTCATGTCTCTGTCTTCACCTCCCCATCCAGGAATGACCTGCCAAGCCAGGAGCTCCTACGTGACGAGTGAGATCAAGTGGGGCTACCGATTCACGCCGGTGCTGACGCTGGAGGATGGCTTCTACGAGGTGGACTACAACAGCTTTCACGAGGTGTATGAGACCAACACACCAACCTGCAGTGCCCGGGAGCTGTCTGAAGTGACCACCCGGGCCAGCCTGCCCCTTACCTGGTCTGTGGCCAGCAAGCTGAACCAGCAGGCGGCTATGGACATAGAGCAGGAGATGATCGACCACGAAGAGGCAGAGGAGCAGACGGAACGCAACGGCGATATCGCAAACATAGAATTCGAGTCAAAATTGTAGGCTTGGGGTTTTCTTGAAAGCTGAAATTGGTATGTGGACCAGATAGTGCAGGGGCGAGGGGGGGGGGGGGGCGGTGGCAAGCACACAAAATAAGGTCTCATGTGCTCCCCACTCTGAAATCTCCTCTCATCAATTTCTGCCTGGGAGAATACCCACAAAATATCTATGATACCAAGGCTGGGACAATCGCATGCTTTGAAAATTTCTTTCTTAACAGTAAGAGTTATTATAATTTTGTTTTGTTTTTTTAAAAAAGATCTGACATATATATATACATATATATATATATATATATATTCTAGGGCATTTGCATTTGTATTTTTGTACATATTTCAATACTTGTTCCTAGCCAGTAACGGTGGATTTATGTTACGAATTTGTGGACATTTGGCAAACATATACCGTGTTAGAAAATGAACCGGGAAGAAATCCTTTCTGTATATAATGCCTTATGTAATAAACATTCTTTTCATTAGGGCTTTTTAAAATATCTATATATATAAGCATGTACAAAACTCCTGTAGGTAAATTGTTCTATATTATGTATATAAAGTGTAAGTAGCAGTAGGCAAGGAAAAATATTCTGACCATTACTGGATGCAAAAACTATATATTAGACTATTGTCCTGGGGACCGGACCCAGTCCACGGACGTGTGTCCGACACACAGCCTAACACCAAGAGGCTGTTGACCAGTTGCCTATAACCTTCGATGACTTAAATAGGGAAAGCGTTTTCCCCTGTTTAATAACGTCTTTTTGTTTGTCCAAGCGCTTTGTGCAATACCCTTTAAGTTAAGCGGGGAGCACCCAAGCATCACTCCGCGGCTGGTCGCGGGTGTGATGTGCATGCGCCACCGGAGCTCCGGAGCCCTCGTCTGCGGTCCGCTGACTCGTAGGTGGGATGCAGCTCAGCCGACTGCCAGTTCACATTGCTTTTTTATTCACTCCCGAACTGTAACGAGTACTGTATCTCAAGTTTGAATAGTTGTACCACGTCCTACAAGGAACTTTATTATTGAGGAAAAGAGGATACTCTGTCGTAAAACCCTTTTTATGTCTTGGATAATAGACTCAGAGGTTCCCTGTCCTCTTGTGCTCGCCGTTTAAGACAAAAAAGTGTATCTGAAAAGCGTGCGGCCTTGCGGATGTCACCCAGTTGATTAGTGTCCCCCAGTGGCATCACGTGGAGAAAAGCCTCCATGCAGTGCGTATTTTTAGCGATCAGATGGGGTGAGAGGCAGCGTAGCCGTAGCTTGTGCGAGGACTTTGAGGTTACAGAAGCACTTTATGTGTCATCGCCGAGCCTCTGCAGACACTGCTGGCTGCCAGGAGTATTAACGGTATGACGGGAAACGGCAGCACATGCAGCTGGTGTCTGCGAGTCGTCCGGATTTGAAAACTAATTACAGTACGAGAAAAAAATGCTGAATAAGTGACGATAATGAGCACAGTTTGATCACTAAAGGCTTTTCATTCAGATTACCGGAATTAAAATAGGACCAACATACCTGAAGGCTGAAAACTGGGCAGTCTTGACCAGTTTGAAACCAACTTGATGAGGATTTGTGCGTCCACATTTCTGCATGACACACTGGGATAATATGGGACTTATGATCTTATACTGTGGATGTAACTTGCCTTTCGTGGTCAGGGAGCTAGGAACGTTGCCCTCAGCCTGACCCGAGTTGTTTTATTCAGCCCCCAGCCATGTTGAAGCACAGTAAATGGGGCGCCCCCTTGTGGTGGTCTAAAAAACATCCGTCCCCAGCTGCCGGTCTTTGAGCGTCCCGATTTTTCCGGACGATACGCTCTCTCTGCCCTTGCAGTTGCCGTTTTGTCCAGCCTGGGGACAGGTCCTGCATTCACACCATGTTTAGTCAGGGGACAAGGTTTGCTCATTGGCTTTCTGCCAAATTCTGGCAATATATGCAGCATCAGGGGACTTTTCCAAGGGGTTTCTCACCATGTGGTTGGTAAGGCGTGACAGCCCACCCCGTCTCTATGCTACTTAGAAGGTTGGAGGTTTTGTGATAGTGGGGTAATGGATATAGAGAGTACCTGCCTTTTGGGTACAGGCAGGACTGGCTT
>JAODKC010000107.1:17835323-17847821 GCA_026777985.1 Mormyrops attenuatus
GAAGGTTGGAGGTTTTGTGATAGTGGGGTAATGGATATAGAGAGTACCTGCCTTTTGGGTACAGGCAGGACTGGCTTAAGCTTTTTAAGGGCAATAAGCAAAATTTAATTAACCTAGTAGTCATTTGTCATCTTCCTTCCCATTCTGATAGACTCATCAGATGGGGGGCCCCCTAGTGGCTGCTGGGCCCTAAACAGCCAGGTAGTTTGCTTATGCCTTGGGCCGGCCCTGGGTCAAGGGGTCACTTCACGGCGCAGATATGGGAAACTCAGTGCTGAATCCACTCTGCACCTGTAGCATATCAAAGGATGTGGCCATGGTGGCCAGAACCTAGTCAATGTTGGCAATATCCACAGATACAGGAGGTTATCTACAGAATGGTGGACCAGGGCCCTTGGATGGGCAATGCTGACCCACCTCCACGTCTCCGTCAAAACGCACAGAAAAGATATTTCTAATGTTTTTTTTAACCGCCCCACAATGTGTCTGGGGACTGAAATCTATAGAAGCCATTTCAGTGGAGGAGGGAAAAAGGTCTTCTGCAATCCTGCAGCTTTCTTCGTGTTTGCTTTCAAACGAATGAGTCTCTCAGATTTTTGGCTATTTCATTTTCCAATGTTAAGGTTTCAGTCAGCTCAACAGCATGCATTATTCTGAAATGAATTGCAATTCAACAGAGAATAAAAAGTGAGGTTACATTTTATTTATCAAAAGTAAGAAAAGGGTACATGAATCATCTTTACTCAGTTGTTCCCAAGAAGGCTTTTTTTCTGACTTTCAATACCGTGTGTTTTTGCTATAACTAACTATCTTCTCCCGACTTGACATTTGAATGTAAGGCATGTATTCCTTAAAATCATCATTTCATTATATCTGACATTTAATGTAGTAATCTTATAAAAAGCAAGGCTTTAAGAAAGTCCCAGTTACTCCAAAAAGCCATATTATAACCCTGACTAGTAGCTTTATATTCCTCTAAAATCCTGTCCAGCCCAGTTTAGCGTTTCACAGGTATCTTGCAGCATCTCGCATGTTTGTATATTTTTAGTTGCTTTCAAGGAGGAAGCTCCCGAAGGAGGTTTTGCGATGAGGGAATGTGGGGAAACTCCGTCATATCGAGACCACAGAGACATAAGGAACGAGTGCTTTCAGCGGCAGATTAGAAAAACACGTCGAGTAGTTTAGCAAGAAGGTGAAATTCTCATTTATCGGCTTTTTGTGAGACGTGGTCGGAACCTAACAGAACAAAGCAAATACCTTTACTGTTCCTTTCATTTATAAGTGTATCGTGGCTTTTGCCATTACAAGGATTATCGTTGTGCTTAGTTGTGGTATTACTGTTGTTAAAAATGTGTAATTATTTATTGTGTAGAAATCATCAAAGAGGGGTAATGATCAGATCTCAAACAGTGCTCATTTTCTGTGCATTGGATTTATATTGCCTTGGTTTCGATGTTTAGTTTTTGTGGCTTGACTATCTGAGAAAGTATATATATTCAAATACATATATATATATTCTCTATCCAGTACATTGGAGGAGAAATCTCTCAGTCTGCTGATATGTGTTCAGGGTCTTTAATAATTTTACAGTATATTCAGTCCCATAAATAACACAACACTGAGCTTTTGAATCCACTATCTTTGGGCCTTTTATCAACATCCTGTACCATTTTTTTCAGTTGCAATGCATTTCACTATTTTTTTTTTTACTTTGCCATGAAGGCTTTATATAGTTGTGTAACGGGTTAAAAACAGTTTTTTTAGACTTCAGTAACTATAAGGTGTGAAGAAGTGAAGCCTGCTCCCATGTTTTAATTTCAGAATCGCACGCCAATCAGGAGTGTTTTGCCACCGTAATGGGCCCAGCAGTGGATACGGTAACTGTGCCATGTGCAGGGGATACTAGTTTAATGAGCTTCCTAATTAGCTCTCTGCAGCTTGAGCGACTGAAAGCCAATTGCAATTAAGCCCGAGCGCACACTTAAAATAAGTTAGCGGCGTAATCGTTTAAATTCTTTTGCTGAATAGGGTTATTATGCAAATACGTGACGGAAAAGCGACGGAGGCGAAGCGACGCTCGGCGGCACAGCCAGGACATTTTACTGCAAATTACCAGCGAACGTATTAACTGCCATATGACCGGCTCTGATCTCTGCCCAGCCATGTCATCCGCTAAGCTCTCAGCTTCCAGTGTCATGCTAAAAATAAACACAAACACATGCGAAGTTCGGGATTTTCTGCCAGTTCGAGAAAAAGGGAAAGTGCATCTGATCGATTTTGCCAATTTTAGCCTGGTACAATATCAACTGGGCAGATTAGCATTTCCCCCCCATGTGTTGTGAATTCCTGCTTTGTGTGTTAATGTGTGAGATAGGAAAACAACTCAATTATATACACTGAAGGGGACCGTTAATGGTTTTTTACAGCAATTCCGGGCAGAGGCGTAGGAGCCGAAAGGGACGTATACTCCCAATATTTAATTTTGCTACATCCCCCCACCACCCCTAAAACTAGACCTTTGTATTAAAATATTCAAATTATTAATTTGCTCCCCCCGTATCAAACTACGAACTTGATACCGGGAATATGCAGTCTGCATAAAATGGTTTTGAAATGCCAGTTTCAAATACGCCTAGGTGTTAAACTGATGTTAGAAATCCGCCCCAAAAGATGGAGGTGAAGAAACGCCGATTCTCTCCTTCATCATTAACGTCACATCTTTGGCTGAGAAGAGGTATGATTTTTAGTTTAGGTGGGAGGAGACGCGGAGCCGAAATAGACAGTTAAGCAATAAAACGACGCCTCCAGACTGCAGAGAGAGGCGGAGCCGCGGGCTTGGACGCTGAGCAGGATGGAGGCAGAGTGTCGCGATCCTGCAAAGGTTACCCGTTTCCCCAGGCTTAAGGCAGAGAACAGGCGAACAAACACACTGGCAACGCAAATGGACCGAGGCGCCGCTGGGCCACTGGAACGAAACGGGCTGTTTTCTCTAAGGGGGCCGCACACCCTCAACAAGGGGTCAAATACTTGAATTGCTGGTTTGATGCACAAATGTCCATCCTTTCCGTTGGCTTTTAATCTTCAGTTGGCAGATTATGTCATCTTAGCCTATAGTAATATATTATTCATATATATTTTTGACTACTAAGAGATTGACAAGGACTGATGAAGTATTAAATTATCAGGTGTGTGCGATTCGACGTGAATGGACGCGATCAGAATATGAATGCGTGGCAATTATAAGTTAAGTCCCCCAGAGTTTGTTCTCTAGCATTTGTTGCAAGGGAATTCATTGACCTGCTATATCATCTTTAAAACATTTGCACCCCAACTCCTGAAATAAAAAGTGTGGGGATTGGGTACTTTAAATTTTGAAGGTCTAATTATTGTGGTTTAGTTTACTGTTGTAGCCTCAACTCTATCCATCAAGAATTCATACTGATGTAGTACTGTATTTGTCGCTCCTAGAAATGGAATCAGGACTATTTAAAGAGTTTAAACATATGGCGAGTGTAGCTACACCTGAACTCACCCGGCCTCCTGGATCCACGGACCCGGCTGCTCCGTCCAAGCCCTTTTCAGTGTATGTGGCACGACTTTCCCTTTTAAGTGGCGTTCTTTTGGCATCCAGGATTTTGAAAATGGACAATTTTGGGGGGGGAGCAAACTACTGGTACAAACCATGGTAGGCTACGTAAAAAGGGGAGGGAGAGGTTGATGGCAGGTCTGGTTTATTTGCAGTATGTGAGCTGTTGAATTAAGCATTCTGGGCGGGAAGGGGAGAGAAGGACCTCAAGGGACAGGTTTGCTTGTGTCTGTCTTTGAACCTTTGGACCCAGTTCTTTTAGTGTGTCTGTGCACAGGCAATGGAATGAAAGCATGCTTCATATGAAAGCACAATAAATGTACAGAAAACACAAAGGGTTACAGTGCCAAAATTTTTAAATAAATCGACACGGTATGTTTCAGATGATTTATGTGTCTGTGAATGATTTCTCTTAATGCAGGATGGTGTCATGAGCTTCATACTCAGGTTCAAACAAATTAGGCCCAAACGTGGATCTTAGCAGCTAAGGAAAAATCATTTTAATGTAGCCAGTTAACTGGATTCCACAGATTTAATCAACTGGGCTGAATCATGTTTTCATATTAAAATACGGGTTTCCACACCATGACATCCTTATTATTGTTGAAAATACCAAGGTTATCCAAGGTGCAGCGATTAATCTTATGAGACACCTGAACTCTGCACCGCTGGGAAGTGGCTACTGAATAGTGGCGTTTTACCACACTCTAGTGTCTAAAGACTGTACTACACTCCATTTAAAAGTATTTTCTCAGCAGTTTGGTCATTAGGCAGTACTGTTGCATTACACCTCTGAGGGTCGTTTGAATCCTACCCCCACATTGTATGCGGAGTTGGCATGTTTACCATTTCACACGGGTGTCCTCCGGGTACTCCGGTTTCCCCTCAGAGTCCAAAGAGAATTGGGTCTGCTCCTGTGAGCACTGGATGGACTGGCATCTAATCCTAGCTGTTGCCCTGCCTGGGATAGCTTTCAGTCCCCGCTGCCCTGTCCAGGATGAGCATTTGGATAGACTGATAGTTTCTTCTACGTATAGAATTGCTACATACTCCAATTATAATACAATCAATAAGCTCTCCAAGATCACGGCACTCATACTTACAATGGCATTTACAACCTAACAATATCAGAATACTTTAATGCAAAAAATAAAATATTATAGAGGACAAAAAATGAAAACAAATGCACATAGAGACACAGGCAAATGGAAGCAGCAGAGCAAGGATATTTTGATAATGCACTTAGTTACGACGCTAAAGGGTTTCGGTTTGCTCGTAACTTCATTACGTCCATCATAGTTCTAAGTAAACCAAAAGGACTGTACATATGTCCAGTTTGCAGTTGCGTACTATTTTAACTCAGCATGAATCCAATGAGATCAATAAAAGCACGTCCTGCAGAAAGACTGCATAACACGAACAGACCGGCGACACGAAAGGTGCTTCGGAGGGATTGTCACGGACTCCAGATTACGCCCTAGTAGTTCTAAGGATTTCCTGGTATGAAAACGGTTATTCGTGTGTTCTCTGGCAAGAAAACGGTCACGATTCGATAATAATAACAACAACAAAACAAACGCGATAATAATCATAAAATAACAATAAAATCTGTTGTCATCATTATCATAAATAATAATAACAACAACAACAACAACACTGACAGATTGTAAAACGTAACACAAACATTACAGGACCAGCAAAAAATATTTTTTTAAATCTATACAACCATTGTACAAGTCCTGGCTCCAGCCCAAGCACATAAATTACTATTTAGAGCATTAGGTTTTGACAAATTTACCCATTATTCACGAGTAACAACATTGCCATTGAAACGTTTAACCTGAAACCGAAGACGCGATCGGTTTTCGTTGAATTCAGGAAATGCATGTAGCGTTTCACCCTTTCCTTGCAAGACGCGCTTAGTTTGCAGACGCATTTATGACGACACCACGTCCTGTAGACGAAGGTAAACCGAAACAGAAAAGATTTGTAAGTACGCTACTTTTCCAGGTGTACGTCGTACATGGTACACTTTCGTGGCAGCTTCTCTATCATTTTCACAGCACATTTGTGGGCTTATTAGAGTGCCGTTTTTTTGCATTTGCAATTGTTGGTGCGTTTAGATGTAGAATTAGTAACCCGGTGACAATTATTCCAAATAAAATCTATATAAACACAAAATGAACCACAAGTGTCACGTCTATGTTTCCACGGTAATGATGTTCATCAGTTTTATTTGAGCCAAATAAATAGCTAAGGAACAAAACTGAACACTTGAGCAATGAACTTCAAGGGGCTCATTTAAGCTCACAATCTTGGCTTGTGTGTTGCAATAGTACATTCTGCTTCCAACTATCCCAAGTGAAACCAAACTCTGCACCGCTGAAAAAAGATTTTTTTTAACGTCACTCTTGACTGTGCCTTAAACATCATGAAACTCAGTTTATAAACGGTGCTTTGGTTGTTATAAAAAATAAATGTGAAAACAGCAGCAACAAGCATCCGCCTTTCTGCGTTAAGATATGAAGCACGTCAGCGGTGGCAGATATTTAACAACCAATATGTGGTTAAGAACAAGGATCATTTAAAGACCTTTACTGGAATTACGTGACCCAGGCATTCGAACCAGTCTGGTAGGGATCAGGTTTAGCACAGCGACACTGCTGAGTAAGCAGAACGCATTAAATCTTTCTTCCCCCCCCCCCCATAAACTAGGGCTTCTCAAATTTGGGGATCAAATAAATTCTATTTTTTGAAACCTAAATTTACTTTCAAAGAATTCAAGACGTCTGCACCGAATCCTGAGGTATTCCGTTCCTCTTCCCACCTTTAAAATTATATATTATGCACACACACAACCATACCATTAAGGTAGTTACACATTGCTTGCATTGCCTGAATTAGTAACTTTAATTTCCAATAAAGTTAACACCTCAGAAATAAAGGAGTATAACCCAACAATATCGTACTTTAAAACTTGGTAGGTAGTGCCTGCACTGGTCCAAGGAAATACACCGTCCCTATGTTTCAAAATATCTAGTCACAGATGAGGTAGGGTGAAGATGAAAACGGGAACACAAGAAGAAGGCGGTGGCTCAGCACAAGTTAATGAACGTCTTTTTTATATCATACATTAGACCGCTTGAATATAATACAAAGGGCTTGTCCATTTTTTCTTTTAGTAACATTATCATATACACAGCAAGTCGACTAGATCTTACAATCTGTGGACACAGGTACTTTCCCATGCTGTTCATCTTTACAGTGCACGTCAGACGTCCTGTAACCAAACCGTGTAGCCAATCGCTCTAAACTGGACTGGGAGGGGTGGGGAGGGGAGGGGATGGGTTATGGGGGAAGGGAGGGAAAGGGCCTGGTATAAAGGAGGGAGAAAAAAAAAGTCACTTTCCTAAAAATGAAATGAGAGGAGTAGCGGACCTTGTAACTACACCGAATCGCTGAAAAAGTCTCAGGAGTATGGATTTTTCAAAGTGGACCACGCATAGGTTATACTGGCGAGACAGATGTGTGCACTCACACCTAAGAGCAGGACTTCAAATGGACCCACCGCTGAAGCTCGTGCCAATTAAAACGCAACAATAAAAAAATTTTCCATTTATGTATTTTTTATATCATACATAAATAAAATATAAAAACGACATTTTTTTTTTTATATATATATATATATATATATATATATAAAAAAAAAACACTTCTGTCATCCAGGTTCGTAGACAAACAGCCACACGTTATACCCTGTCTAAAATACTTAAGGTATGAAGATCTACGGTTACCTGTTGAATGCAAAACCCTACACTTTTGTACTGGCGTTGTCAACTACTTTGGCCTGGAAGCACTGTTAGCCATTTACTAAAATCACAGAAGACTCCCACATTGACTTAAATGTAATCAAAATACCGTTAGGAAAAGCAGTGAGTTCTAAACTTCCTTTATTTAAAAAAATATAAATATGTACATAAATTCTATTTCAACTATTAAAATGGGGAGGGGGAGGTGAAAAGTAAACACCTGAAGCCTGCATGTTGTGGACACCTTCCCTCACTGATGTCATTCCATTTGACTCACGATCAGGTCCTGTTGGAAACACTTCTGCCCCAGTAAACTAATCTTACATCCAATCACTGATGCTAGAGCTGAGAGCTCCAGCAGACATGTGACTGTCACCACATCAGCTACCAGTTTCCCTTCAAAACAAAACACCCATGTTCAAGGCTTCAGTCAATGGTGTGGATTTTGAACACTTGGTTTCAGGACACCAATTTAATCTAGCATCCATCTCGTTTGATAATATACAGTGCCTTGGACTGTTAGATTTAGAGCGCTTCAAAGTTTCAGAGAGGGGTACCATTTCGATACGCACACTTTCAGTAACCTGATAATGCCGCAATTCTTGAAAACTAATGCTCTGTTGCTCAAATGCATCTTGACCCCAAATTTGAAACACCAGACATCGATCCAGTACTCCGGAACCTGCAGAGTAGCAACCAGAATCTGCATGTACTGTCCCTCACGGCCTGACAAGATCAACAAAATTTCTATCAATGAAAGGTCGTCTTCTTTTTTTTTGTGGGGTGGGAGGGGGGTGCTGGGAGGAGGAAAGGAGGAGGAGAAGGAGGATACAACCAATTCTGTCCAGGATACATCTAACAGTAAATGTACTGAGTTTAACAACAGTTCCAGTTTTGCTAAAGCAATAGATACAGCCATTTTTTTACTGACATTTAAAAAAGGTTTTGATACACCTTGTGTGAAAGTGCAGAACTGCTACATTATTGGTTACAGACATCTATGTGCTATAAAAAAACAGCTTTGGTACAATAAATTATCAAAAGGGAAAATAAATTCTTGTAAAATTCACAGCATAATTGTGAGGCAAAAAAGCAGTCACATAAAATTCTGGATGTTTTCATTTTCAAGATGAACAGAAGACATTTGTGCAGAAGCTGTTGGAGAAACCACATGCTGAAGAAATAAAACACAAAAAGGGGGGGGCAGGGGGGGAGCAAGTAAAAGCAGGAAGGGACACAGTCGTAGCAAATTCCATCCATCTCACAACACTACTTCTGTGACCTTCAGGATTTTTAGGAAGTCACATTTAGGACACGCGTGTGAACTTACAAGACCCTGCAACCATAGGGTCTCTGAAGTTATAAATTTTTAGCTGAAAGGCCTCATAAATCACCATTCTCAAATACCTTTTTTTCATATTTTTTTTTCTTTTTTTGTTAAGAATTAAGGGCTGTCTAGAGTTCAAAAATACAGGAAAGCTATTTTTTCTCATTTAAATGATAACGTCCAGCTTCTCTTTTTTTCCATTCAGAGTCCAAAACTCATAAGGCCAAAGGGTAATCTCAAGAGACCGCCGCCGCTGCCCGGCACCCCAAGGCGGGGCCGCACCCACTCCCCAGTGCATCTCCGCAGCTTAGCCCCACAGGGTCCCAGCCGGCCTGCCTCCCCGGGTCCCTCAGGGCTGCGGGCGCGGCTCCGGTGCCCATGCGCCGCTCGGCACACGCCGCCTCGCTTCGGCTGCACTGTGCCCCCTCGCAGAGAGTAACACAAAGCTGACGGATGGAATCACACCGCAAGGGCTTCCTCCTTGCCATACGCTACAGGCTCTAAGCACACAGCTCCTTTGTAGAATTGCACACAACATAAAAACTTAAGAGAAAAAGAGAACGAAAAAAACAAAATTACAAAATGATTCTGCTAAGAGGGAAAAAATGTTTGAATGCTTGGGATTAAACTGCAGGGGTGTAATATATATTTTTCTTTTTATAAACCAATATCCACCAGCAACAATGTGTGTGACTATTCTTACAACCCACAGATATCTTCCACGGTAAAAATCTCACGCATGACAAACACATGAAGCCAATCATCATGGAAACTCAGAACTAAAACCGCAGATGAGAAATTCAGAATGTCAACACAAATAAATTTCTGTATGTTTTTGCAATACCTATTTAGCGGTTCTAGTGACTTGCGTATGACTGATAAAACCGAAATTAAACAAGACGAGGGGCGGGACGCGGAGAAGATAACTTAAGATATGGGCTCTGCACTGTGGTAGCGGTTCAGTGATAATCTCCCTTCTGATTTAAGCAGCTTTTGATCTCTATGCACTTTTTTTTGAAAAACACCACCTTAAAAAATACACACAGAAAAAAAACCATTCTCAGTTTAGTCACGAACTAGCCACAGAACTCTGCTGAACACAGACTCCTGCCATGGGGGACTCCTCCCTGTCGATGCCTTGTCTCATTCCCAGGTGACCCTCCGTTATATAGTGACCAGGCCCCGTGTTCGTGGCGATAGGGTACGTAGGATGTCCTGCTATGCCAGTCTCTTGGCGGGGATTCGAGAAGGCACCCAATCCCATGTTCATGCTGCCGTTTTGGCCAAAGTCCAAGACATTGGAGCCGACCGGGCGGTTCTGGTATGCCTGGTTGCCCTGGTTCCCAGTGGAGGAGGAAGATGTGGAGGAAGAGGATGCAGAGGAAGACAGGGAGGTCATGGACAGGTGGCTGTGAACGACGACCTCCATGGAATCCTGTGTAGAGGAGCTGTTAGTGGGGGAGTTGTAGAGGCGAGGGCGGGGGCGCGTGGACAGGCCTTGTCCGTGGTGGTGATGGTGGTGGTGGTGGTGGTGATGGTGGTGAGAGCTGTTGGGGTGCAGTGCTTTAGGCTGTTGGGCAGGCACGTGGAAGGTGGTCTCCTGCACCGGGTGGGTCTCCACTGCCACTTGCTGGGTTCCATCACTGACCGCCCAGCCCAGGGCCGGAGGGTATGGCGGCCTGACCTGCACACGCGGCGAGGAGACAGACAGCTTAGGGCTGGGGAGGAGTTTTCCGAGGAAAGGGCCCCCAGGAGCCTTTTTACGACTTACCACCGACTAGGAAAAAGGAGCAATGTTTTTCGGTCCTGTCAAAGTCACATTATTAAAACTGCATAGTAGCTGAGAGAGCCGGCGGAGCCAGCAGGGGGCTGCGGGCGGCGCTGACCTGCGGGCAGAGGTTGTCGCAGTCCATGGCCTGCACGGCTGCAGTGAAGTGTCCTCCACTGTGCCGGTGCTGATGGGTCGGGTCGGACCTTGCTCTGCCACTGGTGCTCGTTCCAGACGAGCCTCCTGAGGGAGGAAGACAGAAGCCAGTCGCAAATGAGATGAGCAGAGACAGCTATGGAAGAAGGGGAGAGAAAGGTACTGCAAGGAAGGTGCAAGAGATACCTGAACTGGAGGATGTACTGGACGTGGTTCCGGATGACTGCGACTGCTCGAGCGCGGGGCTTGTGGACACGCTGCTGCTCGTGTTCGTCCCCTCGTCCGCCGTCTTCTTGAAGAAGCTGTGCTGCAGGGCATAGTAGGGCTGGATGCGGCTCTTGGGGTCATAGTCCAGCATTCGTAAGATGAGGTCCTTGAACTTCAAGTAGTCGGCTACAGCGTGTCCGGATTCCCCAGCCCGGCGTCCTCCGGGGCCGCCGGCTTCCACCCCGAGGATGCTGTGGAGCTTTCGGGATCCCGGGGGCTTATACTGTCGCGAGACAGAAGGTCGGGCACTGAGTGTCGGCATCAGGACATACAAGCTGCCAGGTGGTGCCCAAAAGGACCTCAAACATACTACCCAGAACACATGACTAGAGATCACGCCGACAGAAGGCTTGATTTCACCCACCCTTTTGCCATCTTTGGTCTTCTTTACACTCCATGTGCTGTCAGACATCTTCTCAAAAAACTTCCTTGCTTTGGGAGCCTGGTCCAGTATGTGGTTGGGAGGGATACCAAGCACTTCAACTATTTTGTTCATCTGATCTACCTGCAAACAATCAGCCAACATGGTAAGTAACTCCCACATGGCTGTTTGATGAAATTGGTCCCCCATGCCTCAGCATTTTCTAGCACAACAGCACCCTCTGCTGGACCTGTCTTGACTGCACAGTGGAATTATGTTTAGGAATGGATAGCACAGGAAGAACACTTATCACTTATGATTATGATAAAGGTAATACAAGTTGCCTTTTGATATCTATAATAAAATTGCAAAATGGGAGATTTGACAATACAAGCAAGGACGTTAATATCTAAACTGCTTATGAAGGCCACCAATATCACAGTAAACAATGTTTATTCTGACATAAACAAAATGTGAAGGTGGGTTACCTCATTTGCCCCACTGAAGAGAGGCTCTCCAGTGTGCATTTCAACCAAAATACAGCCCAGGGACCACATGTCAATGGCCAGGTCATAAGGCATTCCCAGCAGCACTTCAGGGGAGCGGTAGAATCGACTCTGGATGTACTGGTATATCTGAGGAGATAACGCAGCGCGTCATGACACAGCCTGCACGTGTCCCTGCACAGAGCCCCCTGAATGCAGCTTAAACACACTGCGTGACGCGACCACGTGGGCAGGCTCACCCTTTGCCCCAGTTGGCACGAACTCCCAAAGTCCACTATTTTGATGGCGCTTCTCTTGGGGTTACACAAGAGGATGTTCTCGGGCTTTAGGTCACAGTGGATGATGCTGAGCTCGGGCGTGGCCAGGAAGAGCAGCGCCGTGCACATCTGCTGGGCGAACTTGCGTGTCAGGTTTAGCGAGACGCCCCGGAAGTTGGTGTTCCGTAGCAGGTCATACAGGTTGTATGACAGCATTTCGAACACTAGGCAGAGATGGTTCCGGAACATGAAGTGACGTTTCAGGTGAACTAAAATTTAAAGTGGGGGTTGGGAGGAAAAAAAAAACAAAAAAAACACATAATAAAGAAGTTAACATAGACAAACGATTGGGGATTAACACCAAAGTATGGGGCAGCAGGTAACTGTAATTAAGGACAGACTTCAAAGTTCAAGTCCCAGAAGAGGCCTGGCTGTTGAACCACTGGGAGAACCACTTAACC
>JAODKC010000107.1:17847921-17893321 GCA_026777985.1 Mormyrops attenuatus
TGTAATTAAGGACAGACTTCAAAGTTCAAGTCCCAGAAGAGGCCTGGCTGTTGAACCACTGGGAGAACCACTTAACCTTAATTTCCTTAATTTGTAAACTCCCAGCGGTATAAATGAGTGTCATCTAATAAACAAACATCAGGTTGCAGAAGTAGTTATTTAAAATAAAATAAAAAGTCCCCTTCAACACACAAGACTGGAATTTGATTCCGAGTCACAGCATGGAGAGAAAGCGAATGGGGGGGGGAAGATTCTTCACCTATGTAATACTTCATCTCCGTGTCATGTTTGTTCATGAGCTCCAGGAGCCGCACTTCAATCTGGGCTTGATTTAGAAAAGCCTTCTTGTTCTTGATGATCTTAATTGCCACCCACTCCTGCTCCACGCGGTCATACGCTTTTACAACCTGCCCAACGAGAATGACACTACAGTCATAACAAGGCCGCTGCAGATGGAGAAGCGGTCTGCACTGAGGAAGAAAGGACTCCTTCGTAAACTTTCAGCTCAAAAATAATGCATGGGTTTTGAAGATGGCAAACTGCAGGTATTATACATTATTTAAAAAATCTATTTGGGACATTACAGCAGAAATCCAGATGGCTTCTTAGATACGAAATACATTTTTAAAAATAATAAATCTACATCTCAAGAAGCACAAACGGCTGATATTCTGTCTCACCTGCCCGAATGACCCTTTCCCTATTAAAGAATCGATCTCATAGCGATCCATCCACTTCTCGCCATTCTTCACAATGTAGTCGTAGTTGTCGTCGTCATAGCCGTCGTTGTAAACCTTCCTCTCCTTCTTGTGACTGGAGTCATCACCCTGGCCCTGTTGGTGACGACGCTTCTTTTTTGCATAGTATACCTGGACAACAAAGACATAGCCCAGAGTCACTTTGAAGGGTATGTGCACATCTGGAGCTCTGACAGGGGGCCATGTCCCTGACCGTTTGCTGCCTTCCTGGATTTGGCACTTTGCAATGTTTTTGAGTAAAACACAAAAATAGCCAGACTTTGGCAAACTTATTTCCCCAGTCATCCTGTGACTGGCCGGCAAACACCAAAACAACCACAGAGTATCTGGTAAAAACTTGTCTCTTAACTTCGGCCATTAAAGACAAACAAACATGGAGGGCAGGTGACCTATGGTGACCTATGGTGACCTATGGTGACCTATGGACCCATGGGCTGCCGAGCACCAAAGGTATGCAAGATGACAAACAGAGCAAACAATGGAAACTTCACTGACCCGTCAAACCATCTGACTCTTATATGCCGCATACAATTAAATCCCGTGGGGTTGTTTGGAGAACAGAAAATATGCATCGATCTTTTAGTCAGTAAACACGAGAAAACTGATTATAGCTACGGCTGACCAGAAGGGACACTGATGGACAGTTTGAGGTTGAGGGGCATAGGAATGTTCTCTGATCTCTGCACATTACACCATGGCAGCACAGAGTGGAAGGAAAAAAAGATAAGAATGCATTCCTGACTACTAGTGATTATAAATTGCTTGTACAACAAACATACTTTTATAGATTAAGTTCCTAATAAATTTAAATGTATTTCCAAATAGCCCTACCTATTAGAAATGTGGGTATTTCTGCTCTGTTTATCCATGCAAGCTTCCCACTGCTATAGCCCTGCATACTCACGAAACCCCTTGACCAGACCATGCGACTAACTTGCAGGCACCTACCAGGCAGAAGTGGCACCTTACCTCATTGATGTGTTTGTAGGTTTTGATCAGGTCAATAGAGAGCTTTCTCAGGGGAGCTGAGGCGGAGTCACGAAAGCACTGGGGCATGCGCCTCTGTAACATGACAACATCAGGGGTCACCTTCAACGGACACGGAGAGTGAGGCTCGACGGCGCCTCGTCACTGTACACAGCTCTCACATCTGCGGAGCCTTGGAAACTTTGGAATTTTGGGTTTCCGCAATCCTGCTTCTCAATTCCAGGGCTAATTTACACAAACCAAGGATCAATTCAGTTCCCAGCATTAAAAATGCCCTGGTGTCTATCAAAGATTTGGCATATTTGTCATTTAACGCTGCTGGTGTTCGGGCACTGATGTCTGGTACAGGCTACGGGTTGAATGGAAGGCCAAATTGAGGGGACCTACGTTTGGTGCAGTGTTCTTACACAATAGGAACAGACCCTCGACAGAAAGTGTGAGGTGTCACCTGGAGGCATGGCCTATATAGAGCGATATGAGCTGTGCGAGAGGAAGACGGGTGGGCGTAGCGCGGCGCACCTGGCTGACGACGGGCTGCTGAGCCTGCTCACTGTACGGCAGCACAGTGACAGACGGGTCCGTACTCTGCTGGTGACGGTCGCTGTACTGCTGGTGCGGGTGGGGCATCGGAGCAGCCATCTGAATCCCAGCAGCATGGAAAGAAAACGAAGGAGCAAGCCGAACAGATGAGGGTTTGCATGCTGAAGTCTCTCCTCCTGCAATGGTGGGGGAGGGGGAGAAAGGTCACATGAGCTCCACGAGCACCGACATTAACACCCGAGAAAAAACGGGACACAGACGGGCATTTAAGACATTCCTAACATATATAACACTAATACACAACCATTCTAGTTAAACAAGTAAGATAAAAGGCCATTACAGAGGCAAAAATCAAACAACTGAAATCAACTGACACGAGGACAGATACGTCACAGAGGGAAAAAAAAAAAACTCTTCATAACCCTTGGTTGGATAGATATACAAGTTTGAATTGAAGACGCAGATTAGCAGTGAAGGAAGTCATGAAGTGTATACTGGGAGGAGCAAATCATTTTCCACTTCGATGATCATGTTGTACTGAAGAATGTCAAACTTGCATCTTGCTTAAGAAAACGTACCCAACACGCCCAGTCTCTGCATTAAGTCTTTACTTGAGTTGTAGAGTGCCTGGTGTAAAGTGCACAATGTTGAGCTTGCATGAAAAAGTTTCTTGGAAGTCACTGAGGTAACTCATAGATTTTTGTAAGATAAATGTCATTGTTATTTTGCCTGCAATATCAAACCTGGTGTACATTTCACTTCAGGAAATGTTTGTGATTCTATAGGAACAAAAGAAAGAAGTGATATTTTCACAATCCTTTCTAAAGTATCTAAAAGTATACGTCTACTGAAGGAGACCAGAACAAAGCTAGAACCCACAGAAAGCAGGTCCTCCGAACACCTGGTGCTGTGTTCCTTTCATGTATTACATAGATCTATCACATAATGTATGCTCAAATACTGGGATTAATATTTATAGGCGTCAACTATAATGAGTGATCCTTTGATCTAGTGTCAAGAGACTTAAGAGACACATTACACTAGAAACAAGTAATAATCTAAGTAACAGAAAAAAACAAAACAAAACAGGAATCTGTCAATAAGAATATTGGCAATATAGTCAGTTGATATCTTGAAAACATGTTATTCTCATACCAAAAAGGAGTCTTCCTTACAGAAAACATTTCACAATCAAGCAATATCCACCCATTTCCCATAGAGAGGCACTAAATTAAAGTTTTCCTTAAAGCTTTCTGTTTTTGCAGGATTGTATGTTGGCGGATTCTTACTCATGTCGACGTCTTCCAATGAACGGAAATTAACTGAAGCGTATTCAGAAATTACTGGCATGCTAAACATTCAAGAACCGTTAACCAAGATAATTAAAGCCGATCGGATGCCAGGCAGGACCGGTTTGGCACACTTGACAGAAGTCATGTGGGATGACATCAGATCACAAATAGCTGCCCATGCCGAGGATGTCACAATCTCATGTGGCCAATGGCACGACTTGTTGGAGTCCAGCTCAATACCCTCAGATCAAGTTTCAGCCAAAAACAGAGAGGGATGCGAAGGACAAGACCCGTATCACCCTTGCGTTACCAGATCCCCTTGTAATCAGGCTTGAATTGTCATCAATACCAGTTCAAACCACACAAAGTCGAATTAATCTCTTGTGTTTTTTTCCGGTATTTTACACAGACACACACAGTCACCAGCTTTGATGAAACAAAGCAAAGAAGTTTCCATTAGAACCTAACTGGGCGGCTCTACCTGTGACTCAGCTGCGAGCACATCTCTCATGCTCTGAGACCAAACAAAAGGCTAAACCCCCTCTCTGAGCCTCCCTCCCCGCACAGAGGCCTGGGAAAGTGCTGCGTCACAGCGCAGAGTTCATCCTGAAAGCAGGAGCCGCGCTACACAAGACGGGGAGTCTCGTGAGCAGCGGGACGGGCCGGCGCAGTCTCCGCGAGCCACGTCCACCAGGCGCTGCCCTCCAAATAACTCGAGTTTCCACGGGATGCATCCAAGCCCCAGTTCTATGTTGAAATTTAACCTGTGAGACTTCAGGCGCTTAGAATTACAGAAACCTTAAAAGAAAGCAAAACAGTCCATCTGCTTCCCCCAAACTATATGTTTAATGCTATAAAAGTATGTCTTATAAACTTGCAGAATGCAGTTATGCGGAAAAAATCCTCTTTATTGTTTCAGAAGAACAGAAGACTAGAGGAACTTCACAAAATGGATAAGTAATGGAGGAAAAAAATGAGCATTGTATTAAAATACTTATGAGGTAAGAAAGGGTAGTCTTCATTGGACAGGTAGGATGTAAAGCTTAACTTTAATCTTGCCCATCATACCACTGGCAACACTACCTAGTTGTTCACTAATTAATATGCTAAAAGTTGAAATAAAAGCTTGGATAGTCAACCACTAACTATGCCGGTCCAAAGGGTGAGAACCGGAGTCTTTCAAATGAAAATCAAAATTTATTACAATCAGCTAAATGCCATGAATCATTTAACGGACGAAAGATATACCTGAACCCCTAAATAGAAGCAAGTTTTACAAAATAAAATAACAGTAAAACTGACTTTCTATTTAACTGCATATGGAAGTAAGTTTGTTGGTGAATTGATAAACAATAAAAATACTGTAAAAAAAAAAATTGACAATGAACTCTTTGCCACTGTCTCAAATTATAACTAGTTCACACAAGGATTTTCAATCTAAATATTGTGGTTTACAGTATGCTCATTATGAAACATTTATTCAATTAGTCCTTCAAAAAATTTATTACAAAAAAAAACTTTATACAATGTTTAAGAACTATATTATTGAAGGACATCACATTTTTGAAGGTATATTTCAACTGTCACAATTTCATACTTTTAAAAAAATGTAACATTTTACTGGATATATAAGATCAAGGCAAATGTCATTTAATATATAAAAAACTACTATCATAATGAATAATATTAATTTTCACCAGTGTCAACTACATATAAAAACAAAAACACTGACCACAGCTCCAGTATGTTTGCTGATTGTCAAAATATTTATTATGATGTCTAGGCAAATATAAAAAATAATCAAATAAGTGAGAGCCCATCCATCTGATATGACATAATTGTGAAAGTAAGTGCCAGTCCATAATAGTCTTTGAGCAGACCAACTTCTTATACAGAAAGGAGAAAATGCAGAAAATAGTTGTTCAGAAAGTAAAAATTATGTTTCACTTGCTACTTTTATGGTTAATCCCAAAATGGATTTTAAAAGAGGGCACCAGAAGAATGCAAGTATCTATTAGTTCAAACCACACTGAAAATAACCTTAGGGAGGAAAATCGGTGAAATCTAGTTAATTTGCTTCTTTTACTTCACTTGATTCAGATGAACAGTAAAAGGCGAGCCTTTAGCTCAGTAATCGAATCTCTCAGTTCTATTTTGAAATCTCAGCCTGTCTGCAGTGAGTGGGAATTCTGCAGATCATTAAGTACTCATTTATCAACGTCTCTCACCAGGCAACACAATGCAGCAGAATCACAGAGTAACCACCCTTCTGAACCCCAGCAACAGCACCTAATTAGCATAGCCTACCACCAGGAAGATACTATGTGATTGGGAGAGACTATGAAAGCGCAAGCCAATCAGAACACAGAATGCAAATAGCCTACTTTTGTTGCCAGGGCAGAGCTGCCATCTATTGTCCAATAGGAAAACAAGTAATAAACAAGAAATGAAATTGCACTTTGTCACATTTCCAAGCTACTTTTAACCCTTCAGTCACTGGAATCAAATTAACGTAACAGTTCAGAAACTGGATTTAGTCTGTCTAGGAATGAAACTTAACTGACCCAAAAGGAGGTAGGGAAAAGGGGAAAAATACATTGCTACAGCAATGAAAGAAGAATGACCTATATTTTGGTACACTTTGATACATAGTTCAAAAATGTATTAAAATTGTTTACTGATGATTGTATACCTGTATATTAATATTTGTTTTGGCATTGAAAATTGGGCAATTTTTCTTCCTAATTTAAAAATCTTATTAGGAGATGTGTGTCATTATAGGAACATACACTTAAAATAGATTTAACCTTTATAAAAAATATTAATAAGTTTTCTAAATAGAATTATTATAAATATTTCCTTTACACAGGGAAAAAATCTAATCTGAATTAGAGGAATTAGTCTTGTTATATTGTATACTGCAGAGTAGACTTCATTTGTATAGATTTGTTTACCCCTGTTTTTTTAATTGTTATAATTTGCATTACCTGATAGACTGAAAAAAAGATGATAGATACTTCAAGTCAGAAATTTTGGCAAATCGAAGTACGTACTTTTTCTGTACCACTGAATTTTTATAATGTTTCTTGTGACTCCCACTTAATACAATCTCAGCAAAAGACATTAATGCACAATTTAAAGCTTGCTTGGTTGATTCTACTAGACAGCATGTGTATGCTGTTGGGAAATCCAACAGGGCTGAGACAGCAAATTTACAATTGCTTTTACTGTAAACTGGCATTCCAAATTTTTTTCTCTGACAGGCAGGTGTAATCCAAAAACATTTAGAAAAGTAGCAGAAGTCCAGTACTAACTGTGAACCAACCCAGTGCTGAGCCTTAAAACAGAAGTAGAGAGCTTCCTGACTTATCTTTAAATTCCAGATTACAAACACGGCAGACTCTGTAGGTTGTACAGTCACTTTAAATGCTGAGCACACATGGCCACTCTTGAGATTTGAAATCAGAATAAATTCAACCACTAGACCTCCCCCCATTTTTGTGTTCCCCTAAACACAAAAGACGTTTCACTGTATTACGTTTGCATTCAGAGTATTTATAGATAACGATGTATTGTGTATTAACTGAATATATATACACATGTACCTATGGCACATTGCTTTTACTTCTGAAGACAGACTTACACATGGGTCCCTTGTTTCAACATCAAGATATAATTTACTAATACTAAGCCTGCTTTAAAGAATTCAGACTACAGATCCCTTTTCAGAGAACTTCTGGCTCGTCACATGACCAAGGCTAGGCTATAAACTGCAGAGAAGGCACATTTAAAAACCCTTAAAGTTTTGTAGGTTAGCTAGTTTACAATGCATATGTTCAAAATGAAAATTTAGTAGATTGCTAGTTTACTCAAAAAGGAAATAAATTAGCAAATCATTTTCTTATGAAATTTTTCATTTTTTCAAATGAGAATTGTTTTGTATGCTTTTACTGCTTATCTATTCATAAACTACCATCTCCAAATATGTTGACAAATACATGAGACTTTATAATCCAGGTGGCCATTGACCTTATGCTTATCAATATTTCAAAATAAAACATTTTAAAAGCAACACTTGTTGGCATTTATTAAGCTACATTAATATCAAACAGCACCACCACATTATTACAGTATTATACAACACAGTTAAACAAGTTGCCAGCAGACAACTAGTATGTTGTAGTATATTGTTTTATACATGAGCATATCAAACTAATTAATGTTTATAGTTTAACATATTTCAATTATTAGAAATATGTTCTACAAAGCCAAATATTTCCTAAAATAGCTGAACCGTGACGTCAGTGTATGTTAAAAGCAGGCTAGCTATTATTCTCCGACTACCACTGGACTAATTATGAATTGCGTACTGTACGAAAGATGTTAATCCATTAACAACCAAGGCCGATGATTTTGTAACAATGAGCCTACTCACACAAATACTAGCATAAGATGTTTCAAGCACAAAATTCCAGAAAATGCAACATTCTATGCATCTACCGATTATGTGGCCACATTAGGAAATTAGTTTTGTGACATGTACTATATACATAAAGCAGAGTCTATGATCCATGAGGTGGGAAAACACCAAGCATGTATTTTCAGGTAACGTTTCATTAATACAGAATACAATACACAATCACAATGCGGACAATCGATGCGCAGCTCTCCTTGGTATCACACAAGAGCTGTGCTCACATGTGTGGGTGCACGCTTGCGCATATGCCTGACGTAACCCAATAAACTCCAAAACCACGGAACTTTCTGTCAAACAACAAAGTGGACAAGCCCAAAAACCAATGTAATCTCAAGAGCTTGGTATTCATTTTGAGAAAAAACTAAATAGCTGTAATTAATTTATATAATGGATTGTTGAATAAGAAACATAAAATAAGGCAAAATAAACTAAAATTAAGCTCCCCCCCACCCCTCGAAAAAAAAAAAAAAAATGATTATTGGGAAACTGTTTGATAGCAAGGAAGACTAACATGTAAAGGCTATTATATACAGTAATCCTGACTTAAGAGTTTAAGTACCCAAAGACTTAACTAGCAGCTATAATTATAATGAATGATTTAAAGTTCTTTCAACCAGTATGCAGACAAAGGAGTAATTTATGGTATTTGCTCAAACTTCTAGGGTGAAGTGGTCCAGAACATTTTATTCAAAAAGAAAAATGTAAGGGGGAAAAGACACCAACCTGTATGCATCGTTGCCTGTTAAATTTCATATCATCCTGGGAGGAGAGTCCAGCAGCAAACCACAACCCACTAAAAAGAATAAATCGAATAATGTTACTGTTTTTGCAATGTTTTCTACACTATATCGATTTCTTTTTGTTAATTCCAATCTGTTCCAATTCATCCTTGGGACAATTCATGTACTAGTCAGAGTTCCCACAAATAACACACTTTTGTTGAGGCTTTGGAAGACTGTCATAAATTACACAATATGAAGATGAAAGGGTGCCATAAAGCACAATGGGGGCAGAGGTGTAAAACTTCAAGGCGGACAGATATTCCAACACTTAATCAGTGCTTTCATCATTCTCTCATATTAACTTGATGCTAAGCAAATATCTATGCTACCTTCAGTTGTTACCAATCTGCAGGTTCTGGGTAGACCAACGCACCTTTCCTTATTACCTGTGATGCACCACTTTCATACATGATGTTCCATATCCAAAAGCTAGTTAATTTTTTTCACCCAGTTGTCAATTTTTGATTAACCAACTCACAACTGAGGAGAAAAATTTGAAATACTGGTATTTTTTCTTTGACATTTGAAATGAATCCTTAAAATGTGTCCAAATTAAACAACAGCAATCAAAATGTTTTGTCGTACCGTTATACTTTTTTGGATGAGTGCACAAGTTTGTTGAGTATTTGGGTGAAGTTTGTTTTCCTAAAGTAGTACATTCTGCCTTTTCTCTAAAAGGCTATATAAAGGGCATCTTCATTTAAGCAGCGAGAAGTGACCCTCCTAAGTACTCCTGCTTCAAAATATGGTGAAGAAAAAGGTATGATAGAAACATACAGAAATGAGTGCCTGCCACATGATTCAGTATCATTCTGCAGTCCTGTTACAATTTTGTGTCTATTTTCAAAGTTCATTGATGCATGTTAAAATACAAAATAAGCAAAACAGCAAACGTAGCCCCTCATTGCAATCTTAAGCCTTATAAGAACCATCAGAAATATATAAAACATACCTAAGCCAACTTGCAAGTGGTTTCCGGGTGAAAATACCCCTTCTTTTACAACAGGGACTCTCACTGTTGGATGCTCTAGTTCTTCTATTTCGAGCACAATCATTGGTGTGGATCTGAAAAATAAGAATATTAAAAGTTTAATAAAGAAAAGTTAATATATATATATAATCAACTTGACAAATCCATCAGTATCAAGACAAAGGACCCAGAACAAAAAAAGGACATTAGATGAGTAGTTTGTTTATTCATACATTACAATGGAACTTAACTGGAACAAATCACAAAACAACCAATTTTGTTTTACTAGGAATAAGTAAATATCTGTAAATAAATATAAAATAGGGCTGTCAAAATTAACGGGTTAACGCGGATTAATCCATCATCATGATTAATCTGATTAAAATTAACCCATCTGCAGCGCAGAATGACTCAAAATCCCTGAAATGTCTCTGTCAACGCATTTCGGGCAGTTTTGGTGCGTTCCATTTGCCCTCATTCCGAGTCGGATTCCGAGTTTTGAAGCCGGAAGTGATGACATGCGCGCTTCCGTTTCTCTGAGATCGAGAAATATCCCAGAGCAGCACAGCGGATCCCGAGTTCAGAATCCAAGATGGCTGCGCCCTTTATCAACAGTAGGGAAAGTTGTAGTTTTATACTGTTTAGGCACAACTTCTCATTTGTGGCTCATTAAATCGGTCACACACACCAACTTATCTGTGGACGTGTTGCTACGGAGTTTTATACGTAAAGCACAGTGCGTACCGTGTTATCAACTGATATTGCTAACAATGGCAATTAACCGGGCTAGAATTGGATTTCATGATTAGTCGAATTATTTGTCGGATTTATGGTAGTTCGGGTTAATTGTAAGTGAACGAAGATAAAGACCATTTAAACCTTAAATAGATACCTTAAATAGATTAAAAATGAATGATATTTAATCGTGATTAATCGAAATTAATCCACAGCAACCCTGTGATTAATCTGATTAAAAATTTTAATCGTTTGACAGCACTAATATGAAACAAAAACATTTTAGTTATACTGAAAATATTATCCATGGTGCAGACTAACCAGAAAAAAAAAAAATCATACCTATAGACAAAGATGGGGTCATTCAGGGTCACTAACAGAACGCATTCTTTCCTTACATCCATACCAATTTCACAGATTAGGTAGGTTCTCAAACTTCCTATGTTCTTTAACAAAAATGTTGAAACCAGTAAAGCAATTAAAGGGTTTCACATTTTAAAATAATTTAGCACTTTCAAAATCAAGGCAGATTGAAGTGGGTATTTCCTGGCTGCACAATGACGTATCTGGAGACAACCACATCAGTATAAATAGCATAGGGAATTAACTACTAATGAGACCAATTAACCCTGGGGAATGGGCTAAAATGGGGGGAGGCTGACACTCCAGGGCTAAGGTGTGCCTTCTGAGGTTGTCTGTACAGCCAATCATCACCTTGAATGACACTTTAGCATTGTATTTAAGGTTCATGTTCTGTACGTCCCTTGAAAAGGGGATGTTCATTAGCCTCTTATTGACCCTGGGTCAACAGCACGTTTTAATCACTGTCCAGCATTTAATAAGCTAACAACTAAAGTATGGGCTGCCTATCAGCAATGAAATGGCCCTGGTAATTAGCATAAAATATAGAATTCTGGACCCGTTCAAATATGGCTTCTAAGGCTGGATGAAGAAATGTAAAAACACACAGAAAACAACAGTAACAGAGTAGGGTGGCAAAGACTGCTCCATAAAGTCGACAATGTTGTTTATAAAAAACCGTCAACGTAGATTTTTACAGTTGATGTTTGAACTGAAAAAAGGCCTCGTTCACAAACTACATATTTAGTTTGTTCCAACAGAATGCAGAACACTACAGAAAGTGAAGGGGGCAACATTTCTTTTTATTGTCCTTCTGCGGAATTAAAGAAGAAACCACTTCTTGTTGAAGCTAAACAAAGGCAAGACCTAAAATATCCACAAAAAAAAAAGTGTACTGAGTTTTTTGTGTTAACAAGTCAGTCACTTTAAAAATGTGAGGGTGAATTTGTTTTTGTTACTTGTCCCATTAAAACAGAAAAATAATCAATGGACAGTAATAAAAAACTAGCTGACAATCATTAATTGTTAGTTTCAGCCCTATAACAGACTACGCATGATGGTAGACAACATTCAGAAAAAGGACGTGTCCATCAAATTAGTCAATAAATAAAAGCAATGTGGATCAATACTCCACAATTAAATAAATTGTGTGCTTTGTTATAGCATAACAATACAGTAATACCGTGTATTTTTCTGAGATAACATTTCTAATAATATTTATGCTTTTAAAATCACACAGGTCTTGACACAATGACAAAAACGGGTCCTTATCTTGTCCAGTCTTGTTGCTCTATTTACAATCTTTACAGCCTCTACAGTTATGTAGAGGTTCATTTGGGTCAGTATTCCATCTACTGAAACAACACAAAAATAGTGCCCAACAATAATTTGAAAGACCAGTGACAGCAGATATTAACATTTACGCTAAACACAAAAATGCACTCACTGGGCTTACAAGTCAAGATTTTATATATTCCATATCTATTATAAAACCTAGAGCCAGGTGTCACGTGTATTTACTGGAACTCCCACATAAACTTCATATATTCCATATTTCTTGCAGAGCTTTCAAAATAAAAAATATACATATTCTATGTACAAACTGCATCCAAAACATACCAGAGCCACACATTATAAATTGAATACTTTGTAAATTGTAGCAGGCAGAACACTCCTAGTAAACAGTTCCAAAACTAACTTTAATTTAAGAAAAACTCCACTAGGACAAGCATGTGACAAATTTCAAGAGCCCTCAGATATGAATATTTCCCCACTTAAAAACACATTCCAAATCAAAAATAAAATGTTAGTAAACATGGAAACTAAGGTGGAAAAATCCTCATTTCTGAATTAAGCACCAAGCAAAGACTTCTGTTTAAAGGCTAGCCTTACGATATCAATGCTTATTGCTATGTTGTCTTTCAAGCACAGGATTATGGCAAGGGTTATGTGGAAAAAAAAGTCTTATGGGGAATACCAACACATTCTATGTCAGAGTACATCTCTACCACATTTATAAACACTGTTAATTAATTTGACTGACGTGGATGTACTTGCTGAGCATTTCTGTCTTCTGCCGTGGACTTGTCGCAGATACAAATACTGAAGCTGACTTGACTATAATATGAGAGATATTTCACACTTACTATGTACATCATACGCTTTAACATAGGAGCTCACCCTCATCTACAGTGTTTTACGTTTCTGATGAAAGTACAATCGTCCCTCATTTGTCAAAGCTGTTATTGGTTTAATCATAACCTTTAAGTCAACCTTAGAGTAATTTACTGTTCATGCAGCTTACTTAATCACTAAGCGATCACTTCTAAAAGGAAGCCAGTAGTAGTACAAAAGAGCATAAAGAGAAGCATAATCTCATGAGACTGCGCAAATGCATGGAAAAATGAGGTAAATATCATATCAAGAGTACAAGCTATAGCAGATGAATGAAATGTCTTATCAATACCAGCATCAACGCTCCTACCACAGATTCACTTTACGACACACAGCAAGCAGTAAGCAAAGCAGCCATGGTAGTGGGGAGCACTGGGATCTGGTGCGAACTGCGAAGGGTCACGACTCAGGCGGCAACTCCGATCAGTTTGTAGACACCCTCACTCACAAGGACTCCTGCAGCCCTTCCCCCCAGCATCATACTCAGTGCCTTCCCCAAGCTCTCTCTTGGTAACTACTGGCTTTGAAATAGAACCTGCTTGTTAGGTTTGTTTGATGATGAGGCAAGTGTAGGAGGAGAACTGAACTGAATTGTAAGAGGCACTGGAACACACTCCTTAAATAAAATTCATATTACAAAAACATTTCCAAGGTATGTTACATATTATATACAAAGAAACGCTGCATATTTCTTTGTATGTAATATATGTGTTAAGCTATACAACTTCTTAACTTCACATCAAACCAGTAGTTTTCACAAGGACAGCACTGCGTTACTCCTCAAAGTTACATGTCTACAGATTGAGGGCAAGTTCTCTCATAAAACCCATCATATTCGGCTAATCACTACTCCTCTCAAAGCTGCAAGACAATATTTACAGATTATGGTATAGAATAAAGCCAGCACAGTGAGCACACAGCTGATGAAGTTACCTTAAGAATGTAACTACCCCCCACAACAAGTTAAAAAAGAATGTATACTAGGCGAATCAACTTATCAAAAAAAAATAGCATTATGCAACACTTGAACTTAACTTTTAAACTTTCAAAAGTTTATACAATATGCAGTTCAACAAGAAAGCCAACGTAAAACCTCCAATACAAATCACAAACTTGGATTTTTAAAAATCAATACATCTTTCATTCCTAACCATCTAACAAAACTTGCCATCACAAGAATAAAACTGAATTCTTCACTGGAATGAATGTTAGCATACACTTAAGTGGATACATATAAACCTTCAAGTACCAAAAGATGTCAAAGTCTGAACATCATGCCAGATTTGAATGCAAATTAATACTGGGATTCATTAAATATCCATTAAATGAGCCACAGAAACAAACTGATCACAAAAACAAGGTGGCAAAAGAACACCCCACCAAAAAAATAATAAAAAAAAAAAAAAATTACACACAGATTATTTTGAAGTATATAAAGCACACAACTGCCATATGATTGAAGGTTAACACTGACTGCTGCTTTAGCTTTTCAATACTTTTAGGGGGTGTGTCAGCCGTTTTTAAAGATCCATCCATCCGGGACCAAAGCCTATCCCGGGAACAATGGGCGCAGGCAGGAACCAACCCTGGGCAGTCGCCAACAAACTGCAGGGTGCACACACTCACACACATACATACATACACACAAACACATATATATATATATATATATATGTGTGTGTGTGGCTTAGCTATATTTTAAAAAGCATAGCTTGTGACGACATTTTCTGCATCAGGGAGAAATGTACACGTGGAAAAAAAATGTTGGTATAACATGATAAACTAATACAATTCCTTTTCACATATCCTTAACAAAGTGTACAAACTGCATCCAAATCATACCTGACACACATTTACAAAATATTCATTCATTATGATGGTGAATTATTGTATATTTGCATACAAATAAAATGAAATGCAACCCAATACAAACAACTTCAGTAGAATTCAACTCAATTTTGAGCAGCTTGCTGATTAAAGTAAAACGTTTAATGACTAATCAATCGTAAATCACTAAAGTGAAAGGTGGTACTCATCATCATGTACAATTATTACAAAAATTAATTCCTCATCCAGATCATCTACTATACATTTTAAATAAATGGAAAGGGGATTTAAAAAGTCATCACTCACTCTACTAGTCACTCACTACAAGTTTATTGTTTTGTGATGATGATGATGACAGTATAAGATGACAATTTGGGTATTCTTAACACATTTAAAAACCCAAAAAACACAAGTTTCCCTAGAGGATGACTTCTTCTTATACAATTAATGTCAAACTGTAGAGTTTCTGAAACTGATCCGACAGAAAGAAAATCATAATAGCATGATTTAAGCCAGAAAATGTTTATTGTGTTTGTGTAAGTGTTGTACTTTATTCCAAAATAAACATTTAGTGAGACAGAATTTTCCTGTAGCCATTAAAAACAGAATTTCAGACCTAGCCATGAATAACCCACAACTGCAAAATCTGCAGTTCTGATGACATTCTGTCAATTAAGCAAATCTGATGTACAGTAAGGAGCCACTTACTAGGCCTGCATGATGTGCAACGTTTATATCACCAATGCACGTTATGCACAAGCAATTATCGAATTGCAAGGACCACAGTCTGCTGGGTTGAAACTAGGCTTATTATGGTATTATGAAATCTTGCCAATACAATTCACTGATCACTAGGGCCGTAACGGTACACACATTCATCGCGTACCATTCAGTACATCATTTTCGGTTTGGTATGCACAATAAAAAGAATGAGTACATTTACTGATACGGGCAGAACCTAAATTCAAAAGTAGATGTTCAACATGGAAAACATTACGCTAACTGTGGCTATGAGTTGGCTACAGCCAAAGCTGGTAAGAGTCAATCATAATTGGGGGTTTGGAAACATTTTGATTTTCCAATAAAATACACCAACACCAGTAGAGCGAAGCTGATAAGACCAGGATTGTTTGTCGGCAATGTTGCTGGAAATGCATCCAAAGTGCTAACTCATTTGAGACAATCATCTGAGTGTGTATGACCAGAGCAAAGCAGAAACTGCTTCTGCAAGTTATTCTCCCCGTGGCATCGAAAGCACTTTTGCCAGGAAATTAAAACAGGGCTACACAAAAAAAAAAAAAAAAAAAAAACTAACTATGGCTAGAGGTGTTTATCGCTACAGATAAGTGATCATATTCGTTAGCAGAGAATATGAGATTTAGGTAGGATTTACTTAATCATGACATGTTATTTCTGATTATTTTACATATTTATGTTTACAATACGCAAATAAGCATCTGTTCAGTTTTGTTATAGACATGTCGCCAGGCACCCTGCCTTTGGTTTACAACTGTTCTTAATTGTCTTTGTGTTTGCATACTTAATAATAAATTTCAAAGCAAATATTTTCGTACCAAACCATGAATTTTGTGTAATGTTACACCCCTACGGATCTCAATACGGTTTGCCAGAGAAATTTCACAATTTTGATTCTCACTGAATGTTTAGATTTTAGCTGTGAATTCCAGAAAATTTGCAATTTTAATGATTATTTCTTTTATGCTAACTGAATGTTTTGATCTTAGCTGAGAATTGTATGAAAGGAAAAGTTCAACTTTGCAATTTTGATTGTGTAAAGTTTGTCCCTTCTGGATGAGCTCTGCATGCACTTTCCAAGCCAATCATACATATAATTTTTGTCCATGCCGTGTAACACGTTTGTGAGAAACTGAGAAAAGATAAGCAAGGAGGAGGAAAGTGAACAAGAAATGGTCACCCCCATAGACATCCAACTTATGCAGTAAGGAAATATTTTGGATTATGTAGAGTGGACACCGAGGTAAAGAAAGTGATTTGTTGACAACTGGCACAACTCAAGGCAACACCACAAACTTATCCGCCAGACTTTGTAGATAAGTTCTATTTGTCTAGAGTTTATTTTGAGGAAAAATTACGTTTATGTTTAGAGATAAACAAACATTCACACCATGATATTAGAAAATTTTGCGACATTGTGCAGCCCTACCACTCTGAAAACATTTATGAAAATCATGTGTAAAACTTACTACATATTACAAACAAAACAAAGAAGGTTTCCATGCAGCAAGAACAATGAAATGCCTGCCCTCTTCTGAACCTCCATTAAGGGTAAGATTAAGGTCAGTGAGCCAGGAATAGGTCAAGTGCAGCAAAGTACAGACAGATACACAGCATTTTCTGCATCAAGCCATTTTAAAATATTATCACAAAGCAACTGAATGTTAAAGACAGCACATCTGAGTCATGATTATGTAATGCTGTGTGAAACAATGAAATGTAGATCTTGTTACTCCGATTAAAAACGCCCCAAAAATGACTTAATGTGAGTACATCAGAATATATGGACAAGCAAGCCATGGCATCTTTTAAATTAAATTTGGAAACACTAGCTAACAAAGATGGTGCTGCCATTCAACCATTGTATATGTTAGGTATTCCAAGGAAATTAAGTGGACATATGAAATCCGCAAGAGTTTGGAAATACTCTGCAAGAACATGGCACCAATGCAACAAGGAACTCCTAAGACTAGCTTCCATCATGGGAGTGTTATAGGCCTCAAATCTCACTAAAAGGGGATAAGAAGTAAAAATGCAGAAATCTGTATGTACCTATCAGACTTGCATGAAGGCACACAGACAACGTCTCAGTTGCACAACCCATCTTAAAAATGGGTTTATAGTACTGAGGGAACACTGGAAAATGTATCCCACAAATCAAAATATGTGAATGATTCTTTACCTAGCACATATCTTAGGCCCTCAATACAAATTAAATGGCTGGTTGCTGAGAACGTGGCAAAAAAAAAAACAAAAAAAAAAAAAAAAAACTGTAAACCGTGAAGGTTTATGGAACTAAACTGCAAATTGGCACACCAAGATAAGTACTGTAGTTTGAAGACTGACAGACATTTGGTACACGACATAAAAAAAAAAAATGTAAAAAAGGAATTATTCGAATTGCATATAAAATGATGAGTTGACTAACATAAACATCTAATTATGCACCCTGATTGTATTTATTGCATGCCTATTGATTATATATTGCCCAATTACATCCATTCACCATGAAAAAAAACTAACTGTGAATTACACAGACCCTTTAATTCAGAATGACAACTGCACCTTAAAAGCAAACAAACAAAAAACCTCAAAAAAGGTTTCAGCATCTCCAATTCTGTTTCTGAAGGATTATCGTTTCCGGGGGAAAGCCCCCATATTGACAAATACTCAGTCACTTTTAGGTGTCAAATGTTCCCATTCATAAAAATTGCAGATACACCCTCGATAAGCTTACAGATATGCATTTATACAGTATTACATTTAAATGTATGCTGTAAAAATTCCACAACTTCTCTAAGAGCACTTTCTCATGTGGACAGGTGGTGGTTATGCCATACACTATTGAAAAAACAGATTCACAGAAGGATGCCGACACGTCCTCTGCAAGGTAAAACTATAAATAAATGTCGCGTTTCCTTCTTTTGTCTCCTATGGCACTGGGATAGCCTTTAAAATGGCTAAAGTGAAGAATTTTGAACTCCTCGTCACAAAGGAATATGGTACCGTAAGTGACCGGTCATCAGCAAAATAAACTCATTTAAGAATAGGTCTCCTGGAATCCTCTTTCCACTAAGAATTATTCTAATAACTTTAAGATTAAAGATTTACACTGTTCAATTGCAGGGCTCTATAAACACAACAATGAGAACTAAAAAATAAAGTCGCAATTTTCAAATATCTATCAATCAATCAATGTGTGACCTGGTTATGTGACATGTACTTAGCTGGTTTCAGCTTTTTGAAGTTTTTCAAGTTTATAATATGGCACACAAAATGCTTCAAAATCAATAAGCAGAGCTCCAAATCCATTCCTATGATTTGAAAAAGCACAAATAAAATCATATGGTTTATTAACAGACAAGCATAGAGAGAGAGAGAAAAAAAAAAACATTCTCAATTACTCAGCAAGAGAGCAATTAAGACACGACGGTTAAAAAAATAAAGACTTGTGCAAATAATATGCAGTTAATTTGACAAATTTAGAAAAGTTGCTGTCAATCTAGTATGAGTACACTACATTCATAAATACATTCCTTAAAACTAATTAAAAAAAAAAATAATACTAATTACAAAAGCTAACAGGAATAACAAAATCACATTCTATCAGGCAAAATTTTACATATGTAAACAAAAAAAACTGATGATAGTCACTAAATGAAATCAATATGCTATTAAGTAATGAAAAAGAATACTCTTTATAACAAAACTGGGTAACTATATTTGTCAAAATAATTTGCATCAGCACTTTTATTTGGTTTCCTGGTATGCATTCCCTTATGTGCAACCATGTTATGGGTTGCTATGGCAGCTAGATTATCATCACGCCATTGGCCCACACATTGTAGCAGCAGATTGGCCTGCAAGTAAAACACGCATTTTTGTAAATAGTTGCAATGTTAGGAAAAAAAAAAATTTAAAAACAAAATAAAAGAATCACAATCATGAGAGTTGCTCTGTTTCACTGCTCAAAGGAGATGCCAGTCTAAATGTGGGGAAGGACCAATGGCACTCTGCTATGTAAATAACATCCTAACTAACAAGGTGGCCCAGTACGGAGACCGATGAATGTTTTGTGCTCACAAGGTAGATCTGCCTTATTTTCTTTCCTTAATTTAGCATTATTACAAAAAAAAAAGTTCTGGTTCAACAACAAAGCAGGTAAAATATCAGAGTTAACTCAGATATGACAACCGAATTAAGATCCATAAACTCTTACATGTTGACATTTCACTTAAATCTAATCATCTAGCAAGTCAATTAACAAGAAACAGTGACAATATTCCATTCTTATTCTAAAATTTTAATATTTCAAATTCATATTTTAAGTCAACTGGCTGCATGAAATCCTTCAAATACCCAAATTCCATTCCACAGGAGTTTACACATTATAATCTCTATTAAAGATTTGAAACATTTTCCTAAGGCAGAATAATTGAGACTTAACATCAAATACTACGGATGGAAGATGTACAGGCAGTCCCCAGTTTACAAACGAGATCCATTCCCTTCGACTAAGTTGAATTTGTAGGTAAGCTGAAACAAAAACAAATTATGAATAATAATTGCAGTAATAACAAAACTACATAGGGTTCTGTACCATACCTCAAGTCAACAAACCACTGAAGCCGCACAATGTTTTCGTGAGCGTCACAAGAAGAGTGCGAGTTTGTTATTCTGAACTATTGCATTTAACTTCAATTTTTCACATAATATGCTTCATTACAATCTGTATTTAATAACAGTATTTATCTCCTGTATTTAAGTCCTGGGGGACTGTCTGTATATTGACTGCTTTAACAGTAATGCTATGGTCGGCATGCACAACATACCTGCATTTGAAATTTTGCTACCTGTTTAGCTAACATTTAAATCAGATTACTCTGAAAAAGTGTTTAATAATTTCACTGCCATGATTCCTAGTTAAGTGACATTAAATATTGTGATGAAATATTGGAAATAACAATATTTAATGTCACAACAGCATTAACTATGGATAATAAAGATTTTCAACCCAAGATTACCAATTTGAAGTTCAAAATATTTCATAAACTTTTATATTTTAAAATAGGCCTGATGTTAAGCTTAAGGGTCTATAGTGAATTTCAACATTACAAGTCCAAACACTGAATCCACTGCAAAACAATACTATTAAATAATACCAGCCCTTTGTTTATCATTGCATACTGGAGCATTTATATGAATACATCAAATACAAAAACAAGCACGCTAACAGTATCTAGCATTGAAGCAATGTGAGCATCTTAGCCTCTTTTGTAATATATAAAAATAGCTTTACCTTTAAATGACTAAACATTCATTCATTTCTTTGTATAAACACTGTGCACCACAACCTTGCCACTGCGAAAATTCTGTCCAATGAGGCTAAACCCTACTCTTCATTTCTCAGTGTTTCTATACTGGTCTTTTCTCATTAACTGTCTTTTAGGGTTCCCTCCACTTATTCTGCAAGTAGATAGAGGCCTGAGAAGCATGCCAGTAGCTAATGTTATTAGCGAAGTTTAGTAGGATCAGCGTGTGACTTGTAGGTCTCCCATGTTACCTCACAGAAGTGCAGAGGTGTGTACAGATACTATAGGATGGCTTGGGTCACACGTTGTTTGAGATTTTCTGGGGATTTGCCTGTTTTTGTCATCCCCGTCTTCTTGAATGGCTGCCTCCCCTTGTGGGTGACAGATGCTGGAAACAAGACTGGCCAGTAGAATAGAGCGTCAATACGGCCGTCTGGCTCATTGAAAAAGCCTATTTTACCAAAGGGAATGAATGCATTTGAGTATGTTTGAGAGTGGGGGGATGGGGTGTATTTAAAAATCTTATGAAAGCACTGGTCCAAGCAGGCTATTAGACAGTGTGATCAGATGGACCAGTGGTCTTTAAAAATATTGCCAGGCCAGCGGGCAAGTGCTAATGTTGAGCACTGACAGGTACTATATGTACTATATATTATCGGTCATTTCATATCTGCTTATAATGAAGTTTAATAGGTCAACAAACATACAAAATGCTGATTTCCGAAATGGCATCAGATGTTGACTACAGAAGTTCTCAAAAGATAACTGGCGCCATTTAAAAATAATGATTAAACAGTCAAAACCATTTGCAAAAGAACAATAGGGTAGTCAAAGACAAAATTCTAGTGCTGACTGTGTTCGGTATATTGAGAATGAGTAAACAGCACAATGCTTTTACAATCAGACTGTCGCTGCATCCGTCCTGTGTTTTGGAAATCACGCACATTATGCTATAACCCAGAATTCCGTAATTTTAATAAGTGGGGAAGGGGCATTTCATTAAGTAAACTACCAAAGCATTTGGCTAGTGACAAACATTTTATTAAGTTCAAATACATATCCATACTATCTTTCACGTTGAGTTTACACACAAAATTCCACAGACTCAACTACAATATCCCGCAACACGCCATTTTGTAATATCAGGCGTAACAAAGTTGCAAGTTAATGCATTTCGCTAGTTTGAAGTATAACTGCTGTTATTCTGTGTATTTGAGTGTCTGCATGAGTAAAAAGGCCAGAAATATGGCTGGAGAATTTCTTGCTACTGTACGTATTTGTGAATTAGTATATGAAGGAAACTGGGATAAAGGACTTTGTTATATTTCATTATCAGGTGAATATTTTATTTAAGAAGCATGCGAACTGCTAAACTGACCAAACTATATTTAAATATCCTTGACATTCTCAAACCCTGTGCGATTTTAACTTCATTAGTTTAAGTTCATTAGTTGCCCAGTTTCCATTTAGTGCCCAATTTGTCCTGAAAATCATTACACTTACCTGTTTCTTGTAACATACTGCCACTAATACAATACCCTAAACAGAGATGGAAAAATCAAGCACTTTCAAAGCCATGAAGACAATGCTAGTTGAGAGCTGCTAGTTATGTAGTTTGTTACATTACAATGATAAAAACAGCAAAACTGAGCAGAGCTGAACAAAACTAAACTTTGCACTGTCTTTGGAAGCAGCACAAATATAGAACCTGAAGGCTGCTGGTTCAAGCCCCAGGAGTAGCATTTGTACCTCTGAGCAAACTACTTAACCTGAATTGCTCCATTAAAATATCCGGCAATAGAAAGCAGTAAAACTACACTCTGAATAAAAGGATCAGCAACAAAATTATAAGGGAGCTATGCTAACTAACTTGCTGACATCAAATAAAGAACCATGACTGCATTTCTGCAAATAAATTTTAAAGTAATCATAACGCTACCTAGCTTCCAGTTTAGCCATAGAGTAGTGACCACGATACAAAATACCAAAAAATATATACAATTTTTCTCATGAGTCTTTCCTGAAGAAACATGATATTTGGATGAACAAGTTTGTTTTGTAAAACAAAAATAACCTAAAAAAACATTTCAACGTTTGTAACCTAGAGAATATCTAAAGCAGATAAACTTGATTAGAGCTGAAACATAATATCCTACCAGTCTTGCGAAACTCACACTTTAAAGAAACACTTTGACCCTATTTTTAATTGGGAAAGCAAATGATGTCATTGTGCCATTATTACAGAGCATCTGTTACTTTCAAGAGACAGCTTAAAAGGTTATTCAAAATAAATTTCAAGCTACCAAAATAAGTTAATTTATCCAATACAATAATGGAGTGTCATGGATCCAAAGTGCATCTTAGATTTTTTTTCAACTTTTTTTTTTTTTTTTTTTAATAGCTCTTTTAACCTTTCAGAAAAAACACTGACTTCCCTAGGGTCTGGCAACAGCTGCTTACAACAACTTCAAAACTTTGTGGCATACAAAAGAATAGCAACACAAAAAAGGCTTTTTATTGTCTTGTCAATTCCAGCTGTTGTCATCTTGACCTGAAACTAGCACCTTATATATTGGTCACACATTTACATGAAATCCAAGCCCTGTTTCAATATATGCTCAGTCAGAAATACAGCCATTTCTACTGAACCATTTACAAAGATTATCATAATTAGACAAGGTAAAAGATGAGTTTTATAATGACCTCATATTTTGCCAAGTTTTAGACATACACACTGCACAAGAGGGATGTAAAACAGAAATGAGGGAGCTGTTTGCTAGTATACATATTAATGTACTTTTTACCATTTTGGACATTGAAAAACCAAACATTTAGTCCACATGCAAACCACAAGCAGAGAAATAACTCAGGGAAACTAAAAAGTTCCTTATGGGAATCAAAGGACAAAGATGGTTGCATTACCTAAAGAATACATATGAAAATAAAGAGTTCATCCCACATGAGGCCAACATCTTAGGAATACAATACACACAAACAGGACAGTGATTACATATCGCACTCGATTACACTCAAAATGATCATTCTTCTTTCAATTTTCACATTTTCTGAAACTAGGTCTCAAAATGGGTCACCATGACTTTTTTTGACATTGCCGGTACATGCCCACTTGCAATATCATTATATATTGCCCCCTGTATTAGAGACCATAAATAGTTCAGTTGTCTTGTGTTTTACCTGTCACTTCCACAGTCATGAAGGGCATTATAAAAAGTAGTGGAAGCATTGGCTTACTTCATGTCAATCTTCAGAACAATCTTACATCTTATCCTTTTTACATAAATCTCAACATAAATGTCTATTAATACAACTACTACTCTAAGTAAATAAAAACTTTGGCAATATCCATACAGGATTTAATGCCATTTCAGAAACAATGGCATCGGAACCAAATATATACATTTTCAAAACATGATGAAATGATATTTCGTCCGATTTAACATTACCGCTGCATCTTCAGCCTTAAGTCAATTTAATAGTTTTGATTGCATACACGGGGGTGAGACTAGCTTCTAATTTGGACACTTGACTAGCTAGTACTGGACATTACGAATGCCTCATTCACGGTAACCAAAAAGGGGGGAGTGGAGAGGGGGACAAAAAAAAAAAAAAATCACTGGTTACATGTCACGTCAGCCAACTTAAGAACATTGTATCATGTCTGTATATTGCAGAAAGGTTGTTCGCGACATGATATAACGCACGATTACATTATTTCAAGACAAGGTGTGACATTAAACCTATAAAGGGAGGCGAAAAGAGACGCACATCCCTAGCCTAGAAATAGTCACGAAGCAGGCCTTATTCTGACCAGCCGTCATCTGGTGTATGCGCTTACAAAACTGAATAACTGCGGATATGCTGCTAGCCAGATAGCTACCTTGGACACCCATACCAGTTTTAAATGCGGCCAAGACAGCCTAACAATTCCTTATCGTTTACTTACTGATAAACGACACCCAACAGAATGATACATTTCAAATCGATTTAAACAGACGTAGCCAAAATCCAGCTCCCTGGCTAACTGGCCATCAAATGCAGAAGTCACTAAGGCAGCTAGGGAGCCGTTTACCCGCTAGTTAACGCTCTCTCTCCCTCCAAGATAACAGAAGGTTATCCAAGTAAAATAACGCCATCAGTCAAATTAATGCAACTTCATCTTCCACCCATCTATCAGGACAACTTAACTAAGAAATCAAGGCGCTCCGGCGTATCGAACGAGTGTGCATTGTTTTTGAACATACATATTTATGCATATGTTATAGACACACATACATGCTGCTAGACAGATCCGCAACAAGACTGCTAGTACATTAATGATGACTGGTTAGAGCCGCATTAAAACATTGTACCATTAGCTTATTAACGAGCTACTACGGTGACAACCGGAGCTAGCGACGATTAGCCGCCGTTACAGTCATACACAATTATCTTTTTAATTAGCCAGATTGACACGTGCACTGTTATTTCCGTGCCCCAACTTACACCTGGCGACCCACCGCCTCCTACAAACAGCGGGCGTCTGACTTGGGTGGCCCAGAAAGGAGACGCCGCGCTGCCGACTGATGTTACACGGGTAGCCGCCGCGTCCGTAAGCCGCGTCGAGGCCAGAGGACCTGTCACTATGGCCAGCGACGCTGGCTCGGCTGTACCAAGCTAGCTCGATTGCTAAAAACTGGCCGTCATCAGGCGCGACACTGGGCGCCTGTCTCGCCAGTTAACGGTGTGGCCTACCGTCAGCCTCGCATACAATAGCTACACGGGCATCTGCAGCAGCACCGATCACGGTGGGTCTTGGCGACTGGAAAATACGCCGCCCCGCCGCTCCGAGCGGCGCTCCGGAGTGAAGCAGAAAAGCACGAATATGGCTAACTAGGAACCCCCGGCTAACGCACCATTGCAGCCCAGCTGGCTAGCCAGTTAGCTAGGCGTGAAAGGAGGGAGAGAGACAGAAAAGCCGTACACAAACACCACCGCACAACTCACCTTTGTCAGTACGCGTCCCTCTTTCTATCTGTGAAGCAATCTTCATTTAAAGTCCCAGGAGCGCAGGGGGCCAAGTAAAGAATCCACCGTGCCTCGTCCTCCAAGGAGTCCCCCCCAGATCCGCCAAAGCAGCAGATATTCACTTCTCCGACTCGGTGTCAATTCAGTTTCCAAATCAACAGCGCCTCTCCGTCAACTAGCAAAGCCGAAACACAAACTTATAGGCGATCCGAGTCTGCAAAAAAGCACGCGCTCGGATTTAACCGCGCCGAAAAAAGCGCCAAACCGTCGCCGACTGCCGCCGTGGCTTATTTATCAAAGTTTCCCAGGAGCATGTACTTCTATATCGCAGGCCGCTCGATAAGAAACCTTGTTTTCTTGGACGGGATTTTTGTAAATTTCACAAAATGGCGCGCGTTCCAAACCTGCGCAGCGAACCGGCCCGGCAGACCACAGAGACACGGACAGTCACTTCGCTTGGCGCCGCCTAAATCCAGTCACATACACAGCGCATTACGCCATAAACCTCCAAATCCTCCGAAACCGACCCGGTCAGCGCGTCGGTTTCAACGCCGCTGCCATTACTATTAAAAAGTGAATTTATTATTCCGGCGGGAAGGTAAATTATTTGAAAAAAGAAAAAGCGACTTACAAAATGGTGGCTGACTGAAAGTGTTACCATGACAACTGTCAATCAAACCACGAAGTTCCCGGATGAACTAATGACGCAGGAACAGACAATGTAGTTGTCATAGAAACTGCCAATCAATTTTACGTTTGGAAAAGAGGTGGGGCAAAATCCAATGAAATGACACTAATGGAGAAAAAATGTATTTATTTCTCTGTATATATAAAATATATATTGTAGTATTTTACATAGGAATACATTTCCGTTTCCAAGCTTAAGGGTTGCCATTTTAATGGGTGCATGGAAAATATAAGAACATTAAAAATGGCAGATGAAATAATTTATTTTGACTTTGTAGACTTCCATGTTTTCTTTTTTGGATTATTTTCTGGATTATTACTAGATACTGTGCTATCAATTTTCGGTATCAGTTTTTAACAACTGCTCCTCTATCCTTGACCTTTAACATCTTCATGTCCTTCTTCTCAACAAGCTGAAACTTGTTACACAGGTTTACAACTGCAATTCTGGTATTAAAACGTCATTTTCCTTCTGATATGCAGGTTTCTACACAAATATTTTAAATCAGCAAGGAGAGGGTATATGGTTTATATGTAACTTATTTCAATATTCCACCATACCAGATTATGGCACAGGACAATCGTCAACAACAACAAAAAAATGTTGAATTTCACTCTAAATGGTGAAAAATAGTGTAGACTGGCCATTATACTGAAGGAAAAAAATTAAGGTCAGTTAAACAGTTATGAATTATCTCAATTTATTGTAAACAGCAATAATATTCTAAATTTGTGGAAAATGTTAAGTTTGCAAAAGTACATCAATTCTTTTGACAACTAGCTTTTAAAATAGCATTGTGGCAGGAATACAAATCTGCCAAGTGTTTTTGCTGTGTTCCAAGTGTTCTGGTTGGGGAAGTTCGATTCCTTACTAGCAGATCCCTTTTTTGATGCAATCTGGCTCTTGAAGCTTGACTGGTCTTGCCTCTTCTCATGACTCATTGAGTTATGTTACATCCTCTGTTTTACCACCCACGTCAGCGTGTTTATCCCTTCTTTAGCTGCCCTGTGAGAAGCTCTTGCCTATTTCTATCTGCAGTTCCTGTGCAGAGGACCTATTTCAGGAAAATATTCGATATGCAATTCACCCTCTCAGTGTATGACGGTTTTCCTGTTGATGTAGTGAAGACTGTCATTGGTTTTCCAGACCACCCGGTACCCAATTTCAAATCCCAGTCATTTCAAATTTTCAAGTGTTTCTTCAAAGTTCTTAAAATTATGTTGCATAATAATTTGTTGACTACAAAGTGTTTGCAGTACAGTACAATAATGATAAAAAATAATAAGTCAAACATGGTTTTTGAATGCCCTAATTTTATATGTTAAAACATATTATGTTTCAAAATTTTGGAATAATTTTACATTCTTTATAATTAAATAATTTTTCATTTTTCAGTTAGATTAAACTGCAGCCATGGGTTTTATACACATCTAAACAGGCCTAACAGTTGTTACACATTTGCTTTCCCGTATTTGTTGAGGCTAGTCATCATTACTTACGGTTCGATGTAATAAATTATGTAGTCAACATCTATACATCAATAAAAATAAAATGATATTTACTATTTTTACTTTTAGTCATTACCTGTTTCTTGCTTTTCTGTACTATGTAAACATACAAATAAATTGCTGAGGTTATATTAAACATTTTCTTTACATTCACACTTTACATTTTCACTTCCCCACTATTTCTGCAGATTCTCTGCAGCCATATTAACTTTGTGGCATTGTTGATTGCAGCTCTCTAGGTAAACGTTTTACACTTACATCAGTTTTACCTATAGTGACCCTAACAATATCGTGCTGCGATATGCAACAATTAAAATTAAATCAATCGTTTGCTCCGTCAAAGTCAGACCACTTACAGCTATGCAAAAGAGACACACGTATTAGGTATAAATGACTGATTGTGCTATCATTTTATGAATTCCGCAGTACCAAAGCCATCTTTCAGCTTGAACTGAAGTAAAGAGCCAAATCAATGGACTGAGCATGTGACCTGTTTGTGTCACGTGGTCGAGGTAAATTCAAACCACATGACTGTACACGTCCGGAAATACTGCACGCAAATGCTTTAGGAGCTCTTTTAGTTAGCCTGCGCTAACTAAATGCAAAAAATGAGCCTAAGCCTGGATATAAGGCTTAAGCGAGCGAATAAAGTATACCATGAGGGGGTAAGAAGGCTTATTTGCAATTAATTTTTATCACTAATATTTTATTTGGTCTTCCTGTGGGAAAATACGCAGGAACGTTAGCTGAGAAGCTATTACTGTTTTTTTTCCCCAATCATCTATTCAGGTTTTTTGGTGTTACCGAAAAAATAATCCCTTTTGCCGGATTATTTTTTTTCAATTAACAGTGGTGCATTTTTAAAAAGTGTTTCAAAAAATCTTTATGATCAATTTCAAGTAACTGCATTGCTTTGCGCGGTAGGTAGTCACCAATCCATAATGACATAGTTGTGAGGAGCATGTAGTTAAATATACGAGGTTCTGTTGACAGTTCAGCTGTTATTCTGACTGCTTTATTGATTGCTTTGTTTGAGATTGTTGTATATAAATTATCGTTGTTGTTGAAGAAATATAAAGCGTGTAACATCATAAACAAATATTACCCGTTTTATATTAAAATTACCTCTTTAAAGGGTTGGAAAACATTTGCCTAATTAAAATGTCTAGTAAAAGTATTTATATATGTGAGGTAAAATATTTGCGCAAATTAACTCTATTTTCTGTAGTGTACATATATCGTGCCTGGTAATTTCATTAGTCTACCAAAGACCCAAGTTCACAGCCAAGGGGATAATACCTTGCTTTGACTCTATTATAGCGAATTTGCATATGCTTGTTTATCAGTATTACATATGAGTATGCTGTTGTTGACCACAGTTTACACCTTACTTTTAGCAAACAAACCCACTATTTTTTTTTCTGTAATATTAGCATGCCCAGGGGGGTGGGGCAGCCAGTTGACCTTGGACCCCCAGAGGTTTTATTTCTCCCTGCTTGGGAGGTTTTGGTTCCGCTCCTCCGTTGTAATCAGGCTTTTTTTTCTTTCATTTCTTTTTCTTCTCTTTTCCCTGTTTTCACTGAATTATTGTGCATAAAAGATTTAGGAGTGTATAACAACCATATAAAACAGCCTGGGTGACTCTGTTGAGAAAGGCACTATATAAAAATTAATTGAACTGAATTGAATATTACAGAAAGCAAGTTGTAGTTTGTCCGAGACATTGTTTTTTTTTATTAATCAGGGTAAGGTTGATTTGTATAGTGATCATTTTACTTTTATCTTGGTTATCCACAGTAAATTCCATGCTAGAATATGCATGTACGTTAAAACAATGGTTAATGGTCAGATCTGAGCTGAGTTTTTTTATTTTTTCTCAAAATTAGCTTGTAGGCTGTATGAACATGTGGTGCTAAAAAGTATTATGCAAGTATGCGCAGATGCTAGATTTTGGTCTGAGTCAGGACTGAGAAAAATAAACGGCATTTTGGGATATAATATGCAGGAGGTGTCAGTCAGTCTCACAGAGTCGGGAGGCGTTAAACTTGCAAATTGCCTCCCCGTTCATTGTTTTCTCCATCAAAGCTAACAAAATGCGACGGTGCATGTCTGTCACAAGGTCCCTGTTGATATTGATGATTCGGGAATTATGTTTATCTCATGTTTATTGTCTTCCCTAGGTTTCGCCATGCACTCAAGTCCCAAACCTTGACACACACATACACACACACACACACACACACACACACAGACAGACCTGTACTCATATCTTTGTGGAGACCGTTCATTTATTTCTATGGGCAAAACCCTAATCCCAACAGTGACAACCTTAAGCCCTACCCAGCCCTAACCCTAAACATAAGTAACCAAGCAAAATCCAAGACTTTTGGCTTTTTTAGTTTTTTGGTTGCTGTCACAAATTTAATAAAATTGAGTTTCCCCTTGTGGGGACGGAAAGAAAATGGTCCCCAATGGGGTTGGGTGGTACGCCGATGTCACAGTCATCACCAGTTTGACTGTGCACTACGATATGGATTTGCACTATACCAGTAACACGGCGAGAAGTCTACAGCCTAATTATGCAACAGCCTATTTACAAAAAAATAAAATATTTTATTTTCTTCAAAGCTTCAGTTGTAATCTGAATACTTGTCCTTATATAGTGTATGTAACTGGTTTATCTGTGTTGTGTGATTTTTCTATTACACTCTCCGACGGAGTGTCGCGATAGCAGATTAACGAATTCAAAAAATGAAAATTTTTTGTGTAATTATACACATTAAACAAAATAACCTGGTTACATATATATAGGAGCAAATAAAAAAGTAAAACATAATTGCTTAATCAGCATGTATATGTGTGCCGCTGCAAGGTGTGTGGGAAAAGGCACAACTACCCAGTTAACTCTAGAACCACCTGTTTCCCACACCAATGGACGTCAAACTCCTTTAACCGCCACGCCAGACGTGCTTCAGTGTATGCAGCCCTTTTGTTTGCACTAATGTGCTATTAGTGTTAATAACAGCAGCGAATCTAACACCCGCAACCAAAAAGCCGTAATGATCCTAACAGAGTGGCTGCTAAGTCCTGAAATTGTAAAGCTTACAAGTTTTCAAACACAGTATTTTGTAAAATGTTGGATAATAGACGTAGTTATTGGTGACTTAATGTTCGTCAAAGTTTACGACATGTAACAACTGTATAAAGTTATTTTTTATACAAATCAACTCGGGTGAAACAATTAAAAATGTACGTTTTCAGGGTTGCCAACTCTCACACATCTGGCGTGACACACTTTCTTACTCTCGTCCTCATGCAAGTAATCTTACGGAAAATCTATATTACCCTATTATAAACCTAATATCCACTACATCAAGAGCGTTGGGGTAGTTTTCAAACCCTAAAAACTATTTACAAGGTAATAAAACTGTTAGATACATGTATATCCATGTGCAGACACATGTCATGTCCATGTCAAATTGAAAATCTTACTCCAGCCAGCTGGCCAAAGTTTTTTTTTAAAATGAAAAGTAAAATGCACTGTTTTTGGCTGAAACAACATGTAATTCCCTTTGCGTTGTTATTCCAACAATTATAAAAGAAATATCAGAAAACATCACCTGTCACTTTTTGTATCTTTTCTAAATAAAACCGCCCAAACCCAATTGCAATAGCGATTGAAGTGTACTTAGTATATTTAAAAATATTTCTTTTAATTTACATAAAGGGACAGGACATGCTACTGCTCCCAAAATTATACCGTGATATAATACCATCAATGTCCGATTGAGGGGAGGCGGGGCTTTGATCGGGGAGGCGGGGCTTAGGATGGGGAGGCGGGGCCTGGAACAGTGAGGTGGGGCAAACAAAGAGCTTATCTGCGGGTACGAGTCGCACTGCCTCTGCTGCCACTGTGGGAGGCCTAGCAGTATTCACTGCCCCTCCAACAAAGGACCTTTCAGTGCAAAGGGGCACACAGTGTGCCCATACTTCCACTCAGTTCCATTAAACAAAAAAAGGAAAAATACTGTGAGGGTGAGAGCCTGGGAGAACAACAGGCTCCTGTTCCCATGCTCCATATTTAATTATTTTAATTATTATTTTTTTTTGCGCAGCTTGGTTGGATGCCTTTTTCAAATTGCATGCTTCGTTTAATGAGTTGTAAACCCTTCACATCTTTATGAAAGTGACAACTAGACCATCTTTACCTGCAGCCGCTTTCAAAGAAATTTTGTATATGTCAGAATTGCATTGATTTAAAAAATTAATAATTCCATGTGTAAGGTTTTTAGTGCCCCTTAGTGGACACTATAGGCATTGCGAGCACAAGACTTTACAGCAGACCTACGAATAATTCGACAGACAACTACAAGGCAAGTTGCAGCTTGCAACTGGTGCAGCTGATCTTTTTTTTTTTTTTTTTTTACAGTGGTAGCAGAATGCATTAGGATGAGGGTGTCTCTCTTTGCTGTAAGTGTTTTAACGACAAAACAGTTATGAACTGCACTTGGTTGGAGAACAATGTTTTCCTGAAAATGTTCTGCTCTGTCATGGATCCTGGCTTATGAATGTGGCCAGGGACAGCAAAGGCACGGTGTGAATTACTTCCTGTCGTTTGTCTGATTGGCGTGGCTTACATTTCAGCTACTCCTGTACGGTGACTCATTACTGACACCACATTTTCATAAGTCATATCCTGCGAACGCGGTGATGTTAGCGGCTCGTCGGCGCCGCAAGTTTGGAGCCGCACGAATGTGCCAGGAGTCAATCGGGTGCATAGTATTCCAGAAAACTGAGCATTGGGTAGAAATTTCTGCATTTTGTGTTGCATTTTAAAAAGTGTTTTTTTTTTGTAATGCACTATACAATTTTGCAGAATCAGAATTTTTTGTACGCCTAGTATGGAATTTGTTTTGATCCAGACGGTGGCCAGACATACAATTAAACATGAAATATATAATCAATGCAAACGTACAACAAAACAACAAAATACAATAAAAGTAATAAACAAATATGTAGACATTTGAATAAAGGAGAGACAGCCAGATGGGTATGAACAGTTTGAGGTATGTGCAAATAAGCTTATGAAGTCAATAAGAGTACAAAGCTTGTGCGGTGGGTGATTAGATATTAAACATTCCTATCTTGTGTTTCCTTATGTATCACTAACATCATGGTAGCACACATTGAGAATGTTTGAATCTTGATTGATTGAGTTTTTATTTGGTGTTCCTAAATTGAAATGAGATCTATATAATTGCCTATATATGCCTGTGCTATATGTTGTTATAGCAACCAATGTGTGGGGAGGGGTGATAGAATCCAGAATTTTCACCGGGGACATGCAGTAAACCTAAAAGCAAACAGCCATGGAAGTGAAATGGTTTTGAAACATCAGAGCATGGTGACAGACCTCCTGATCTTGTGCATCAGAAGACCCACAATCCTAAGATGCTGGTTTCACTCTCCTTGGTCTCTCCGTCTCGGGCAGGAAGCTCTGGCGGGTGTCGTGGTGATCGTCAGCAAGGAGGCCGTCCAGCACCAAGGCATCTCTCTCACCATGGAGGGTTTAGTCAACCTGCAGCTCAGCTCCAAGAGCGTGGGCGTCTTTGAGGCCTTCTACAACTCTGTCAAGGTGGGCGGCAGGGCTGTGCAGGGTCGTCCGGCAGCCAGTCGCAGAGAGAAAAACCACGTCGGCGTCCAGGAGCTTTCAAGCACAAGTCTGAGCTTTTAAACCTTCCTCTCTTATAGCCCATCCAGCTCATCAGCAGCAACATCGAGGTGGTGAAGCCAGGAAAGATTCCCGGGGGCAAGACTGAAATCCCCTTTGAGTTTCCCCTACACGTCAAGGGCAACAAAGTGCTCTACGAAACGTACCACGGGGTTTTTGTCAACATTCAGGTAGGATCCACACAGCTGTTTGCATTGCCCCTCTAATGAAATGACTCATGTCTGGGTCAGCAGATGATGTAACAAATGAAAATATGCAGCTTCGGATCTGAGAACGGGACGGATACCTCCCTGACTCTTGAGCATTTTGCCTGGGATGTGTTGTAAACGTGTGTCTGAATAAATCGGCAAACTTTTTTTGATGAGTATGTAAATATTATGCAATGTTTTCAGAATGTGGTCAAGACTCATTGCTCCAAAGCAGGCCTATTTTAGTATGAGAGGCCGTACCTCCTAACTTGCTTTTATTTGCCATAGTTGAACATTGTCATGGGTAATACTTCACATCTATTTCTCTGGAGCCCAAGGAGAAGTCATCAGGCTTTGGAAACGAAGCTATCCCATAATAACCTGCTTGTCGTGGTCCTATCTGTCAACTCGGCTATCAGGCTCCGCCCTGACGGTCATTAGGGGAGCCTTTTGTTGTGTCAGAATCTTCTGGAAACAAGACCGGTGTTGAAGTCCTCTCTTGTATCCGCTTCTAAATTTAGCTAACAGCGAGCAATTGGTAGAGATGGAAAGCAGAGATTAATTGACGTCCGCTGCTCCGGAAAGCTCGTCCTGCTTTTCTGGAAACTGAGCGGAGAAGGGAAAACACTTTGAAAACATGGTCTTCTCGACATCGTTCTCATCTAAAGCGCAAAAACTGAAGATAAAGCTACTGGCTGAAGGAAGCTGTCAGAATCCATGCTGATTCCGTCGCTCTTAATGTTTGTGACTCCTGGCCTCTTTTAACATGAAAATAAAGCATGTAAATGTGGCCTATAATGAGGAGGCAGTGAAAATTCACCAATAAATGCTGGTTCCTGGGAAAATTGTATTTATTGTATTGCAGGCTAAATTCAGTGTTTTGAATTTAAAGGTCTCAAACATAGAATATTGCGTATTTTCATTTTTAAATTACTTAAATACCTATTTTAATAGTTTTCTATTCTGTGCATTTGTTCACACGGTTGCAGCACTTGTCATTTTTGGACATACAAAAATGTCAAAACTGTATATTATTTGACTATTGAAGATATATTCACATCAAAGAGGTTCCATACTGTAATGTCAGGTGTGGTATGAATTTATTAATGGAGTTTTAAAAAATGGACGAAAATACGTATGTCCTGTCATCCACCCATTTGCTGGTATTAAAGTTTTATTAGGAGTGTAGCATGATGACTGGTTTGGTTTGAGAGTCATACAGTGATTTTAATACACATAATCCAATATGTCTTCTACCCCAGTACACTCTGCGCTGTGATATGAAGCGGTCGCTCTTGGCCAAAGACCTGACCAAGACATGTGAGTTCATGGTCCATTGTAAGGTAAGATCTCGCACATTCGTCATGACGCTGTCTGCTCTCCATAAAGTCTCCCTGGTATCTGCTAACCCTAACCCTACCCTGACTCTAAACAGCCACAAAACGGGAAGCTCCAGCCTAGTCCGGTCGACTTCACCATCACCCCGGAAACGCTACAGAACGTCAGAGAGGTAGGCCCCGTCTCCTGGGGGCAAAGCACAGTGCCTAAAGCACAGGCTGCGAGACAAACCTGCTCTTCTGTCTGTGTCACATGTGTGGATGCATCTGCTGACGGAGAATTCAAGTAGGGTCATCGGCATGACCATCAGTAAGAGAAATACTCCATCCACAAACCCCATCCTGGCACTTTATCTCTTTATTTGCCATTTGTACAAGTACATTGGACACAGAGGTGAGAATGAAGCTTGGGGCCAGATCACAGGGTCAGCCATCCATCCAGTGCCCCTGGAGGATTTTTCAAGGGCCCAACAGAGAAATCAAGTATGGGATTTGAACAAGCGACCCTCTGATGACAACCCATAGAGCCACACATCACTAAATTTCAGCCTCTTTAGATCCATCCACTCATTCATTCATTCATTCATTCATTCATTCATTTTCTGAAATCGTATTCTATTAAGGGTCGCGGGGGGTTCAGAGGCTACAGGCGCAAGGCAGGAAACAACCCAAGATGGGGCGCCAACACATCACAGGGCACATTCCATTCATTCACACACACACACGTAACTCCAATTAGACTTGGCATGTTTTTGGACTGTGGGGGGATACCGGAGTACCCAGAGGAAACCTCACGATGACACGGAGAACATGCAAACTCCACACGCGTGGAACCCTGGCAGAGACACGAACCCAGGTTCCAAAATTCTTTATTTGTCACATAGACAAGTACAACGTGTAGTGAAGTGTACCTTCATTTGGTCCTGAGACTGTAAAATAAATAAAATAAATAAATAAAAATCCCAGCCACTCCCCTCCCACCCCTGCCCCAGCTGCGATGGAGGTCAGCTTCCTACCTGAAGCAAATGATATCCCATGTTGATGTCTGATTGGCTGTGTAGAATGTAGAGTAAATGAGAATGATTGCTCTCATCTAGGTTAGTAGAAGTATAATTTTTCCGTGCACTTTATTTAGTGCCGGAATCCTTGCTGGATCTCTGTGAGATGCCCTGGGATCTGTCCAGGGAATATGCACTGAAATGGGTCACTGGCACCAGCCCATACCTTTAGGTTGCGTTTAGCATTGTCTGGTTCTGTTTACCCAGAGGACCGCTCTGCCCAAGTTTATGATCCGGGGCCGGTTGGACGCAACCAGCTGCATCATAACGCAACCCCTGACGGGCGAGCTAACGGTGGAGATGTCAGAGGTGCCCATCAAGAGCATCGAGCTGCAGCTTGTGCGGGTGGAGACCTGTGGTGAGTCCTTTCGCCACCCCCCCCCCCCCCCCGCACCAGGTCATGGCCTCTCCCACAGTCTGACGTCCATTATGCTAACCTGCAACTAGAAAGGCAAAGAGCATGTGGGAACGATATGGAAAACGGGTGTGCGGAATGGCACTCGTGGTGACTGTCTGTGTCACGATCGACTTTGATGGCCCTGATTTGCAGACTTCCATCTGTGGTGGAAATCTGAAAACCAAGGGCAAAATATCAAGGTAGATCCTTTGATGGAATAAATATATTGAATAGAAATAAATCATTGAATGCATAAGCCTTACATGCGTTCCCACATCAAAGTCAATTAATCTTTCCTTATTCATTAGAACTTCATTCATCCTGTTTTTAAGGTAAGATCTATATCTATCGGAATGGGTCATTCATAAACATTTACTATTTTTCCTGGTAAAAGTTGATGTTCTGCAGTTGATGCAGTTTTTTTTTTTAGAAACACTAGCATATGTTCCATGAATAGCTGTCTTATTTCATTCGAGCATTTGCACACAATCCTACCAAAGGCTACAAAACAGCCCTGACTGTAAAGGGCTCGTTTTGGCCAAATTATTTCAAGAGAGGGTGTGCCACTTTCAGCAGTGAGAAACTGAACTCCATGTGTTCCTTGATTTACTAGAATGAAAAATATACACATACAGTACCAGACAAAAGTCTGGACACACCTGCTGTTAATACATTTGTCTGTATTTTAGCTGTTATTCACCTTATAGTAAAATCCCTTGAGGCATTGAAATAATATGTCAAGTACCGCAACGACCAAAGAGTAGTGTTCAACGTCTCAAATTTAAGATTCCACTAAATACCCCCCTTTTGCTTCGATGACAGCATTGCAGACTCTTGCCATTCTGTCGGCCAGTTTCCTGAGATACCCGCCTGGACTGCACCTCCAGCAGTCCTGAAGGAGTTTCCACAAGTTCCAGGCACAAGCTGCCTACCTTGCTCTTACTTTTCAATCCAACTCATCCCAAACCAGTTGTATAGGGTTTAGGTCGGGAGGTTGGGGGACAGGCCATCCCTCACAGCACTCCATTTCTTTCCTTGCTCATGTGATAATGCAGTATTTACATAACCTCCAGGTGTGTTTAGTGTGTTTATTATCTTGTTGAAAAACAAATGATTTTCAGTAGGTGTGTCCTGATTTTTGACTTGTACTGTATTTGAGGATAAAGATAATAACAGGAACCTCACATGAAAAAGGACTTTTGAATTGACTGGATCTCAATTACAAATGGCTGCAATGTAATGTGAGGGTGAATGCCATTTAGTGTGTGTGAGCTGTAAAAGAGGTCTGACGAGCAGTACTTTGGTATGCGAGTTTTTAAAGCAACGTGAAGCAACTATCCCTGGGCCAAAGAGTCAAATTGCAGTTGCAGGTCATAAGAACACTGAATGATTTGGTGTCAAGGGGAACAGGGTCAACAATGAGGACGGCATACGCCGAGTATGGAGAAGCTGCAGTGGTCTCAAGTCAAAATTCACCTACAGGGACAGCTGGACAATTAACAGGATAGTTGATAAACACCACAAAAGTACTTGCTCAAAAATGATCACTGATGGTGCCCCTCTGTGACCCCATTTCAGCAAATAACTTCACATGGTGAATTTCACACAGCTCATAAAAACGGGGCTGCCATTCAGGAAATGCTTGCATCCAAGGCCGACACACAAAGACACATAACCTGGTGTTAGGAGCAGAAAACATGGAGTTTTGAACAGTAAAAAAAGTGATATTGCCAGTTGAGTCTTTTTTCTGCCTTTTTCCTGCAGTTGGGTGGGTTTACATATAGACAAAGTCAACGAATGCGTTGGATCCACGGTGTCTGTTGCCAGCTGTTTAACATGGTGGGGGTGGGGTCTGTGCTGTAGGTTATATCTGTATACATTGCATAGGTACATGAGCTACTGGACAAATGAATCAGCTGACTTCCCCCCCCATTGTGACTACAGGCTGTGCAGAGGGTTACGCCAGGGACGCCACAGAGATCCAGAACATTCAAATCGCAGAGGGTGACGTCTGCCACAGCCTCCCCATCCCCATATACATGGTCTTTCCCAGGCTCTTCACCTGTCCCACGCTGGAAACCACAAACTTCAAAGTTGGTAGGGCTTAATTATGCAGACGTTCTTATGATAAGAATGCCAAAGCAAAATTTAAGTCATCATCATGAAAATAACCATTAGTGAAAATGACCAATAGCGGTGTTTACCGCCACTTAAACCTTGAATTTCTATATTATTTCTACTATTATTTTGGAGGCCACCTGCTGGCAACAAACAGTCACTGCATTGGAGGGGGGAAGAGGCACCAGAAACGGCAAACCTTGTCCCTGCCTGAACCAGGTGTGTCTTTCTTCTCCTCTAGAATTTGAAGTGAACGTCGTCATAGTTCTGCACGATGACCACCTGATCACGGAGAACTTTCCTCTGAAACTGTGCCGGGTCTGAACCGGATTCCGGACCTATGGATTCCCGAATGGCACTTCTGGGATGGACTTTAACACCTGTGAAATTCAGGACTAGAGCGGCTAAGCCATATTAAAAAAAAAAAAAAAAATGTTCCCCTGTACTTGCACATCATGATTATAGTAGATGATTGAGACTCTCAGACTGAACTAACATGGCAAACGTAGCCTTAATGCTAGATTCAGGCGAGTCAGCAACTCGGCGTTTGGAGCGAGGTGCAAAAGGCCGAGCCCTGGGGGGTGCCCCGGCTTCTGGGAAATGTCAGACTGCATTGGTTCGGGGGGGGACCCATTCTGATGAATCCATTCTGTGTGAGCCCATTAAAATTTATACCTGATACCATATGCTGGAAACATTACAGGTGAAAGTGGAAATGAGACCATTTGGACTCAACTGGTGGGCTGTGAGCATTCAGAGGGTCGCAGGGTGTGTTTAAGAATTTGTCCCGCCAGCACGGGCCAGGTTGACAAATACACGTGCACCTCATCCATCTTCCCAAAATCAATACGCCTAAGCCGGGATACCTGATGTTCTGTTTACTATTACTGCACTGTTATGTAAAATAATTTGTCTGTGACTTAAAATAAATAAGGAATAATGCAAGTCCTGAAATTCTGCATGTAGAGTTGTAACGTGCTAATGACCCACCAACACAGAATGGAATTTACATTGATTTTAATAAAGGAAAATAAAACGATGGTACATGATTGAGAGCTTAAAGCTATACGGCATATGGAAATAACATCACACCACACCGCGCGGCGCCACGCCTTTCTCCGCTCTTCTATAAAGCACATATGTTGTAAACCTTTGAAGATAATGTGAACTTGTTAATATTTAAGGAAACATAAAAGGTACATGCTCAGCATAGCAGTGCAACTGGTGATGTTTATCACTGCAGCATTAAAACACAGAATATCTGACACTGCATGTTAATACAGAAGGTTTTTTAAAAACAGGCACGGGGGGGGGGTAAGACGATTTCTTTTTCCATTAAAAAAAAAAGTGCACGACTGTTTTGGTCACAATATTTCCCACCATGTGTCATTCTCCTTATGTGGAGTGCACGAGAAGGGAGATCAAGAGGAGTGAAAGTAGTTGGCAGAGGTGGGGCCCCTCCGCGGCCTGTCCGGAAGCTGGGGAAAGTCCTCTGGCAGGAGGGTGTGGTCCCTGCAGGTGGGGCAGGTCATCTGCTCTTTCAGCCAGGATTTGATGCACTGGAGATAGGAGGAAGGGGGGGGGAGGGGGGAGGAGGGTATGGTTTCAGCAAAGTCCGTGGGTTAGGGTGCACAAGCAGCTGATCACTCTAGGGGGCGACGCTCACCTCTCTGTGGAAGCTGTGCCGGCACTCCAGGACACAGAGGTCCTCTGCGGACATTTCCTCGTGGCAGATGATACAAGGATCTTCGACATTCAACTGTGGGTGACCAAGGAGTCTTAATTAAGGCCACTGCATAAATTCATGCTACAAGCCAAATAAATTTCAATACATTCCAGCATTTCGGGTGTCTTGCGCTGATTCATAAAGTTCTGTAAGTCGGCGTGAAGCACCCAGATGAATTCGGAGAGCAGCCTCACCGCTCGGGGCCCAGGCCGCTTATGCGTCTCCATGTTCTTCCAGGCCTGCAGGGGCGCGGTGGAGGATCTGCCAGCTGCTGGCGACTCGCATCTTGGCGATGGGGACCGACACCCTGGCAGAAACTCTCGGGCTCCCAGGTCATGGGTGGCGCTCATCTGTTCCTGGGGACACAGAGAGACCATCTCCAAGGTAAAGGCCTATGGCACATGGCTGTATGTATGCAGTCACCCTGAACACTTTAACCAAACATCTAATACCCACAATGCCTTAATTATGTCTTATCGAATGCGTCATAGATACATGTTAACTCAAGTATTTAAAGGGAGGAGATAGGGGGGTGCCGCTTACCCTGGTGTTTTCCTGATGGTCTAGAATGATCTGAGCCACTCTGTTGATGACTACGTCATAGGTGAGGGTGTTCAGAGAACCCCCATTGGCAGAGCGCACCTCCTGGATGAACTTGTTTAGCACGGGTCTGAAACATGAATGATGTTATGCTCATTTCTCCTGCTGCACCGACTCAGAGCTATTTGCTGCTTCTACAAGTGCACTGGAATGCCTCTAGTCGCGTATCCCATGTTACTCTCCCTTTGACACCCTTACATAGAAGAGAGAATGAGGCTTGGGGAAAGGGCACAGAGTCAGCGATCCATCCAGCTCCCCTGGAGCATTTTTCGGGGGTTAAGGCCCTTGCTCGAGGGCCCAACAGGATTCATACCAGCAGCATTCTGATCACAGATACAGAGGTCTAACCCACTTAGCCACACGGCCCCCCCAGTAACAGCATGCGTCAGGCTCCTCGCTAACCTGCTATAGTGGGGGAACAGGACGGCCAGCCGGTCAATGATTTTCTCGAAGGCAGTTGCTGGATGCTGGGTGCCAGCCCTGGGGACCTGCGGCTGCTGCCCCAGGCTCACGCCCTGGGTGGCATCCCATGGGCTGGCCGGAATGTCGGGGTACAGGCCTCCTCTGCCCTGGAAGGGGTCAGATTGCGGGGGGGCCACGGCAGTCGGGGCTTGGGGCCCTCTGTGGGTGGGCTGCGGTCTCACTGGCGGCAGGGTGACACGTGTGGCGGCTGAGGGGAGCCGTGGACTCGGGTAGCGAACAGCGGATCCCTGGCTGGCGAAGGGCTGCGGGGGAGGAGAAGGGAGCACCAGCTTACACTCACATGACGCGGCACACTGAACCACATACCGGCACAAGCACAAGACGTCATTGTATAAGAACTGGCTCATGAGAACTCAAGTCAAAATATCTTTATCTTCAACTGTATGACACTTGTGTCACACACCAAGATAAAATTCCAGTGTTGTTAATCACAGTGCAAAAAATAGTAATAAATCAAATATAAACATGCAGACATTTAAACATGATGTACTGAGACATGGACACAATGGGCACTGCAAATGGGCAGTGGAACTGAATGGAGAGGAATGCAGTAAGCAGATTTTGGTTCCAGTGCTATGATCCCAGTCCAGAGAGGGTTAGGGTTAGTTTTCCCCCATCATGCTGTCCTGTAAGACACAAATATACAGGCACGGGCAAAGCAGCCAATACTGCAGACCCATCCTATATGTTGGGGATGATAACAATCACAATAAAAATTATTTGGACAGTAAGTAATACCAATTCCAAGACCTTTAGAGTTAGTATATTATATTCTTGTTCTTTTTGAGGACGTGAACAGCAGAGTGTTTTTACCATGGTATGTTGCTTTGGATAATAGCGTCTGTTATTCAAGGACATTGAAAAGCTTTATTTTATATTGTACTGGCTTCTCAGGTCTATTGGACCTAGTCAGACAGCGGTATGATCACTGATTAGCATTAGGCCTGTTCGCGCAAACCCACAGTATCTGTGTCGTGAGGCGGTAGATCTGCAGCGCAGCTTGTTTTTTTGGCGGTAGTTCAGCCTGGTTAAACCCGCATCACATCCGCCATTGTTCTCTACCAGCCTCAGCGCATGCACGGCTCGCATGCACGGCTCACACGCACAGCATGTTTCAGTCAGCCTGACGAACTGGCTGGTGCTACACCTCAGTTCTCCGTCTCTCAGCTCAACCAGTGTCAACAAGACTCGAGGGCATGCAGGATTCTGATTGGCCCTCGGCAACTGCACGCATTACCCACTGCAGGGGGCGCTATTCTGGAGCACATTTAGCCACCATGGTGTGTAAGAAGCAGTACTGGGGGTCTCTCCTATCTGCTGCCATCAGAGTACAGCGCGTCCTCCCGACGTGCCCCCCAGCCCCAGCCATAACACAGCTGGAAACTCCATCTTTGCAATAGGAACAGACCAGCACTGTCTGTTTTTTAATGGCGCAATACTATCCGCTAATTTATCATCAGCATCATATTTTTCCTCATAGTTAATTCATATTCTATAATATTCTGCTTTTCAGGATATTCTATTTGTGAACTGTGTACTTAATTTGTTTGCATCATATTTACTTATTTGCACTGTGTACCGTCTTTGCACTATATGTTTTTGTCCATGATCTACATACTTGCTGCTGTATACACAGGAATTTTCTCCGGAGATCAATTAAGTTTATCTAATCTAATATCATCTAATCTAAGCTAATATAATCATGAATACTGCTTTTATACAGTCCTGGTGCTGTAAAGACAACCTTCCAAAACAGATCATGGCTGGAAGACTTAATCTTTTCATTCTGATTCATAATTTCACCTATCCCTACACTTGTGCAGTACATATATTGGCCTGAGAAAGTATATTTCTTCTTAACCACAAGGTGGCACTGCAGATATCAAAATGGCAGCAGCCCTTACCGGCAGAGCTGGGGTGGGCAGAGGGGAGGGCACTGACACCGGAGGCAGACTGGAGAGTCTGGTTCCCTTCTGAAGTTGCTCCATCTGCTCCTTGTAGCTGGCCTTCATCACAGAAGAGAAGAGCATGTTTCAAAACACAGGGTCAGGTAGCGTTACCGCCTCCCAGTGGAGAAAGATGTCTTCATTTCTGTATGTATGTATAAAGGTTGATCTGAAACCACAGGCAGCAAACCCAGCATTTGATGCTTGCAGAAGCACACATTTATGAAATATCTTCATGCAAATGTGTAACAGCCAAAGTGTGAGTGAACCTTATTGCTTATATATGTCTACACAAATTCCAGATGACACGTTTATCTATCTGCAGGTTAAGGCCAGGTCATGCCAGTGTAAGTCACGCAGTTTCACTTCACCGAACCAAGATGGCTACAAACTGCCAGGGGCGGAGCACATAAGAGCCCCCCCCCCCCCCAGAGATTGGGATGGCTGCACCCACCTCAGCCCTGAGGATTTTGTCCTTTGCATCCTGCAGAACTTCCTGCCAGGCGTTCAGAGCTTTGCTAACTTCGGGTGATTTGGACCTGCAATCAGAAAGATGCCAGTAGCCACAGCAGCAGCTTCGAAATTCTACTGCTGCATTCAGGCACTACAAGAGGACCTAATGGAGCACGGCGCCCCCCCCAGCCAAAAGCAGGGAAGCATCCCATCATTGACCCAGGGAAAGTCCAGCACTGTCTGTTTGCATGTATGACTGCACACATAACTTCCATTAACTTCTTTTTGAAACCTCTGTTTATTTCCGAATATTTCTTTTCAGTGTTCTGTTAGTGTACTGTGTACTTTTTATGTTTGCACTATGTATACCATCTCTGCACTTTGTCTTGATCTGTCAGCACTTCATGTACCTCACTGCCGAATGCACCATATTTCTCCCGAGATTAATAAGGTTCATCTTATCTTACACCAAACCTCTCCCACATGCACCCCAGCTATGAGCTCGTCGCCCCTGCTGCTGGGCACGTGTTATAGCAGCAAATCACCACACCCTCCTCATTTTGTTGTACACGTGCACAATGACAGAGCTGACTGACATCATTTACCTGATGGCCAACTCCTTCAAGTGAGCGAGGACTGCCTCTTTCTCCGACACGTATCTGTACAGGCCCTGGAGGCCACACTGACGGCGGCAGTCCAGCATGGTCACCTTGAGATAGAGAAATGGCGTATAAGGAACCAAGAAGCAAAGCGCGTTTTACCTGACCCCATCAGCGGGAGAAATGGGGCAGATTACCTCAGCCGCCAATGACCTTGCGGCTGCACGGGCACATAGGGCCTGGTACCGCTTCACCTCATCTTCCATACTCAGTTTCTCAGCCTCAGACTGGTACCTGTAAGATTCACACCATCTATGGTTATCTTGTGATCAAAGACTGACTCCTCATGGTCATCAACTCTTATATACTGTTATGTACTAGCTGGCATTTGGAAAAAAGGGGATGTAAGTGTATCCCAAAGTACAAAACTTCATTTCTCACAATAGAAAGGAAACTTGCCTCTCCTCCAACACCTCATTGAGCTGTTTGTCATACTCCATTCCCTCCCCTTTAATATTTTTTGAAAGGCTGCAGGAGGCAAAAAAAAAAATAAAAAAAAAAAAAATAAAAAA
>JAODKC010000107.1:17893522-17905207 GCA_026777985.1 Mormyrops attenuatus
CCGCCCCGCCCCCCCCGCCCCCGCGGCGGCCCGGGGCGGCGGCGGGGCGGGGGGGGGGGCGCCCCGCGGGGGGGTCATGCCAAGATTCAGCAGTGGTGCCTCCTCATCCGGCCGCTTCCTGGAAAATTGACCCGTCCGCACCCCCACAAACGTACCTCGATGTTCTGATTAATCTCCTTCAGCTCCTCTTCCAGAGAAGAAATACACTCCTTTCTCAACTGCCTCCCTTTTATATAATCCTCTTCTGCTTGCATCATCTGCTTTTGAAGCTGACTCATATTTTTTTCTTTTTTAATCATGTCTCCCTGACAAGTTTAAGTCAAACTTAGAATAGGCAGGCATACAGTTGCAATGATATAGTGCTTATCAAACACTTTAAAAACTGCTTTACGTAGAAGCTACGCAAGTTAGACACACAAGACAAGTAATGAATCAATAAATATGATGTACAGGGTACAACTTTCAACTTGGGCTGTGCAGTGGGGTTGACTGTACATTATCTCATTTTAAAGATGTACTTGTAAAGAGCTTGCAGTGAAAAGTCAGTTGGTGTATATTGTACATAGTAGATGGAATTCTTCCATTGTTATGAGCAACTGATGCAGACAGTTGAAGAACAGTCATCAATTTAAGTGCTTCAGTGGGATTCCAGACAGGGCTTGAAAATGCAATTTTTTTTTTAAAAATAAATAACTCGCACAGCACTTTTCAAATTAACCACCTCAATGTTTCAATACTTACTTTATCCCTTTCAAACAGCTCATAAGGTTCCGTGTTAACCAAAACATCATCTTTGCTTTTACTAAACGTCTGCAGGGGAAACAAAAACGGGGGTATGCATCATTACCGGAAAAGGCCTCCTCAACTTGTGTGTCTTCAGACCAAGAACACTCACCTGTACCGGTACGCTTCTCAGAGTCTTCTTAGCATGTTGGTTGGTCTCTGAGGCAGCTATATATTCTACATCACTAAAAGGCTCATTAATATACATTTCAGGGTAAACTGGACATGCAAAACCCTCTGAAATATCTCCATTATATGTGCCACTGAAATCTATAGCGTTTATCCCTTGATCAAAGACTGCAGGTTCACCAGGAAGATATGTATAGATTTCCGAGTATAAGGGTGTAAATTCTTTGGCAGATGGGTTTAGGGTCGGCCCTCTGATGTTACTGTCTTCCTGGTAGGTGGGGATGGGGCACGAGTCGTCAACTACAGGCTCTTCTCTCTGGTCTAGGAACGAAGAAGCATGTGTCGTCAGACCAATCAGAGTGCCATTTGTTGAGAACCGTAAGGACCCAAGGAGGAAGCCCTCTAGCCCGCCTGATTCCTGAATCAACTGTTCTGCCTCCCAAGGGAAATTTTTCAACTCTCCCACAAGTAGTGGGTCGTGGACATCTAAAGGACCATGTTCCTCCAGGATCTGAGCAAAATAGCTGTGGACCAGAAGAGAAGAATCACGTAAATGTAAAAAAAAAAAAAAAAAAAAATCACATCACTCAAGGGATAAATCAGAGAATGAACAGCATTCACTTACTCATATAAATTCTCCTTAGTAGGATCTGTTCTAATATTGTTGTCCAAAATTGTCTTGAATCGATTATTATTATACTGTCCTTCAAATTCTTCTAGTTGATGGCGAAGGTGTTCAGGCACAAAAAAGGGATAATTACTGTCTAAAAGTCTTCTGTGGGGAAACAACAAGCAACAGTCAGGGAAACATAACACCACTGAAAGCTCGGGAAACCTGGAGATCATGCAGGACTTACAGAGAATCTTCTTCAAAGAATAAATCTTCTTCCTCATCTCTTAGAGTCCCTCCTCTTGATCCAGGAAATATCATTATAGACTGCGAGACAAACAAAACCATTATTTTGCCCTTCATTTTGTTGTCTAGGAAAAATATTGTTCTCGAAAATGACCTAGCTTACCTTTGATTCTTTTTGCTTCTTTTTTCTATTTCTGTTCTTACTCTTAATAGAAGAATTCTGTAAAACAAATGAACAAATCAAACGATCATGAAAGCAAAAACACAGCGGAGATCTGCTTGTTTCCATTGTCCTCACTATAGTTAGTCCATGAATTCCCCCTTCTGGCAGTTTCCTGGCTCAGTGACCGGTAAATGTGACCTCCCAATTCAGTGTAGACAGATATACTTACAATTTGATTTTCATTCTCCATCTTTTTATTCACTACACAAAGGCAGTCTGCAACACACAAAAACAGCATGGTACTTTAAAGCTTATAGAACAAAAATTAAAAAAAAATCAGCATCTTATCACAGTGTTTCACGATACAGTCCTTCATAGACTGTCCATGTTTTTGCTCCTTCCCAGCTCCTAAATGGGAGCAAAAACGTGACCTGTCTGTGGGACCCCCAGGGCCGGTAGGCAAACGCTGCCTAATCATGTAACGTACTAGTCAGAGCAAAGTGACACTTACCCATCTCAAAAAACGTATTAAGCATCTGATGGCAAGAAACAAAGATCTCTCTGTTCTCCTCCAGGACCCAGATGAAGAGACGCGTGACCTCGAGATCTTCGGCAGCCCTCAGGCAGCCTGTCACGGTGGTGGCGGCTCCCACGAGCAAACTGGGCAGAGCGCCGGACTTTTCCATGATGGCGTCGCACAGTGGCTGGAAAGCCAGGAGAGGGGCCAGGTCCAGCTCTTCCAGGTGCTCCGCGTGCCGCTCTATGAACTCCCGCGCCGCCTCCAAGCCTGCAAGACATGTGGGTATCGCATGAAGTGTTGGGGAGCAAGAGCTCATGGGAGACTCTTGAATATATATCTGCACATACACCAAAGCTGCCTGTACCCTACATCTAGTTCTTTCAGCCTTTATTTATATCTGCATGCTTATTTATTCTATTTATTGATTTTTTGTGCTTTTCTCTTGATCGCATGTTTAATTGTACACTTCATGCCACCACCTGCACCAATACAAATCCATTGTACTTTTTGTAATTGGCAAATAATGGGACTACACTACTGCAATTTAGTTCACTGTTCAGCTATATACAGGGTGGGCCAAAAGTATGTCCCTGACACTATGACATATTATAGCACACAAGTCCCAGTCAGCATCAATGTCTACAAATGCCTACGAGATGAACTCCTTTAAGTCATCCACTGTGTGGGGCTTCCTCTCAAAAACCTTCTCCTTTACTAGGCCCCAAAGAAAAGGTCCATGGATGTCAGGTCAGGTGAATGTGGCGGCCAGTCACCTGATCCAATACTGGCCTTTACTTTTTAAAATTAAAACCATATACAGTGGTACCTCAGTACTCGAACTCATTAGAACTCGAATTTCTTAAAAGTTGAACCAACCAGTTCGAAAAAAAAAATGACCTAGAACTCGATCTGAATCTCAGAAGTTGAACCGCGAAAGCCAACCTAAGATAACTTGTACGCGCGGGGAAACGCGGCACGTCTCTCAGCGGAAACAAAGGGTACCAAATGTTACAATCTAAAAGTTTGCAATTTACGGACAAATTACAGAATACAGAGTATTAATAAAAATAAACAATGGGCCACATGGCATAGTCTAGTGTTGGGGCATGGCTTGGGGTAGTGTTGGGGTACATTCTTTATCGTTTTGGAAGCCATTAAGAAAAAACTGTTACACACGGCGTACAGTGTTGGCGAAAAATTAAAACTGCTAATTTTTTTTTCAGATTACTCTTTTATTGGTAGCCGTGGCTCCAAAAAGCAGCACCAAAAGCGGTAAAGCGCAAGACGGTGCGAACCACAGCTGAGTAAAAATAAATAAATAAATTATTGAAAAATAATTTAACTTTACACATTGTTTGGATACACTTATTTTCTTACTTTACAAATTACTGTTTTGATAAATGTGCTTAGATGTGTTTAGTATATGCTCTTCTTGTTTTATCCTGTTCATTTTGTGTTTAAATGCTCAAAAAAAAAACAACATATTTATGTCACGTCACGTCGGGGAAGCAAGAGCAGGGAGATGGAGGATCAGGAAATTATGGGGTTTAATCAGGGAGCAGCAACACAGAACAAGAAGCTTCTACGCGACGTTAATGACCGGACTGGGGAAACAAACTTAAACGCGGACTAATGACAACAGAGAACAGCTGGTAAACACGGGGAATCCATACAAGGTTAACGAGGGGGCGTGGCACACGAGATGATCGGACGAGAGGCATGACAATTTAGGCGTATTTTTTTGGGGCCGGGAACCAATTAATTGGTTTTCCATTATTTCTTATAAGGAAAATGCGATCAGACTTGAACTTTTTAGGATTCGAACCAGAGTTCTGAATGGATTAAGTTCGAGTTCTGAGGTACCACTGTACTTACTTTTGGTCCACCCTGTATATTATACACATAACAGTTATGTATAATACTCAGAATTGGTGGGAAAGCACACAGGGTTTTGTTGCACATATATGGTACAATGACAGACATTCTATTCTGATTCTAATTAGGTATGGATCTCAGTTTCAGACAAAAATGGAAAAATGTACAGGGCAGGCATAACTGAGGGCCATCTGTAAGCACACAGGAGGCCGGGCGACTTTGCTCACCTGCACTATTCAGCATGGCTGCCCACTTGGCCAGCTTCTGGCTCACCCCGGCAGCTCTGCTCAGGGCCTGGATGAACACCCGGGCCCAAACCCTGTTCTTCCTCTCCAGCACCAGATTCACTGTGTCTTCCAGAGTCTCCGGCACCTTCCAGGCAGGTACCGAATGTTCCTTCTTTGCGTGGAAATGTATCCAAGGTCGAAGGCTTCCCACGAACACAGAAATATCGGGGCTCTCGCCTTTAAATAGCTGCCTGTTTTCACTTATCTGATGGAGAACACGGTCAACAGATGCCAGCCAGGTCTGAGGTGGTGCTGCACAGTAAAGAATTTTAAATCAAAAACAGTATTACAATTACCAAACTAAAAATATACTACAGACCAGTGTTTCTTCACCCAGTCCTCAGGAACCTCCAGACAGTCCATATTTTTGTTCCTTCCCAGCACACCTGAACACCGAATACTGAAGACCGGTAAAAGTGTGTTGGGAGCTGGGAAAGAGCTGTCTGGGGATCCCTGAGGACCGGCCTGAGATACACTGCTATAATCCCACAAATGTAACCAGTCACATAGAAGTATTTAATCCATGTCAAATCACTCAAATGTACTTCATACTTGCCCTAAGGTCTGCTGGGCAGTGTAGAAATTCTGATGTTAGATTCAGACTTCACAGCAAAATGGCAAGCGGCCAAAATGATCATTTTAACGTATTGTTCATACACTTCATACATTAATCTGCCCCAATCAAAGGCCATCTGAAAATGATTGTTTGTAAATATCTGTTCTGTTACTTGGAAACCAAGGGGGAAGTGATGCATTTAACAGGAAGTGGACGCTAGCCGCAGACCGAACGTGCCTCTCACTGACTCACCACCAGTGTTTACATGGAGTCTCACCAAGCAAAACATCATTATACAGTATGGAGCGTATAGAACCATCACATGTGGGTTGACACGTATGCTTATTTCCAGAAGGTTGTGGGTTCAAAACACCAACTGCTGCCTGGACACAAACAGAACCCGAGCCTTCCTTATCATTCACAAATTAAACAAACATATAACCAGGGGGTACCTTTCTTCTGGCGGCCATCTTCCAATTTGTTGTCCTCTTGTGAGGATGTCTCTTCACTGGCTCTCTGCTTAGCCAGAAACTCTGCCTGTCTCTGTTGTTTTCTCCTCAGCTTCCGCTCCTCCTTCGATTTTAACTTCTTGAGGCTGAGATGGACAAATTTACCATGAGGAAACAGATATTGCACATTCCTGAGCGATACAAGCACAATACAAACACTAACAATATAGACATGACTTTGTATCCAGCTTAAATGGTTACCTAGCAAGATTGAAGCAACCTGTGTTTAGAATACAGTATGTTATAATGCAAAGTGAACTATGGTACCAAACCTGGTGCTGAATCTCACCTTGTACACTTCTGTTTGACCTTCTGTTTCATGGGAGCTGTGCTTTTCGCAACAGAAGACTCAAACTGGAGAAAAAGGGGGATTAAAGTTACTTTCATGGCTGAATGTATTAAAAAAAAAAAGGAGTAAATGTGTATAAATACACCATAAGTTAAATCTGCTGCTAAAGATTCAAATTTGTAACAAAATCTTAATTAAACAGCAAGCTGGAGTTCAAATACCGCAGAATCCAAAACAGACTCACACATCACTGCAACACTTAAAGGTTTGTTTTTGGTCTTTCACTGCAGACAAACATTTTCGCTAATCTAAATTCACTCTGACATTACTGTTAAGTCAGTCTATGGGTCCTCTATCCTGTAAGAGCCAAACCAACTGCAGCAGGAACCTGCGTCCGAAACAAGCAGCTAGTGATCCACACCTCGCATTTCACCAGACCGGTTGCACCAAAAATCACAATCTGGCAGATGTTTCCGGCACAATCTGGAGTGAAACATGGCAGCTGGAGGAATTCCTGTAGGAACAAATCAGTATCTTTAGAGAGACCCAGTGCTTTGGTACGCTAAAATTTAGCTGCGATTCTCAGACATTTCAACAAACCGTAACAGGCCATCCTACTCTCATTAATTTGCGACAGCGCACTAAAAACTTAGAATGGTTAATTCCCATCAAAACAATTGCCACATTATTACATGGACAGGTAGCAAAAAATTATGCTACAAACCTTAATTTTCTAAATTGTTTACACACATCATATGAGTAGCTATCGAAAATAATTTAAAAAAGACCTATTACTAGCGCCCTACATTACAAAGTTGCAAGTAGCTGAAAAAAAGCGAAGGTGTTTTCAGGGACACACTGTGCTGCACCTTATCAGTCTTGTCACTGAACGAAATGGCTTTCAGTTTCTTCCAGCAGCTAAGGTGAAACTCTACGTTGCAGCTTTGACAACATACAAGTCTGATGAACCCCTAAAAGCAGAGAAAGACGCATGGATCAGGAGCCTCTTTCCCACACTTTACAGGCCTACAAGGCCCATATCACATGTACCGTGCCTTGCAGACAGTTCCGTGATGCAATGGGAGATTGCCTAATTCAATTGTAATGAACATGTCACAGTAAGTATTCCTTTTATGAATGAAAGGGAGAGAGACAACTGACTAAAAATGCAAAATGCACACGAGGGGTAAAGAATCCATCTACAAACTATGTGAGCTTACTGGAGTTCTCACGTTAATGCCATACCTTAAAGTCTGGGTCTGTGAAGTAGATCTCAATTTTTGAAATAACCAAACATGTGTGATGTCGACAAATTGCATCTGGCCTTGGAGGAAACTTGCACATCTCTATATACTCCTCCATACGATCCTATAAAAGAAAAATAGTAATGAAATTATAATTCAGGGACAAGTGTCATGGTGAAAAGCACTTCAAACGATTTGCTACCATTCCTATTCATCTCAGTTTCAGGGATGAACAGCACTATAACATCTGAAATACTGAGTTACCTTTAAATAATCCGTATGGGTATCCTGGACTGTAATGGTTGTTGTGGGCCAGGTTAATTTCCCAGGTACGATATTTCGTTTAACCATGAGTAAGGCTTTATTAAACTCATCTAAAGCTTCGGAAAACCTGTCCAAAAGAATACAGATTAAGAAATGTTCTGGAAGCAAATTATTTGTTCTGTATATGAAATGTAGTAATTTATATGCTTTTTCTAGGGTGTTCTTACCTGTTCTCTTTAAATAGCACTTTCCCCATTCCATAGTATACCAAACACTGAAATTCCCTTTCTGCAACATCCTTAATCTTGTTGAATTGCTTTTTAGATTGAGCCAATTCCTGGTATTAAAAAAAATAAGATATTAGCAGAAATGTTCTTTTCCTTCCACTCAAAGTTGTTTATTCACTAATATATATATATATAAATATTATATTATATTATAGTATAGTATAGTATAGATTTTTCCCCCTCACCTCTGGTTGTCCAATTTCCAGGAGGGCAGTAGCATGGCCATAGATCAATATCAGTTTGTCAAGATCTGAGATGCAAAGCTCCTAAACATGGGAGGTACAAAGGCATTAGAAGACATGGGTAGGGTTGGGTACTGAGGTCGGTACTTTTAAAGGTACCGACCGAATGATGTCGGTACTACCGGATATCGGTTCATGTCAAATCAAACGGTGCCAAATTTCGGTACATTCACATGCTCATCAGCAGCGGCGACATACGGAACTGGGAGAGGTTTAAATTAATCAACAGCTATCTCAGCGTTTCAATGCAATTTACATTTAAAGGAGCAATAGGATAGACAGATATTTAATGCAGTTAAATTTCAATTTGCTATTTATGCGATCGTGTTAGTTTTGTTTACCATGACAATGGTTGCCAGGGGAAGAAAGCTCATGCGTGGAGAAACTGCGCTGAAATCTGAAGACATGGCGGCAAGCCGAAAGCGTTCGACGGTGTGGCTACACTTCACTAAAACTGATGCAGACAGCGCGACATGCAATATTTGCCACGCAAAATGCAGAACTGGGGCCAGCAATACGTCGAACTTGAGGAAACACCTTGTTAAATATAAAATATGGCGGATGAATGTTCGGTGTTTGATAATTGGAGCACCACAGTTAAAACTACAGCCCCAGCTACAGCGCCTGCACCGACAATAATCCGACTTTCACCTGAAAAGGTTGACATGCCTGTCTTCCTTAAAAAGAATTGTTAAAATAATGTTTCTGGTCACAGTTGTGTAGAAGTTTCAGGAAGAGTTTGTTCAAAATAAATAGTTTACCGGAACTCAACGGTAAATGTCATGCAATTTATTCAAATATGTCTGAATAACCAATAGCCCAGCTGTGGTGTTTAAAGTCACTGGTGCTGAATGGACACAGTGCAGTTATTAATAAATATGTATAAAAACACATAATATTAAAGTTACATGGTGTACATTGTCCCCCATAGTTTAATGCTTAAAGCAGTGGTGGGGAACCTGGTCCATGGAGGGTGGATGCTGGTTTTAGGGATGGTCTCTCAATCAGCCAGTAACAGTGGGTCCCCAGGACTGGAGTTGAGAATCACGGGTTTATTTTTGACTGATCGAGAGGTCATCCCAAAAACGCGCCGCCACACCGGCCCTCCATGGAACAGGTTCCCCACCACTGGCTTTTACAGGACATTTCTGTATTATTTAGGTTTATCTTTGCCATCACGTTGCAGCAAATAGCAAGTGAGCAAGTGTAGTGGGATCGCAAAACTATTTCGAGAAATATTTTCCCACCCTGACCTTTTAGGGGCTCCGTAGACGGCAAAAACAACAAAATTACAACAAGCGGTCTAATGCGCTTTTAGGCTGCAGTGATGCTTGAAAAACTGAAGGGTTCAAACGTGAATTTTCATGTTCGAATATCGGTTACAAAGTGACAGCCCTGGACAGCATTCATGAAATATCGTCTCAGTGCAAGTTAACTGCTAGGAAAATCCATATATACTGCATACATGTAGAACTATGCATATATACACACACTCATCTTTTACGTTTCGCTATTCAAAATGCACCCTATGAGTTTTAACTACACAGTAATAAATGAAAGTGATACAGAACACTTACAGCATTTATAGGAAACACCATTAAGTAACCAGCATTTTCAGCTAGTCGCCGTAACAGATGATATCTAGGTAACTGCCCGCAATTACACTCGCAGGAAACGCCTTTTCCTCACTCCTTTTGAATCCCTATGCATTACCACGATCGTGACAGATAACCGGAAGTTATCCTGTTTTAATGAGGCCAGGATTCCTCGACATTGTCTTAGCAGAGAAAGGTACTTTTTATTGCACTATTACGTTAAGTGCCAGAATCACACCACATCAGTTTCAGTTTCCTTTTCCATAAATGGAAACCTTGATAGGGCATTATTCACAGCATTTACAGTATGTTACAAAACAAGCATGACAGTACCCCCAGGATATAAACATTGACAGGGGTCTCTCACTGCCGCAAAGGTAAGGATGAGACTCACTAACACACCAATAATAATAATAATAATAAAATAGTAATAATAATTTTAAGAAACCTAAGTATTCTTAAGTTTGCAATAGTGATTTATAAGACACCCAAGAGCAATAAGCTAGTTTAAACTCATTCTCCTCTCACCTGGACCATACTGCTGAGTTACCGCTGACCGTAACAGCCAGAGTTTTGCTTCTTCTTGCCTGGTAAACCCACCCAGACCTCCCTGATCGCCCCACTGCACTTTGTGACTCAATGCCCATTTGGCCATTTCCTTTTCTTGTTTCATTTCCCCTTGCAGTTATGCCAAAGCTGCTCTCTTTTGCCTTCTTTCTTCCCTGCAGCCTCCGCTAACCCCTTCTCCTCCATCCTTGCCAATAAACCCTTGCATGCTTCATTACCACTAACAAAGGTGGATGAATGTATGTTATTTTACCATCAGCCATCCTGCCAAAACTCAATCATCTGATTTTGCGCAGCTCAGCCAAGGAAACATCAATGTGCTCCTTCTCAGATTCGCCACGGATCGGGGGGACGTCGTACCTGGGAAGGTGGAATCTCTGCTACAGCCAGGGCCTGTGAGAAGGCCACCTCCGCGTTGCGACAGCGCTGGTCCATCAGGGCTGAATGGGCATCGTGAACCAAGGACCTAAACTGGCCCACCAGGATTCCAGATGAAGTTTCTGCCTTGGACTTCAAATGCACACAAAATGTATCAAAAACAACAGCTACACACAATGTACCAAAAACAACAGCTGTTACTGACTGTTTTCAACTTGAATTTAACAACAAAAAAACACATCTAAATCTTTCATGTACGACATCCTACTTCCACAACATTTTATCAAGTTAGTCTAAAATAATGACACACAATTTATCAAAAAGAAACTCAACAGTAAAACTAAAAAGAAAAAAAAAGAAAAATAAATAGATACCTTTTTGTGTGTCCCTTGGTGTCGGTTTTTGGGTTTTGTTTTGTCCTGAATGTGAGGGTCTTTTTTCTGCATCTTCTCAGTCGTTTCTCTACAAAAGAACAGAATTTAAAAAATATTTTTAAAAAAAACTACTTAAAACTACTTAAAACAGGTTCTGCTGTGATGAAAGTGAAATCCGCTTGGGAAATGATTTCAAATCCCTTAAGTAAACGCATTTATTTAAATCAGGAAATCATATTTTTATACTGGAGTCACGTTCTTGCGTCACACAAGAAAAAGCGCACTGTAATTGAAAAGCCTGCTTTAACAGCCAAAAAAGAAACTAGCGGGCCGCCGGGTTTCATCATACGCAGAGCGCTTCGGCGGCTTTTGTTTCCGTAAGGCCAGTTCTCCAAAGAAAACAGAAGCAAGAAGAAAAAGGAAAAAAAAAATTGATGACGACGGATAGGAAGCTGCCAAATTAATAAACACGGCTTGAAACTTCACCAAATACGGTCTACCTAGAAACTGATGACATCTAACGGTGTGCGGTTAGCCTGCCCAAACAAACGTACATATGGACTTCAAGGTTTCAGGACTCGCTGTACAGGCTGAAAAGGTTGATAAAATGACATCGACACTCCAGCCCACTGAACACACCGCCGGTGAGACAATCATATCTGAAACTGTATTCGCAACCAGCTGAAGGTATAAATACATAACCAAATGTCGCCATCTATAGGTGAGCCTCTGTCATTACAACATTTCTCCAAATAATATAATTTATT
>JAODKC010000107.1:17905307-17924433 GCA_026777985.1 Mormyrops attenuatus
CCCCCCCCACCCCCACCGACAACCCCCCCACCCCCAACTGGGGGGCTCCGGGGCCGGGGCCCCGCCCCCTACGAGGAAACTTCTGCATCATTTTACAGACCAAAGGTTAGAGTATGGTGACTGATAACTAATACAATACTTAAATAATAAAAACATTTCAACACTAATATTAATTAAAAATACATAAATTACGGTAAAAGTAAGATTCACATAGAAGTAGTATTGAATGGTTAGTGACTGCAGTAGCAACAAGGAGCTTCCAGTGAAGACCTCAAACTGTTTTCCAAACTACAAAAAAATTTATTCTTGAGATCAGTAGAGTATATATCTTCTTATTCTTTGCTGCCAAAGCCACAAGTGAAAATGCTAATTAAAATGCAGTCCTGTGTCAATCTAATGTCTTGCGTCAATATGAATTATGTCCAGAAAACGGGGGAAAATCTGACTAAGCAAAAACTTTAAAAATTTTCATAAATATTCAACCAAGTACTGAACACCGCTTAACAGTGCCATACAGCGAAGGCAGTGGAAATAATTTCAAAGGGCACAATGATCACGGAATCATGTTCCAAATCAAACATTAAACCGACACAAACACAGCCCACGCCAAGCTGAACTTCAGCCATTGCTTCAAAATATGAGCGGTATTCCTCGAACCTTGACATTATTAAGAGACTTGGTATGTGTCTCAGTCAAGGCACATTTCATTCTCTGAGGGTGGTTTTCAGAAGATATTAAAATAAGGAAATCCCAGCAGAAATGTGAAATACAAACTTACTTTTTGGCGCCTGTTTCAGTGCCGTCACCCACTTGCATGCCAGTACCTGCTTCGCCTGTCAGAGAAAACGGTAACATGATCTTCAGTTCCTTCACCAAGATGACGATTCTAGAATTAGTTTCACCTTCCCGAAGCAAACACAACAAACCGCACCCAATAAGGCTCGGCTGAAATGCACCGTGACAGGTGCGGAGTGAGGACGTCAGACCAAGGAAGAGGCTCAGATTGTCTGCGGAAAGCCCCTTATGAGGTCACATCTGACACGCGTACAATGGCATCATTTTCCCGCTGCGCTCCTGCTATTCTATGCAGAAGGTTTTCGCAAACATCATCAATGGGCCTTAACTTGTGAATATGCAACATATTTTAGAACAGGTGAGTTTTGGTTTTTTTGCCAGTGAAGACTAGTAAAGGTCCTGAGGCAGGGTGGAAGATACGAGGGCTTGTCCTTTCCCAGAATCCAAAGCAGCCCTACTTATAACCAAGAGGTCCCAAGCCCTCAGTGATGTTAAAGACAGCAGAATTAAGAAGCACTAAAAAGCAGCAACACCTATCTTGACGGGGCACAAATAATGTAGTAGCACACTCTTACTTAATATATTAATTAACCAGAAACTAAGTGCTAGATACATACTGATCCCGTGTTTGTTTATCATCAATCAATCATAACAGTTCATGTATTTCATGCATTAGTATATTTACTCATGACTTGCATTTTAGGAGTGACTGAGTTACTAACTTACTTGTGCCCCTTCAAGTAAAGTGTTACCAAAAACGCTACCAAGTCACTTTAGTCAGCGCACCTAAACAAGCCCCACTCTTAACGGAATAATTCAGCGTTAAATATGTTTATCGTTTCTTTGAGTGCAAAACGGCCGGCATCTGATCAGGTTCTCTTTCAGGGGATGCTGCCATTACAACCCCAAACCACCCCCCATCCCTGTTCAGCACGCAGGAAGTGGAAAAGCAGGAGAACATACCGGTGTCAGAATTCCCGCAGGCACTCTCTTCCGATTCCTTATCGCAAAGACAGTGATATAAGCACATGTGATTCAAATCACATTCAAATCAGCAGACATACAAGAGCAAAAATATATTGTTAATAATGAGTGCTGTGCAAGTTACTGAAAATAAGAGCTATTAGTTACCTTCATTACAGTAATTCAATTACTGCATATAAAAGTAATCAATTACTCGGGAAACTAACTTTTGCGTCACTTAGATTTTTTATTTTTATTTTTTATGTCTACGCACCCAGAAAGCACACGTCGTCGGGACGTTGGTTAAAGATAGGGATGGTGTTAAAAGATTACATTCCATTTAGCCCTATTAATTTTTTAATTATTATATAAGTTCATGCGTGATTCAGCAACCACATTTCTTTCTCCAAAACTTTTGCTTTAATCAGTTTAGCATAACTGTTAGGTCTGTTGTTACCGGTTCTGTCATGTTGTCAATATTTAAAATAATAAACGTATAACTTTTAAGCAGTTAAATTGTTTGTATGACGTGGTTTTTGGATGCAGTACGCCTACATGCTGGGTGAACAGGCATTGGTGGATTGATGGTTAGGGAAGCGCACTTGTAATTGAAAAGTTGCAGGTTCGAATCCCCGACCAGCAAGGCACCACTAAGGTACCGCCCCAAAGCACTGCTCCCCGGGTGCTGAATTAGCTGCCCCCTGCTATGTCACATCGTCACATATGGGTTAAATGCAGAGGACACAATTCGTTGTGGTGTGTCAACAATGACCACTGATCACTAAATTCTAAACAGAACAAACCTACTCTATAGCCTATAAGGTCTAGAACAAGCCTATTGTGGGTGACACAGCCTAATCTGGAAAAATAACATCAGGCTAAATATTGTATAGTGAGCTCATTGTGTCGCTGTTGAAATACATCACACAGACATTGGGAGAATTTCGAATCAATATTAAGTAGCGATGTTTCTGCGCCATAGATACGCTTTGCCGATGGATTTTCAAGCATCACGGAAAAATTGTGCCTATGCATGTGTGTGGTCTGGGTAGTTATACTAGTTTAGTGTTGATGCTGTGACAGTGTGAAACTGTCAAATTTTATCTATTTTAATATCACCCATTCAGTGCGCCACCCAAAGGTCAGATAACGTTAGATCATAAACAAGATATTAGGGGAATAGGCTGCATTTGTCCTTTAATATTTTCACACAGAACAAAAGTAACGAGTAACGACTCCATTTACATTTCAGTACTTTTAATCACATTATTTAATTTGAAACATAGAATTTTCATGCTACTAGAATTCTGCTGAGCACCCGCTGCTTTACTATAGTTATACTATAAACACTGTAATTCTTCTTACCTGGTTTTTTGAGGCACTGGAGTTTTTGTGAGGTTCTGGTTTATTAGGGGGGTCCATATCATGTAGACTCTCTGGACCCACTTTAACCTGGGTATCAGTTCTATAAAAATTAGATAAATAACAAGAGGTCTGTATTAACGTTTCATGGTTCATTAATAACGGCTTCATGTATTGAGAGGACAGAGAGCTCAGGGCCGGTAAAAGCCAACACTACCTTCTGCTAGCATCTCTTTTTGGTTTCATTTTCTTCCGCTTACCAGCAGCTGAATGGGAACAAAAAGCAATTCAGATCAAACTGATAGAGCAAATACAGTGAAGCTCTTTCTCCTGTCACTTTTTAATACAACTGTTCCGAGTAAAACTGAAACCAATCATCAATACAACAGGCCACAAGAGACTGCGGTAGCACAAACGAGTGAGAATTAATTCTATTTAAAAGGGAACACTAGGGCTGCCACTAACAACTCATTTTTCTATTGATTAACCTATAGACCATTTTACCAATTGGGCAATTAATCTACATGATTAATTTTCCTACATAAAATCAAAATTAACAGTTTGTTCATTTTATTTTGACAACAAACTGTATGTCATTGCAGGGCTTTAGATAACGTACGGTAGCTTTTCAGCACTATACGGACATTACTTACAGCCACATTTCGATAAGCTGAATAGTCGTATGTCTAAAATATCGATGAGATGCGCATTGTGATGCCCAAATGTTAGTAATCTGTATAAATTTTGCGCACCTTTATGCTTATTAAATTTGGCACGCCACATGCAACTGTTTTGTTAAATCACTGAAGCAATAAGCACTGAACCTGCGGTAAAGAAAGGGACAGCTCAGCGACCACAACATCTTTTAAGAGGAGATATTGTGGGTTAAACTAGTAAAAATACACTGGAGGTGTGACAGTAGTTTTTGCAGATTAAAGTCCGAGACGTTTGTCTGGTAAATAGTTTTCAGTAATTTCAGTTCACAAATTACTATTTTTTTAAATTTAGTATCCGTTTTCCTTTAAGATAACATTGGTCCCATATTTAAATAAAACACCATGAGACCTCAGATCCCACTGCCGTTTTACACTTTATTGGTGTTATTTGGTGTATGTCCCATCTTCAAGAGAACACAAAGAACACCTGAAGCTCTCATAGTCTGTGGACATCTCCTAATACTGAGGGGTTGCTATGGTAGCAACTTGAATTACACTGTAAATGTTTATAGCTATTTTTTATTACATTACATTACAGAACAGTCATTGTACATTTCCTTCCAGCACAAGAAACACCTCAAGTATCAACAGAAGGCTTGGACCCCCTTGAAGGCGTGTACCTCGGAGCTCCTCCATCATGGCTATGTCTATCTGGAAGCGGCACTTCTGCTGCTCCAGGTCGCGGATGCCCTCCGGGTCCTCACTGCACAGGAAGATGGCTCTCATGTTGGCCTGCAGAGCCTTCTGGTGCTCACCGAGGGCGAAGAGGGCATCACAAAAGCGGTAGTGGCCCTGTCGGCGAGAGGCACTCGATGAGAGCAAGCGGAGATGGGGGACACCATAGAAAATCTGGCAACCTCTGCAGGTGAACATGTATCCATTTCGGAGTAATCAACTCAAATATCGAATCCTACTCAGTACAATGTGTAGTGAAACCAATATGTAGAGTGTAGTGTAGTGAATAATCAGTTATGATTTGGCAATTTATATCAATCATTTACACACTGCAGTTATTAGGAATAATCAGAAATTGAGTTTGTGCTCAACAAATTATTCAATATTATGTATTCACTATAAACGAGCCATAGTTAGAGAGGGCTTCTTGCACCCACATACTAGAAGTGTGTGAAAGGCTTATACAAGCAAATATTGCAACCCTCTTCTGTAAGCAAAGTATCCCAGTGTACGATTCTTCAACCGTATGTCTTGAGATATGGGCTGAATCAACAGTAAGATGGTTTAGAAAAACCCCTTTGTTCTGCACCAGTCTGGACCAGCTAAGAAGGTCCCATGAACCTATAAACATCAATTCCATACTTGTAGAGGACACCTGCTGATCATGCAGGCTCTCTCTATGCGGACTGGTTACACCACCATACAAGTTAATGTCATTGGTGAAAAGCATAATATCCCCTCAGCAGGTCAAACATTTCCTAGAATACTCATTAAAACACACATTTTTGACACTTTAGAACAGTCACAGGAAATTAATGGATATTCAACAAGCAAGAGGAAAGAAAAAGGAGAAAAGAGCAGTTACACAATTATTTAAACGTTTAGTATAGTATCGGAACTTTGACTGAACCTCTGGCTTAATTACAGTACATGAATTAGTAATTGTGAATGAATGTATGTTTACCTTTGGCCAGTTCGGCCTGATGACAATAGCGCGCTTCCCATCGCTAGCTGCTTTCCTGAAAATATACATTTAGGCCGTTTCAAAGCCCATACGGACACCTTAGACAAAGTAAAAAGTAAAAGCAAGCAAGGGCCACTTAAATATATTCAAATTGTGAAATGTTACTTACAAATATTCTTTACAGCGTAAAAAACAAAGTGCTCTATTCCCATAGAGAATGTGATTTTCTGGGCTGCAAAATTAAGCACAAAGCCATCAGAAAAGTAATTCAAGATTTTCTGCTGCAATTTCCTTGCAGAACGTTAACTTCTTTAAAATAACTCTGGGTCGCTGCAACCTCTGTCCGTTGCATGCGTCACGGCCCACGCCACCGCGCAACGTCCAACAAAGGTGTTAAACGTGCTTAACGCAGCTGTTACAGACAGCGGACGGCAACACACACAGATCGCAGCCTGACAGCTGTCAATCGCATGCAGGATCGGTGAAGATAAAAACTTCTAGGGTCAGAGCATAAGTTTTAACAGACATGGATACTCTCATCAGCAAGCACACTTAAGAGTAGACATTCTTTATCATGTGATGAACACAAACTGAGAATTTCCAACAGGACCAAACAAACAGGCAAGTCCTTCAACTTACTTAAACTCAATGGCTCTAGTGTACCATTCCACAGCTGCACTCATATCTCCTTTCTGAAAAAATGTATTTCCTTTGTGTTTCCACTTTTCACTTTCCTAGGAAACAAAAGACAGGAGAATTTTTGTCCATGTGGAATCACCATGTAAACACAGGCGTTCTCAGCAGGGGAAAATCTTTCGCAGTAATCAATTCAAATAAAGAATAAAGTTTTATTTCCTACAGTTATTCTCAGTTCAAAATGTAGTGAAATCAATATGTAGAGTGCAGTGTTGTGACCAATCAATTATGATTTTTAGATTTATACTGATCATTCATTCTGTGATTATTACACATAATAATCTAAATGATTATTTTGGTTCATTACGAACAGGCCACGGTTAGAGACATCTTCTAGGACCCAGATACCCAAAGTGTGTGAAGGGCCTGTTTCTAGAAGAGAATTGCAATATTTGCTCAAACAAAGTATCCTAGTGTGCGATTCCTCGACCTTGAGTCTCATTGAAATACGGGCTGAATGATGCACGAGAGAAAATTGTGAGAAACCCCTTTGTGTCGTACTACTTTGTACCAGTCTGCGAGGTCACTTGCATCTGAAAACATCCATCCTACACTTGCAGTGATAACATAGGGAGACAACTTGCTCAACATGCAGGACATTATTCTACAAGAAGTTTCTATAGAAATGTCTTCAATTCTCGATTCTTTGGGGATTTTAGTCAGCAGTCCTGTCACATGTACCAAAAAGAAGGAAATGTGGTAAGCAAACAGGTCTTCAAGTGTGCTTTCAGAAAATAGAGGACTACAGTCCCTGCTCCCGGGAATTATCTTTGCAAATCTGAGATCTTTGTGCAATACACCGACAAGCTACGCCCACTAATCAGGACAAAATTCTTTTAAAACTGTAAATCTTTCTATTTTCTATGCATGAGTTTTCCTTGTTCATTTTGGTTGATGTATATTTACCACCCCATGCACAAGATGCATTCCAGGAACTCGCTGAACAGTATAGCATCAGTAGCAGGAAGGAAAAACCTGGGTTATTTACACACTGTTCTAGGGGACTTTAACAATGCAAACTTGCGAAATGAACCACTGGCAGCATATTTGTTGTCCTACGAGGGAGGGAGAAACTCTCGACCATTGTTACAAGATGATTAAGGACACGTATCATGCCACCCCTGGGGCGGATCGGGGTCCTTTTGATCAGGCCATGATTCATCTCATCCCAGCATAAAGGCAAAGACTAAAATCTGCAAAACCCGCTGAGACCAAGATTAAATGGTGGACAACTGAAGCTACAGAGGAGCTGAAGAGCTGCTTTGACAAGAGATTGGAGTGCATTTAAAAGTGCAACCATCAACTTCAATGAATATACAGACACAGTGACAACATTTATTAATTTCTGCGAAAATGCCAACATCCCCAATAAGGCCACAGTACGATACAGCAACAAGCCCTGGTTCAGTGCTGAACTGACAACTGTTCCGTGAGAAGGAATTGCCTCACAGGAGTGTAGACAAAGACCTTTGTAAAAAGGGCAAATACAGGCTGGAAAAAGGAATCGGGGCAGCCAAAAAATAAGTAGTTTGGAAAGCCGGAACAGTTCTCAGCTAATAACTCTTCTTCAGTGTGAAAAGGTCCACAAGCAATCAAACAGTACAAAAAAGAATTAAAAATACAGTACTTAAAATGTCTATGTCTGAAATAGTGTACACCCCTAGTGTGTGTGTGCGTGTGTATTATATATGTATAAATGTATATTATATATATATATATATATATATATATAAATGTAAGGAAGCCTAATTCCTAGCCACATATAAATGTCCATGGTCCACTGGTCCCTGTCAAGTCAGACTGCTTTCAATTTAAGCAGATAATCGCAGTTTCCCCGACTAAGATAAGCCACGTTGCAGCGAGTTGCAGAAGCACGATGGAATGACAAGAAGTATCTTCTATAATACACTAGGGCTGGATGACACTAGAAAAATGTCACTTATGGTGATGCGATTTTGTTGCAATAAATAAGGGGATATTTATAAAAGGCGTTCCAATAAATAAATTTCTCTCAAACCCATCTAGGACTGATTTAAATAACAAGGAAGAAAATTGTTGATTGTCTGAGAATGCAAAGGACTATTTGTTTCAATCACAGTGCTCATTATGTTAAGCACCTGTATTGTGTTTTTTGTTCATCTTGTTACACACTGTTCGGTGCACAGTCATTCAGGAATCACACTTTTTAATGCTATACATTACCCATTATTTAAGTTATCATCTTGTTTGTGTGGTTCTCAGAGCAAACGAGTAGTCAAATTCCTTGTAAGTGTGACCTTAACTTGGTCTACTGAAAACTGATTCTGATGAGCAAAATAAATATACCTCAAGCAGGCCCTCCTTGGCTCACATGACACCACATTCTGCGGATGAGTAGACATCATGACTCCGCCTACTCACCTGTCTGTCACATGGCTGGACCAATGTCCACTCCTGAAGAATCGGCTCACCGAAAAACACTCTGGTTCGCAGGTAGTAGACGGCTGTGGAGAACATAGAAAGGGGGATTGAAGACGACCCTGCTGGCTGAAGCCAAATACTAGCAGTTTGCGCAAAAAACAAACAGAGCCGTTTACAGTTTCGGCAGACAAATGAGAGGGTATCGGCACAGTCCTTCCTGGTGCCCAGTTTCTGGATCTGCGAAGTGATGTCAGGCTCCCCTGCCTTTTGCAGCCAGTGGACAGCCTCATCAAGGCAGTCCACTCCCTATGGCCACAGAACAGAGGAAGAACCAAGTCAGATGGACATAACTTGGAATGTTTCTTAAACACATGAAGTGGATGCATGATTGACATGTGGGGGGAAAACAAATGCATTATTACCCCTAATTTTACAAAATGATACCAAATTGCACTGTTTTGTCTTTTAACACAAACATTACGAAACAACGCGCTCACCATATCAAACTTGGTACCCAGTAAAATCAACCACTTTGTTAAGTCTTCAGACAACTAAAATGAAAGGCAAAAAGGCAGAGAAAATCAGTGTAAGAACTCGTCATTTAACGTGTGTCATATAATGGTCATTGTATGGAGTAACCTCCATAGCAACAATATACTGCATCTAACTGATCGTGTCTAATGGTGACTGAAATAACTAAAATACTTACACATCCCTGTGATACAGCCATGAGGATGGATTCCAGGATTTCTATCCTATATATACCTTTCAGATTCAAGTAATTGTTGTCACTGGGAAAATCATGAAAGAAAAAGTCAGTGTCATGTGGGCCAGCCATGGTATCCAGATAACATCGTAAAGCCAAACTAGATGTGCATCACTCTCACCTGAGGTCCAGAGAGCGCATCAGTTCCCCCCATAGCGTCAAACCCTTGATCTTCCACAATGGATGTAGAATGTCGGACCAGAAGGCATGTAGGTTGGCCACGTAGAGCGTTTCTCTCTTCTGACTGACAGGAATGTCGTGCCATCGTTTTGCAAGCTCCTCCACCTTACCCACTTTTTTTACACAAGACATTACCGTAAGACAGCAGGATCTTGTACAAGGGCCCAATGGTTCAATCACTCTGGTGACTGATAATTTGAACCAGCAACCTTCCAATCACATGCACAGTATCCTAACCTGTTAAGCCACATAACACCCCCAACAAAACGAGAACTTTTTCCATAATCTACATTTAAATCAGGGTGGCTCCCCTATATAATACCAGTCTCTCTCAAGACACACCAACAGCACACAACACTGCCCAGGTGAAACATTAAGGGCTGAGTGATTGAGATATACTCAACGGTGGGGTGGAGGTGAAGGGACTGCCAATACACACAATTTCACAAACAGAGATAATGATTTATTACGTTTGTTACCTGACCCACCGAACACATCAGTAAACGCCATTTATGTCCTGGAATAAGAGAAAGATAAAAGTCAAAATGTGTAAAAATACAACAGAACATTTTTCCAGGGCATACAATACATAGTTATCATACTACGTAATGTACAAAATTACTGATCGGGGGAAATTGGGGGTTAAAATGCGAGATAAAAATTCATTAATGAGAGTTAAAATGCCCGAGTAATGCTCAAACGTAATGGCAAATGGAAGCAACGGTATTAGAAACACATTAAGCAGTAAAAATTATGGAATAACAGCTGCCACTTTTTATGCTGAAGCATACAGTATTGGCAAAAACCGTTCACTGTTCGTACTGACTTTGGTCTTCATTTGAATATGAAGTTCAACGTTTAACGAACGTTTTTCTCCACTGCCTTGTTCAACCAGAACCGGACTCCCCAGAATTCCTTAACGAATTACGTAATGCCGTTTTGCCTCCAACATTTCACATCTAGACAGGCAAGTGCTTTGTTACCTCGCTTATAAACTGACGTTAGCTCCTACCCATTAGCTATATTCACCGCTATTTAGACTGAGATAACCAAAAGCTAAGCCTCCGTATCAAACTGCGCAAATTCTGCCATTTCAGTGGCAACAGTAAATTAAAACGTGACACTTCGCCAAAGTGAGTCTCCACCTTTCAGCCTACCAGAAAAAAATGGATTAAGAAAACAAACCACACTACAAGCTTATTTAAATCTCGAATTATGGACGAGACGTAAGAAATACCCCAAATCATAAATATAACTATTAACGTGCAAATTGGCATACCACGAAACAGTACAAGTTTGGATAAACAATCGTCACTTCACATGTTGGCTTTTCCTCTGTGCAATCGCATGGCTCCGGAAACAGGAAGTGAGGTGGGCCACATGACTCTGGAACGTTCTGTTTGAGCCAAGACGCGAGCGAATCCCAGGCCTCGAGCCCGTCGTTTGTGTGACGTAGCCAGTGTGCTTTCCGGAAGTGTGAGAGCGATCCGTGCGTGACCGTAGTTTTTTTCTTTTTTTGTAATGACGATTTCTTTGGAAATGTGCATTAAGTATTTTGTGATGATATTGCGTTTAACGTGATTCGTTTTCATCACAGATCGCATCGCCGACGTTACTTCACAGGTTCACTTTCTCAGTAAAAATGGCTTTCTGGTACACCTGCGCCATTCACGCTGGGTTTTAGGTTATTTGAGTTTTGCTGCATCATTTAACAAACAAACGCTAGACTGGGGTAAGCTGACGCTTTCCGGAATTATCTTTATTTTTAACCAGTTATCACACAGGTGGGTGGGGCGTTATTGCCTCTCTAACCCTGTACGCGATGAGAGCCCTACGTTAGTCTCCCGCATTTATTTTGCTATGCAAATACATATTCTGATAGTATACATTACCATTCTGCAGATCTGATACAGGTGCAGTGTACACTGCAGAAAATGACACATGTATAACTTGAGTTGGACAAGGCGCTATAATTTTCAGAAACATTCCCTGGTTTCAGGTATAGTGAGCCAAACGATTACATTACTACACTTGAGTGCGAAATATAATGACGGTCTCACCCGTGTACTGTACCGAATTGTTATAAATTCATTGGACATTTTCACTAAAAAGTACAGTTCCGGGTCCGTTCCCGGATGCAAACCAACAACTTCCAGTCATGGGTTCTTAACCAGTGTGCAGTGTTCTGCCTAATATTTTTACAAACACTGTAAATTATTATGTCTTTATTTTCTGCTGGTGATGTAATGGAGAAATACTGATCCGATGACTTTGGAACTTGTCGGAAATGCCGGAGAGTTTCAACACAATTGGTTTGAAAGCTGAGCTCTTCATTCCCAGTGTCTAATATTAAAGTCGCAAGTTTGCTTGTATACTTTTAACTGAGAATTTCTAGCTAACATTTGGTGCTGTAATTCTGGTAATGTGAAGAAAATGGCTGTTGTCAACTGTGGAAATAATATTTATTTAGTGCTGCATTCTTGAGTAAAACTTTCCGTTGTCTGAAAATATAATGCACAGAACTCTTTAAATATTTAAAGTGTCAGACTAAAGTGAGTCATTTCATTTCCCTTTTACCCTTCTAACAGGTTTGACATTATGGTCGAAAACTCTCCCTCTCCCCTACCGGAGCGGGCCATTTATGGATTTGTCCTCTTCCTGGGCTCTCAGTTTGGTTTTTGTAAGTTTCATTAATGTGTCTCTGAAAGGTCACTGGCAGGACTATCTGTATATTCCATGCACATTCTTTCTCTCATCCATACCGGCCATCTGTGCTGTTATCTGTTTTATATTGAGGCATCAAAACCCTTTGGCATCAGTGTTGAATATGGTCGACTCGTCTTAGTTTGTCTGAGGCTCTGACATCTGATCCAGTATCATACAGAGCCTTTCAGTTTCCACTGCTTGTCTAACTGGGTAGGTGGTTAATGTCAGTGGATTGATGGATAGATTGAGTTCTGATTGCTTCTTACCATCTGCTGTGTCCATCAGCATCTTTCATTTGTTTATTGTTACAGGTCTGTACATGGTGTGGGCATATATTCCAGAGTCTTGGCTGAATTCGGTTGGCCTCACGTACTGGCCTCAAAAGTGAGTAAATGAGAGTTAGTCTGGACTGTTTCAGTGAGTCGGGTTTGTGTCATCTGACTGTAAAATTAGGCTGAATGATAAGTATAAGGTTGTGGCATAGTTATGCCTGCTGTCTTTCACTTGCCAGTGTAACTTGCTTCCTTCAGGTACTGGGCCCTTGCAGCTCCGATCTATCTACTGGTCGCCATCACTATCTGTTTCATCCTTCTGTTTGGTGTGAACATGATTAACACCGCCCCCCTGTGGTCGGTGGACACTATCACAGGTGAGACCCTCTGCCTGCACCTTATCTGTCCTGCCTCTACAGCAGGGGTCACCAACATGGTGCCCACGGGCACCAGGGTGCCCCCAAGGACCACATGAGTCGCCCGTGGACCTGTTCTAAAAATAGCACAGCTCACCAGTGAGCAGCTTCTAAAATTTATTTTTATCCTGTTGCAATTCTTCTTTAATCACATTTATATTTATATAAATTTGACAATGAAAATATCTATTAAAAAAGCATTTAAAACATGTTTATTATACATGAAGTTTAGGAGGGCGTTTCAAACTGGTAGCCCTTCGTATCCGTGAAGTAGCTCTCAGTTTCAAAAAGGTTGGTGACCCCTGCTCTACAGTATAGTCAGTGAGTTTGTATTACTGCGGAGGACCCATTTTATGTACAGCGGGGACGGTTTGTGGCTCAGCGGGTTAGGACAATGTACCTGTGCTCAGAATATTGCCAGGTCAAAACCCCAGGTTGACATGGTTCCATCATGGGGCCCTTGAGCAAGGCCCTTAACCCGAGGTGATCCAGGTACTGGCTGGCCCTGCTTTTCAAATGTATGCCACTTTGGATAAAAGAATCTGCTAAGAAAATATATTAAAATAATAAATGGGACACTCCTCACATTATCTGACCCAGACTGAATGTTTCTGGGAACAGATGGTAATAGAACATTTTAAATACCATTAACAACCACACCCACTTTCAATTGTTGAGAAGATAATGAACCAGGACCCAGGCTTGTTAGCTACATTATTTGCACCCATTGAAAGTCATAAATTAATAAATATTAATGCTTTCAAAGATGGTCTGATGCTTCTTAGAAAGTAGGAACCTTTTTTTCCGCAGTTGATGTGACTCCATATACCCTGAGGTATATTGTCCATATCCTGTTGCTAAGTGGTCGTCTGGTGATGAATTTGCTGATTCCGATCTCTCTGCAGACTGTTACGCCATGAGCCAGCAAGAAGACGACTGTGAGAAGCTCATACCAGGATTAAAAGACGTCTCCATCAGTGAAGTCAATCGGATATTCTATCTGTTACCTCACAAATGTCACTCATCTTTCAGATTAAAAACTTAAAAGATGTTGTTTTTAGTCATTTCCAGTTTTTTTGTCTCTAATTTAAATAAACTTAAGACAAATGAGTTGTATAGCCCAATAAAAATACATATTAAGTATAAAAAGCTGCTGTTTCTGGTGTGATCTTTTGACAAATCTAAGCAAGAATCTTTCAAATGTTGTAATAACGCACAATAATTGTATTCATTTCTTTTTTTTTCTTTTAAATTATTCAGTCTATCAATTGTTCTTCACTCACCCAAACATCTTACATCCACTTGTACTTGTTTGCAGGTGACAAATAATAATGGCATGTAAAGTGTGTATATGTTAAGGACCTTGTCTGCCTTCCTCCTTCCTCTTCCTGACCGTCTTCCTCATTTACTTTCCTACAGACGTGATTGCCTTGTATGTAAAAATACAGTGTTCGTAGTAACAGAGGAGTGAGTTATGTCACAGAAGTAGCCTGAAGTGGCGGTATGTGACCTTGGGGTCGGATTTGATGACTTAACACGATTGCCAGGGCCCGGCGGTCATGGGTAAACTCGCCATGGTAACCGGAATCACTCCGCGCCGCGACGTTTGCCGAGGTTTTAGATCATACTCTTCCATCATGGCCGTGCGACAGGACAAAGATCTGACTTGCAGATGAACCCCTACCCTGAGGTCATCATAAACTCAGCTGCTCCACTTGGTACCTGTGCTCAGTCACTTTGATTTATTTATTTTTTGTTGTTGTTTCTTTTTTAAATTGTATTTTAGGCATCATTTAAAATTAAGGTGCGCATGTAATGGCAGATTGTTTGATGCAACCCAAAACAATTTAAATAAAGATTGACCCAAATCCTTCCCAACATGATTACGTTATCTTGCCCTAGCTAAAAGCTAAAGACCGTTTTCAGTTGAGGGGGGGTCAGGGTAACATGCTACTACTTTTTTGCACCTGGCCCCCAGCACCATCCAGACCTTGGTGTCCTAATGGGTTCAGGGCAGTTCATAACCTGTTGAACCCTCCTGACCCCCCCGACCGTAAGTGAAATGGTCCCTCCCCTATCTCTCCATCAGCCGGATTTTCACCGGGGCTCTTCAATCAGTCTGCTGGCCTTACGTGCCCCCAGTTGCCCCTCCTTTGCCGTCTCAGCCACTCTTCCAGGGAGGGAGGGGTCTCAGCCACATGAGGTGGAGTGCGGGGTGCCGCTACTGCAGCCAGAATCTCAGATAAAGCATCCAAAACAAACAGAGCCCAGATCAGATGGCCATCCTGGTGTTTAACCTCCTGCATGCTGCCGTGTCTGCCACTGCTGCGTGTAAACCAACCCTGGCGAGTGGGGGGGGGGGCTGGCCGCACTGTCAGCTGAGCCCTAAACTTGCCCCCTAGCTCACCTTCACCCAGCGCTTTGATCACTGACCTCTTTGTCCCGATAGATTTGTGGCTAACTGGCATTCAGGCAACTTTTCTGACACTCTTCATTTTTATATGTTAATATGTTAATAGTGTGCAAGGCTCCAAGATTCGAGTACGTCGTGATGTCACAATGCCCTTTGATGATGGCTTATTCCTCCTGTGTGTGTCATCAGTCTTTCAATAACAAAACCGTTCCTCTTCCTAGTTTATCAATGCTGGGCAAAATATTAGCTGATGACTATGTTAACTGGTTTATTAACATGGATATGACAAGATTAAAGATAATAGATCAGGGTCTGTGTGGGTCTTATAGAACAGTGGTAACCTAAAGCCAACCGTTTCTGCAATATTTGCGTGGTGTGAATTTGTGACAGATGAAGCAGTGTGACCTCTGGATGCAGTTATCCATCAGTTAAACCAAGGTCAAGAGGTGAAAAGTGTGACTCAGTGAGACTGTGGTATCAAAGACTCATAGCATCAAGCAGAGGAAATGCCATGTGAGGGTGTGGTCCACTGCTGAGCTTATTTTCCCTCTTTCTCTGTTTTTTGTGTAATTGGTTGCCAGTTCTGTTTCTCCCAAATCCAGCTCCATCTTACTTGAGCACCACTGTAAGGATTTTGGGCTAGGAGGGTCATGATCCACAGGCTTAAAGTTCACGGGTCGACCAGCTGTCCCGTAATCCTGACCCTCATCTAGAAATCCCCAGATGCTCCTCCTATATGAATTTTAAAATCCTAACTCTGAAAATTGATATCTGTAGTCTGAGATGGATCCATATTCACATAGTCATGCCATAGCATTATAATATATAACATATATTGCTTATTAAAACCATCAAAAATGATTCACTAGTTAAAATATTATCTGTTCATTCAATTCATTGTCCATTTTCAACCAACAGCCATTACAGCTGGAGCAGCATCTTAGTCCTCACAAGTAGCGGGAGATTTTATGGATGAATTATTATTGCAAATTAAATTTGCATTGGTTTTTTTCTTAGCTCATGCCAACATTATGATGAACAATTTCCATGTTAGAACTATTTCTACCAGGAATTTGTGGAAATACCTAATTTAAATGACCATGATCAGAGTTTTTTTCCCCTAGGCTTATATTGCCTCGGTTACTTTAAGACCTTAATACTGAATGAATGTTGTACAGGGGGGGGCTGCTTTCTGATAGGAGCACATGGTTTATAATCACAGTTGCAACACATTATTAACAGTATTATTCACCAAACCTGCATTTGTTCCATATTTCCGTGGTTTCATTCCTAAAAATGACATTTATACTAAAACCATTGTGACCGATCTAAAGTATTATTGACACACTTTACAGTGTGAAGTTCCATTGAAAATGATGTTTGCATCCATTCAATGCTCCTGCTAATGTCTAGCTTGTCTAATAAAGTTACCCGTGTAATGAGTTTACCTGCAACCTTTCCTAGTAGTGTCTCATTAACATAGAAGTATGAGTTTCTATATGAATACAATAGATAATAAAGGTCTGAAAACTAGAAAATACTCTTTATTAAAAACAAATGAGAAAATACATAACGCCAAGGCCCACTAATCAAAACCACCAACAAAACATGAGTATTTACATTTTATACATTTTCACCACACGGCCCAGAAATGGCGGATGTTTTACATTTCTGAGATGTGTTTGTGTTGTGGTAAAACCTCCACATTCTGTTTTGAAAAGATGCAACCAGATAAGCAGACTGCTGCACAGCAACTGCAGTATTTCAATAAGACACGGGGACACGATGGTGCCGTTTGTGTTACACCATCAGCAGAGAGCAGGATGGGGCAGAGGAATATGCAGCCATGGGAAGGTTAAAGGTCTGTTTACCCTCCTGCAGCACAAACGGTGAATCCTCTGCGTGGTCACAGGGTGGCGACAGTGTGTCCCTTCTCCGCTTCCTGTTTGCGTCTGAAGCGATTATCCTCCCCGGGTCCTTGACATGGCCAAGGCGTTTCCTGTAACCCCGATGCTCCAGCGCCAGAGTTCACTCGCGGCGCTGTTTCCAAAACATCAGCGGCCCTCCGCTCTGACAGATGCTGGGTGGGGGTGGGGGCCAAATCTGCTAAGGCTCCCCCGGCGCCTGTGCATCTTCCTCTTCCACCTCGTCTTCATCCTCGGAGCTGGAGTCGTCATTGTAGAAGTGGAGAGTGGCCTGAACAGGGAAGCCTGCCAGAACCTTCCATCCTAAGTGGGACAGGTACTCCTGTGCTTTCGACTTAGGCATACAGAGTCTACAAAGCATAACACCGTAATATTAATCCTACAGTCAGCCACACGCATTCATACAAAACCAGGACTACGTGACATGAATACAACCTGGTGATGTCTAAAATAGCAGCTACAGTGTTAATTAGCTTTGACAGTAAAAAAAAAAAAAACATACAAATAAATGACACATTTTAAATGTTTATAATTACATTGTTATTCATCTGTACATCTTTGCCTATATTTATCAATGTAATTCTTAAATAATTTATTCAGGTGAGCGCTGGGATTATATATAGTTCTGCTATATGTTTTTTTATTTGGTAAAAATCGTTTTATTTAATTGTCTGCCTAGTTCTTAGGCCAACTGGAATGAAGGACTTGAGGATAATACTACCAAATATTAATTTTAACGAAATTCCCCCCTCTACACTGGTGCTAATTTTCCAAGCCTTCATTTTCATTCAAAGTGTCCTAATCAACTTTTTCTTTCTCTGCCATCACTGACAAACCTAAATTTCTGATCAAATAATAACATATTATCAAAAATCACAAACCTAACAGGGTGCTGGAAGCCTGAAGCGGATTTTGACGTATGTCTGTTAGCCGATTCCAAGCTCCCAGAAACCGACTGGAAATTGATCAAAGATAAAATACATTTAACATAAGAAAAAAAACTGCGTTTCAGTAAAATCCAAAGTTCCCGACTAAATTTCAGTTCAAATGTATATTTTCTCAAGCGCGTCAAAAGATGCGTAAACCGTCTGTACGTACTTTAAAAGATACGCTGCCGTTCCAATTAATCTTTAACCATTTGTTATTAATTATCGTATAGTCCCAGTTCACCTTTTGACGCATTTCATTGTCTCTACTTGTCAATACCCAAGGTCTCCAGATCACCGGGTAACTGTCAGAGAAAAGATAACGTTTTATAACACTTTACTTGGGCGGGGAGGGCAAGAGTAACTCGGTAACTACTCAAGAGCAAATCATTAACAAATATAATATATAAATATGATTGAACAAACATGGAATCAGTACGCAACTTAGTTTCCGTTTATCTAATAGATAAAGTGTGCGATTACATTATTTGTGTCCCATCGAATAAAATGTTTATCAAAATATCTAGCAACATTTCATGATGGAAATACAAAGTTAGATGTGTAGTGTTTCATTTTGTTTAGAAAGAAGTGGCAAACTTACCTTTTGGTTTGTCCGATGGGAATGGGAGGCCCGGGCGTGCCGCTGCTGCCGCGGTAGGAGCCCATCACACTTGTCTTGGCGTGCTGGGCTGCGCACTGGCCGTCCATGCTGTGCGGGAGCATCACGCTTCTCTCAGGAGACTCCTCAAACTGAGCGGTGCCCCAAAAGCAAGTGCAGTTATCAAGGCTTTCACATCAGATCCGTTCACTTGGGTAAACAAGAGGGCTGGCTGAATGAGGCGGGGGGGGGGGGGGGAAATTTATGTTCTGACGGAAAGTACCTGGCTGCATGCCTTCGGGCCAAATAATGAATGGGGTGCGGGAGGTTAAAGGTAAATTAATGGAGGACAA
>JAODKC010000107.1:17928342-17945208 GCA_026777985.1 Mormyrops attenuatus
TATATATATATATAATTTCTTTTTTTGTAATGTATAATGTTTTCCCAGCTGTCCTGCTCAGGGAATCCACGCTCAAAGCACTTGCTGGACGCTCTGTACTGATCAGAGGAGCCCAGGCTGAGACCAGGTCACTGGAATCGCAGGATCCGCCAGAGGACAGATCACTGTTTCAGTCCCCGTGCCGTGCGACCGAGGAAGGCACGGGGGCGGCGATTGGCAGCGCGTCCGGGCAGGACCGCGGGTGCCCCCCTGCGGATGCCGCCGCCGCGGACGCTGGCCTCGACGGCCGCCGCAGGATGCAGACCGGGGAGCAGCATGCGGAAGGCTGCCACCTCCATCTGTCCAGCTGCCACGAGTGCCTGGAGTTGGAGAGCAGCACCATCCTCTCTGTCAAGTTTGCATCGATGGAGAATATTCCGGACCTCCCTGACGACTACGAGGGCGGCCGGGGGGAGTCTGATGGGAGGGGCCTTCCCAGCCAGGACAGGAGGTTCAACCAAAAGCCCCCCAATGTGCTGGTGTACACAGGGGGCTGCCAGGGGAGGTTCGAGCATGTGCGCGCTCTCCTGGCTGAGTGCATCAACACTGACAGCTACGTGCTATACCCCCTGCGACCACAGCAGGTCCTCAGCGAGCCATGGCTGGACAGCACCCTCCTGCTGGTGCTGGCCGAGGAGGAGCCGCTCACGGCCCAACACCATGAACGTTTCCTGGCCTACCTGGAGCGGGGTGGTAAGCTCCTGGGCCTATGCTCCTCCTTCTGCGCGGCTGGCCTGTCGCTCGCCCCTGGGCCGGACCGGAGAAACAGCGTGTGCCGACTGGCCTTCACCAGGGCCGACTGCACCGAGGTGGAGCTGAGTGCCCTGGCCAGCGGTCATGTGTTCGTGCGTGGAGATGGCCCCGCGGAGATGTGGGGGGAGCTGCGGAGGGGCAGTGGGGGCATGGCTGTCGTCAGGGTGACGCACGGTGACAATGGTGGCGAGGCCGTACTGTGTCAGGTACCGTATTCCATGCCAAAGCTACGCCTGTCCTGGCTTGCAATATAACCTGAATTAAGAGTTTATATAAAAATAAACTTTCTAAACTTGTTTTTAAGAAATACTTCCATCTTTCTGAAGACTGGAAAATGGACAGTCCTGAAAGAGCATTTTGCCTTGGACTAACCAGTATCACTGATATTTACGACTAATAAGCTGCTATAGATTTGGTCACATGACCTACCATCCAGAGTGATGTCATGTCTCTGCGCCCTCCTCACTTCTCTCTCCTGCAGGTGCACCTGGAAGCGGCGCCCAACTCCCACGATGTCACGAGCCCACAGGACTTCGACAAGCTGAAGGCAAGCAACGCACTTCGCTACGAGGTGCTGTCTGAGATTCTGAGCTGCCTGGGGCTGAGCTGCGAGCGGAGCCATGTGCTGCCACCCAGCCCCATCTACGTCCTCTCCTCGTCTGAGGTAGGACCCACTGCCCTCACAGCTGCCTTTAAATAGCTGTCCTAGCTACTGCCTGACAGTTAGTGTTATGGCTGTCATCATCGTCACTTAACAGAGGTGACAGTAAAGATTCAATTTCAGTAAAACTTTAAAATGCCTTGCATGTTCTGCAGATTATGAGACTGTATCTTGTGAACTTGGGACTTGGAACTTATCACAGACATATTGATGAGCAAGAATTAATTAAAATGATAAATTAAATACTGATAGATCTGTGTGCTTAACACATGCATGATAACATGTGGTGACATGTTAATGGAACAGAATTTACCAGTGTCTTTTAAACGGAATATAATGGTTCTGATAGGTAAATCTTTGATATTTCTATGTTTAAAATAACCAGAACACATTCCATACATTTACTGACTAAATTAATGTTATGTAATTCATAAATTAATTTAATCATAAATTATAAGTTATTATAAAATGTTATTAAACACTGTGACATTATAAACTACTATAAATAGCATGGAGTGTTTTTTTCAGATGCATCAAACCAACACTTTCACTACCAGGCTTTGCCTGGAGATTTTAATTTTTTAATTTCTGTTTCAGCATGTTCAGTGTGAGGCTCTAATTGAAATGTAATCATAAATGCAGTTAATCTATGTTGAAACCAGCTGACAGTCTAACATAGGTTTATATGTTTAACATGTCAAGGCTTTGACTTGTACTGTGGTAACTTCTGTATTCTAGTGATATTGTAGCTTGTAGCAGTAAAAAGTGATTTGTAGTAAAGTGGGACTGTTTTTTTTAATGTGACGTGCAGTATATTTGTGTTTTCTTCTCATCCAGATATATAAATTGGTGTCTGAAATTTCTATTTAAAACTTTGTAATGTGCCTATAGCGGCAGGTTCGTTTGCTGTTCCTGTGACTGAAAGGTCGATGGTTCAAATCCCAAACTCTGTAGTAATTTCGGCTTAAGGCCGCTTAACCCCAGTTGCTCCTGGAACACTGACCCTGCTTTCTCGAAAAAAATGTATCACTTTGGATAAAAGTGTCTACTAAATTAATGTAACTGTAAACATCTATGAATAACAAGTAATATACGCAACGTTAAAATTGCAGCCAATTCAGGGAGCCCAAGTGCATGAATCTGTCCAGATGTGAAGCTGCATTAAAGTCTCGGGTTTTTTTCTGTCCCGTTGAATATGGAGCCGACCGGTTCCAGACAGACTTTGGCCTGATTCGTGGCCGAATGTTTTGGGCCCAAGGATCCAGATGGGCGGAGGCGTTGAGCAGTGAGACGCAGCACCTCAGTCTGGACTCACGGTTTTATCTAAACAGTTTTCGCAATTAGTGCTGCCTGCATTCTTCCGGCGATTTCCACACCGATCAAAGGGCATCCTCTACCCTCCGCCGCTTGCCTTTTTCGCCGAGTGGCGCCCACACGTGTTCCGACGGGCCCCTCCGGACATATAAACCCTGTGAGCTATTGCGTTGTTTTGCACATAAATTTGCATACATTAAGGCACCGAATGTTTTCCATATGTGCGGGCGGGCTGGGGCCTGGTGTCTCACACGGCTGCCATGATAAACATTTACGCGGACAATTACAGCCCACTTTGTGAAGGAAAGCAGGCGAGTGAGGAGCTGGTACCGGTTTGCTTGTCGGGAATGGGGGGGGGGGGGCGCAATACTCAAAGAGGCCTGATGTCACTGCCACCCCAGCCAGAGATATTTGGGGAATCTAGCCTCCGTGTTAATCGGCATTTGAAATGGGACCACATGCGGACCTGTCAGCCCCCGTTTTCAGCCTGGAGGGCTCAGACAACTGTCCACTCACCCCTTCAGGGTGGCTGGGAGTGTGTGCATCTGGCGATGGTCGGTGTGCAGATCATGCCTCAGGGTTATCTTAAACCGTAATGCCTTCCTGGCTACAAGCTTAATGCTAGAGAAGTCTGTGCCGCTAACAGATCAGTCTAAAACTGCTGTAGTTAAAAATATATGCATAAAAAAACATATATGGAAAGAGTTTTATTTAAGTCTAGTGTTGAGCCAGAGTTTTAGCTTGTTTTTTTTCTTTTCTAAATCTGCCTCTGTGTAATGCCTTGTGTAGTAAGTCTGACATTTCCTGAAGCATGAGTTTACGTAAAATACGAACAGGTAGTTCGATTCCTGCAGTAACCTGGTGGTGAGAAACCACCAGGGGGCGCTCAGCGCCCGCCATTTGTTACACTATAGAGCGTTTCGTTAAGAATGCCGAAAATAACCAACCGGAAAGTACTCGGAAGGATGAGTCACTTATTATCAATGTTAGGCGGTTTAAATATTCCTGCGATTTTTTTTTCCTGTTGAACTTAAACATTAATTTGCACATTTCCCCCTGGTGAATAACATGTACAGCTTCGTTAAATTTCGCCCCGTTTTAAGTAACCCGCCCCTGCGCTCCCGATACAGAAGATGGCGTCTCCCCAAACCAAACTGTAGCATTATTATTAACAATTATTATTATTCGGTCTGCTTTGAGCCGCGGCTGCTGTCTGACCTCTGGCTTGAGCACTTTGTTATAACAAACACGGCGGTGATGAGAGCGCCTGCCTTTGGGATTGCTTCCAGATTGTCCGGCCGGGAGCTGGGTCCACCTTCCAGCCTCGGGCCAGCCTGGGTGTGTCCGACCAGTCGTTCGATCCCGTGGCACGGCTGTTTTAACTCCTTCACACGGTGAAGCATCTCTGGTCATTCTGACTATCATCCTTTAGTGTCTTTCTGTTTTTAAATATTTTTGTGCTTCTGGCTTCAGAAGTGCGTGCAGTATTGAATACTATGGGCAAAATATTTTTTCCTTGTGATTTTATTTTTAAGTCACAAAACTGCATAGACTGGGGCGTGGGCTTTGTTTGCATTTCGTTGTGAGTATCTGACAGGTGGCTCCTGTTGCCGGAGCCGGGGGACGAGGCCGCGGCTCTCCGGCGATCCGCACGAGCGAAGGGGGATTTGTCAGGCGGTAGAAACGGTCCCCGGGGGGCGATGCGAGCCGCCTCCCCTGTTAGGCTTCCTTTTGTGATTTGCACAAAGCGGATAATTGAAGCATGCAGATAAGCGGCTCTAATTGATTAACCATCACTGTAGCCCTTAAATATGGATCGCAGCTAATTAGGGCCATCACGCCGGGCTTTTCACAACCTGCCAGCGCTAATCACGCAGCTCGGCCGCCAGATGGGTCCCGCAAAGGGTTTTGTGTATCCGCATCCCCCCTCACCGCTTCATGCTTCGTTTGTGCTGAGATGTAAACCGGGGTATCTGCGGTGTCGGTTCTGCTTCCGCACGGGAAGCCCGGCTGGGTACCGGAAGCATCCGCCAGCCGAGGCTGCTTAGCTACTGCACGCGCTGAGCGCCTCCATGCCGGCGCCTGTGCTACAGGATGCATACATGATGCGCGTTCGGAAGCCCGCGCAGCGCTACACAGTGGTACACGTCAACTCCATGCGTGATGACGTCAATAATTCTTTGCATGCAACGTCATGCATAAATATTTTGCTAAATGTGTGCATATTAACGCACCGGCGGCAGTATTGCTTACACTTTTTACTTAGAGTGTTTTCTTTGTTTCATCGTTCTATGCTTTACATATCAGGGCAACAATTAAGATTTTGCCAGTCCAAAATGATACGTTTTAAATAAAATAAAAAAATGAAAGAAAAAAAATCAAAATCTATATTTACTTTCAGGTTTTGGTTTGACAGCATATTTTATCTTCATTCTTTTTCATTCAGTTAAAATCCTGTTTCCATCACACACATCTGGAGAAACGATGTGAAATGAATATGTTAAGGTTTGGCAGTGTATCCAGACAATACCTAACAGAGACGTTTTCTTTTTTTCCTGAGTAGTTCATTTACATTTAAGTAATATATGTCTTTAGAATTTTATATACATATAAAATCACCTAGTATGTTCAGTGTTTCAGGGTTGGCAAACATAGTGGTGCTGAAGTTAATGCATGTATTACATTCAATTAGTAACTAATTCTTGTTTCTGAGCAATGTGAATTTAATATAGTTGGTCCTTAAGAAATCGAAAAACGGGAGTCTCTTGTGGTACTTAGAAGCTGAGGTTTATATCTATATCTTCAGTCTTATCATATGACAGAACCTTCTGTTAATCATTATTTTGCTTAAAATGTGCTAGAAAAGACCTGACTTATTAAATTCAGTTTTCACATTATCTCATTGCTTCACAGCACATTGACAACGTATATTAATACATGAAGACTTATAATAGTCCTGAAGATTAGCTCAAAATGTATCTTTAAAATTGGTAAATCGGTAAAATCAGTGGTGTCTTCCTTACTTGACTTATGCACTGTGCTGTTCCTTTGGGGGGATCGGGTATGTATGTCATCTTTAAAATCTTTTGTCTCTGAAACTCTTAGCTATGCAGTTAAAATGGGGACTGAAACTGGAACAGCAGTTGAATTGACTGTTAAAAACAAGTTAAATGACTCTTTATGATTTATGATGATTTTGACCTGATATAGGTGCCATTTGTGCAGCCTGTGTATGATATAATTATCTTATTTTAGAGTAATTTTGAGATGTAGTAGGACTCATGCATCCTGATGTCTGTTTGGGGGTAGGAATGCCGGCGTTGCTTCCTGGAGTGGCTGGAGACACAGGTGGGCCTGGGGGGGATCCTGAGGGCCTCCCGAATCTCCCTGAAAGTGCTTCCTGGTGTGGAGTCCTCAGGGGTGCTGCCGGGGGGCACGCTGGCCCTGGTCACACACCCCCCCCAGCACCTCCCCCCACAGTTCTGCCTGGAGACTTACAGCCTCCACCTGCGCACTCGAACCCTGGGCCGCTGTGTGCTGTTTGCCGAGACCACCCCCTCCACCATGGACCTGCTGGAGGGGTAACGCACCACCCGTTTCATCTTGGGGTGTGGGGGTGGGGGGGGCAGCTGGAAACGCCACCCGGCGACCTGGGCTGCGAGCGGCCCTTTGGCTCTCGCTAAATCAGGATTTTGGTTGCCGAGTGCTAAGCGACCTTAGCGGGGGCGACCGTGTGGTCGCTTACCGTGGCAGTAAGTATAGCCAGGCTCCAGCTGCGGAGCGAGGGGGCTCCGGGGGGATGGGTGGGCGCTTGGCTGGAACTAATTTAATGCCTGAATGACCTCACAGCAGTAGAAGCAAGCTGCACCTAATAGAAGTCTTTGTCTACATCCTCACATCTTACTGGGGACTTGCCAGTCAACATAGCCGATCCCAGAAAACAGGTGGGAGCAATTAGCCCTGTCATAAAGTTTGAAAAATGGATTCTGGAGCTGCACTGAGGTGATCGAAACTGACAGTGTTGTCATTAGGGTTGTAAGGTAACGTAAGGGGGTGGGGGTGTGTGTGTAGAATGCGAGGGGTCTACAATCTGATTTCTCATGCCTTGATTATTCATTTAATTTCCAGATGGCCCAGGTTACACTCTGATTAACTTTTATTCTTTTTGACGTAAGTATCTTTCCAACGGCTTTTGTGTTTTTTGCTCTAGTTAGAATTTGGGACTCAGCAATTTCTGAGGCTTATATTTATTATTAACACACGTGTAGAGATGGGGGTAACGGGTCTGCTGTCTTTGGTTGGTTGGGGCTCCTGTCTCTTGCTTGTATCAGGGCCTAAAGCACTAAAGCAGCCCCCTCCCATGATGCATCACTGCATGTCGGACGGCAGCCGAACTTCTGGGCTCAAAGTGCAGTTTTCCCTGATAATGAGCCCGGCTGGTGCCGCCGGGTAGTTCAGCAAGAATCATTTCCACCAACCCACCCTCTGTGGTCCTGCAGCCTCCTTTTCCATGAGCATCACTCATGGGGACCTGCACCCACTTGAGGACAATCCCATGGACTGTCCCTCCTAGTTTTCTCTGCGATTGTGCCCCTGCCCATTTTAAAGGCTATTAATGAAGACCATTTATTGCAAAAATGTTTAATTCAAGTAGATAGAGACTGATGAAATCAGCCTTATCACTGAGTGGTACAGACCAGAAAATAATCATCTTGTGTCTTCTGTAAAGGTTAATTAGTTGCCATGGATAACTCTTTAATTTTTGTCAAATTTCTCTTACTATTGTCTTCATTACCCTGTTTTTAGAAGTTTTTAAATTGCTGAAGGTAAAAACATGATATTTTATATTGCACGTAACTTCTTTAAGGTTTAATGGTTTGTTCGCTGTCTCATCGTTGCAGATTTCGAACTATTAATCTAATAGCTGTGGGAGATATCTGTAAATGTGGCCTTTAATTTCCAGATTCCCTTTGATTTTTTTTTTTTTGTGTGTCCCTTTCTGACGGAGGTTGCAACAGGATGGGCCGAGCGGCCCAGTGCCGGGAATAGCAGTCTCGGCCATGACGTCCGTTTGTCTAGAGTGTCAGCCTTTTGTTTGCTTAGAACAGACTGACTGGGGGGTTGTGTTCACACAAAGTGACGGTGGACCTGCCACTCCAGCAGCTGGAATGGACAAGACCCAAACACCCTCCTCTTTCTGGAAATTATAATACTGACTCCCTGTCTCACTCTTACAGGCCGATAGCTTTTTATAATTCTTGTTTGCTATTGGTGTTTCGTTTTACTTCATTTGGGTTTTTTGTTCTGGGAGTCAGGATGATATTAAACGGCCTTGCGAGTGGATTATGAAGGGTGAATCATGGTGAGGGGGCGGAGTTAAAAGGACTCTTTGTTAAAGATGATTGGCTGCCAGAGCCGGTCATCGAGCACAGAGTTGTTTATTTGCTGAGGGGGCATATGGCAACCTGAGGCGATGCCGTGGTGCCGCCCAGGAATCCTAATGACACTTTTCCTGATCTGGCAAATCCAATCTCCTGCCCCGGTGTGCTGTGTTTCCCTTTATCAGTGGCGGTTCTTCCTTTTTCCACCGAGAGCAGGCATCAGGTGTCCGACGTACGCCTTGCACGCAGTCTTGCCTGATGAGGCGTCGATGCCTTTTTGAGAATTTCCGGTGTGGCCCTTTAAATGCGTTTCTTTGTGAGTCCAGGGCGTCCAGGCTTTAAAAGATAGCGCAAGATGATTTCCAGGGAAAACTGTACCTGCAATGTTGTTCCGTTCCCTCGGAGAGGCTATTTTCCTTGGCTGAGGTATAAACAGGACTTTGTTCCTGAACGGTGGCAGAACACCTTGCATCTCTGGGAGTGTAAATAAGAGGAGCCGGTGAACAAGGGGCTCTTCTGGACCTGAACGCGGCCGGCTGATTGGTGAACCGGCCGGCAATCAGTGTTTGTTTTGACGGGGAACCTACAACCAAAACTGACACAGTATGGAATTAGGCGCCATTTCCTATGAAAAATATGAACCTCGTCATCAGGAGGGGGGAGCCCGGGGGGGGACACGACAATAACTGCAGCAGCAGGTTCGTACATAAAATAAAATTGGTCCAATTGACCTTGCAGGCTCTACCAGCAATTATCTGAAATTGTAAGCAGATGCTGATAGTGACCCATTTCATATTCCAGCAACATCTGGCTTCCCGTTCTGAAGTACGAGTTTACATCAGCGCCGGGATGCATACTAACTAGCTGATGCAGGGGTCAGACTCGCTGGGGCAGCTTAATGTAAGACGCTTGGAGGATGTGTAGTGGGCTCTGGGTGTGTTAATTTTACCGGGGAAATGCACACACACAGAAAACTTAGCTCAGTCGCCTTTTGCTCCTGGGATATCAAAAATAGCTGATTATTATCTGTAGGAACCAGTTTGAGGCTCCGGAAAGACCACCGGGGCGATATGAGATCCGTATGCTGATAGACATTGGCTGAGACTAGGAGGAAACGTGGCCAACTGGTGGCCCTGTTGCATTATGGGTAATGAAAAGATCCTCATTGATTGCAGTGAAAGGTGTCATCTGCAAGTAATAATTCTTTTGCCGATGCTCTTCTGGAAACAGGATTAGGTCAATTAATCGCATTTACAGATTACTTTTACTATATTGACCACAACGTTTCTGCTTGTGAATGTTCAATACAAATATGCTTACGTTAATTATGGCAAATCCAGTTTGTTAGGCGAGCACTGACGCTTTGAATGAACTTGGAGAACCCCTAAGTCATGAGAGATGCAACTTTTATATTGGATAATGACGATTGCACTTGAAAAGCAGTTTTTCTGCGATCAACGATATTGGAATTTAGCAAATGGAGTGGACTTTAAGCCAATAGAAAGGCTTTTATTTTAATGGTGTCAGGTTTTTGCAGTAAGGGGCGTTGCTTTCAGGGTGCCATCAGGTTGGGCGTCAGGTTGCCGTTCGAGGGTGTCGCTTTCAGAGGGTTGTCTGGTTGGCCGTCAGGTCGCTTTTGGGGAGACATTGTTTTCAGGGGGTCGTCAGGTTGGGCGTTAGGTCGCTGGTCGGGGGGACGTCGCTTTCAAAGGGCCATCAGGTTGGGCGTCAGGTCGCCTTTGGGGGTCGTCGCTTTCAAAGGGCCATCAGGTTGGGCGTCAGGTCGCCTTTGGGGGGCGTCGCTTTCAGAGGGCCGTCAGGTTGGGTGATAGGTCGCTCTTTGGGGGCGTCGCTTTTAGAGGGTCCCTCAGGTTGGGCGTCAGGTCGCCTTTGGGGGTCGTCGCTTTCAGAGGGCCGTCGGGTTGGGCGTCAGGTCGCCTTTGGGGGTCGTCGCTTTCAGAGGGCCGTCGGGTTGGGCGTCAGGTCACCATTCTGGCTAGTTGAATTCAGAGGGCCGTCGGGTTGGGCGTCAGGTCTCCTGGTCCGAGAAGCCTGCCGGTGGGAAACGTCTTCATTTGCTGTGTTTGATATCACATGATGGAATAATCTTTTTTGTTTGTTTGGAATGGCAGCAGTGTGGGCCTGGACCCTCTGGGAGTAAATCCTCTTTTTGTCTGATTACGCAGTGTGATTCCCCCCCCCTCGCCCCCACCCCCACCCCTTCAGCCAACAAGGTGACCGGTGGCCTAATCCTGCACTGAGAAAATTCTCGCCTGGGGGTGTGTGTTACCACTCCTGTCCGCTTGTCATACAGATGACTTGGGTGGTGGCCATTTATCCTCTGACCCTAACCCCCTGGTCTGTGACCCCCCCCAGCGATCTGGCTGCCCTGTCAAAGGTCTTTGCGGGGAGCTTGGAGGCTATCTCCCCAAAGCAGGACAAAGGGGTGTCTTGACTTGAAAGCTGTGATCTTCGGCCAGCAGACGGGCTTGCCCCTTTCAGCCCCAGACATTGCTACTTTGTTCCTCTTTGTCCTCCGCTTGTCGTAATTATCGGCAGCACACGGATTTCCCCGCCAGCCAGTCGGAGGTGGGTAATGGGGGAGACCGTGGTGAGCACCGTCCGTGGTGTTGATCCTTCTGCTTCAAGATGCACGTTGGAAACTGCAGCTCAGCTGTCCTCCAGTTAGGGGTATGGGGCTGCCGCATCGTTCCATGCAGGTTGAGGCTTCCTCCCCGCCTACGCGCTCCAGCCAAAGGAGGCGGGCTGTAGATGCATGTGGGATACGGTGCACATTATGTATGAATGGAGGATCTACATCTGATCAAGCAAAAATGGTTTTTAATTAATTTGAACCATTCACAGGTGCTTCACACATGTTAAAGCCCCCAAATAAGGCCATTTCCTCACATGACACTCGCTGACGTGTTTGCGGCGTGTGCTGGGGCCATTCTCCCGCAGGCACCGAGACGCTGGTGTTTGCACAGGGCTCACGCTCATTAGCTGTACGGCGTCCGAGTGTGAGTTTCGTCCCTCGCTAACCATCTCCGCAGCCCTCCGAAGTGTGATTGTGGGTCTGACATGCCGAAGTTTGACATGCCGGCCTGTCGGCACCTTCACTGGGAGATGTGCTTGATCTAGCTCCTTTGGGTTTAGGCCCTCTAAGTGACATTTTAGGCTTTAAAAGCACTGCAGGAGTCAGGAGGCTTTTCACTTGAATTCAGGCACATGACTCTGGCTGCCAGTTTCTTTCAGTTGTATCTTCCAGCCACTGAAATGAATGGCTTTACTTGCCATTTGTACAAGTGCACATTCAAATGTTTGTTTTCCCAAGTTACTTTTAAGGTGCAAACACACACACACACACACACACACAGGTGAGATTGAAACTTGCGGTCTGAGCGCAAGGTCAACCATTTATCCAGCCCCCCCGGAGCATTTCTCGGGGGGGGGGAGGTAAGAACTGAGAGCCCAACAGAAATGTGGCTACTCTGCTAAGCACGTGATTCGAACCAGCACCTTCTGATCACAAACACAGAGGTCAAACTCTGAGCCACACAGCGCCCCCTGCAGTGAGCCTGGAGTCTGTCCAGGAAAGGGGGGCGGGGGGGTGCCCTGAATGGGATGCCAGTGCATGCCAGTATTTCAGTTTCAGTTAAATCTGAAATTATGGTGCAGTAAATGCAGCTCGTCTCGTTGGATACTTCACGCGGAGAGATCTCTGCCCCCTCGTTGCCACCGCCCACCCCACCTGCCTGGCCTGGGGTGCAATCCCAGCCACTTTTATTTGTCCTCTTGGAAGCCAGATTCCCCCAGGGGGCCAGTGGGTCTGGAGGGGGCTGTTGAAGGAATGCCGCTGATTGAGACGAAATCGCAGTAATCACTTTAAAAGTGGCCTCTCAGTGGAGCCCCATCTGTCCGGCCGGAGCCGTGTGTGGCGTCTGTGTGTCGCTTTGGGCCTCAGAGGCTGCTGGGCAGTTTTTTTCTGATCACACCTCTAGACAACAAGTATTGGAGGCGTCTGTAATTGCATACATGCACCCACACACACACACACACACACACACACAGGTATGTAATTATATCTTTGGGGGACTCTCCATTCATTTCTATGGGCATAACCCTAATCCCAACCATGATGACCGTAACCCCTACCCAGCCCCAACCTTAACCATAAGTAACCAAACAAAATATGAGAATTTTGGCACTTAGTTTTTTTAATTGCAATCACATATACTTCTAGATATCTATAAAATTGAGCTTCTCCTTGTGGGAATTGAAAAGATGGTCCCCACAACATCAAAATTACGGGTCTTTATCACAATAATAATTACAAAAACACACACACACAAAGCCACCAGGATTCTGCTCATCAAAAATAAACCGTTTCTTGTGGTGTCTCTAACAGATATTTCTTATTAAAGTATTTTTATAACGAGAATATAAAATCGTATTTTTACAGTATTAATAAATGAGTCTCTCTGCTTTCATGGTGGGAGGGGGTGGCTGCTGTGAGGCCCAGCATGTTAGGATCCTGTGCCGTTGACCCCAGTTATTCCAAGCTTGCTCTTACCTGTATGTGTGTCTGTGTCTTGTGAAGAGCATGATAGGATATGCAACACTACCCATGTTCTCTTTTTAAATACTTGACGATGATTGATTGATATCAACTGAATGATTTTTTCCCTCCTGTCCAATGAGCATGGAACGGCTTCCCCTGGTCGCCCCCGGTGAGGTGCTAGTCATGCAGTTGCCGGATGGCACCCTATGCATTGTGATGCTGATTGGCCCCAAGTCTGAGAGAACAGCCTAGCCTCCCAGAGTCTGTGACCATGATTCATTTGAGGAAACGCACACGGTCAGTCACCTTTGAGAGACTGCACATTTTTTACACACCCCTGTTTTCCATGTGGCTGGGTAATCAGTCTCTGTATAAAGAATGAATCAGTCAGGGGAAATATTGGCATTTTCCATTTCCAGCCTGGGCAAACGTCATGATTTTGGCGGGAGAAAGGCTTTAGCTGGCAACAGTATGAGTTTTTGTCTTGTATGTTTCCTTTGTGCATGTTCACGCCGTGTCCACACAGCTTGGTATGTTGCCCATGCCCTCCATTCCTCACCGCGTGCATTAATGAAGCGCCTATTTCTTTGGGCGTCGACGGATTGCGTCTTCATTGTGAGCTCCCCGCCTCAGCTCCGCCCCCTTCCCCCGGCCCGCGCACCCCCCTGGGGATTAACGCACCCACCCGGGTCGCCTGGACGGCTGTTTGATATGTTGCACTTGCGCTGAAAGGCGGCCATTGTGCCATGCTAATTGCTAATTGTGGGCCTGTTCCTTGGGCCTTTTTCTCATCCTTTGTGGCAGTTATTGGGAATTTCTTTTAATGCGTTTTTTGGCCTCCCGGGCCACCGTCAGCCCCTGCGCTTCTCACTGGACGCGCTTTCAGTACGAGATTAACTTCTGCAGGAATGCTTTAGCTCGCGGCCTGAGCCGGCCTTCTGTATATCACTCTTCACTTGAGCCTCTGAGCCAACCCCCAGCCCCCCCCCACCGGCAGCCGCGACCCTCTCTTTCATCGCAGGCCCCTCAGCGGGCACATAAGAGCATTACCGTGTTTAGGAGTGAGATGTTTTGTGTGATCCGCAGGCTGATCTCATATTTGCGTTGCAGAAATTAATTTGACGGTGATTTGCATGCTAATCTGTGCAGGATTTGATTCCGCTGGGGAGGGATCCTGGAAAAAGAGTCATTTTGGGCTTTGAAAATAAAAAGCAGGGGGGGCTTTGTAGTGAGAATGGCTCATTTCGTTTCCCAGCTTTTGGACAATGCACCCCCCCCTGTCCAGCTCTGAATGGGTCCCTGATAACCAGCTGGCCGCTGAACCCTGGGCTGGTCCTTCGCGCCGAAGAGCAAGCACGCCGTCAGTCCGTTACAAACTCACTCGATCGTGGGAATCTGTCCTTTCCCATTTATTTAGCCATATTTCCCAGCCTGCCATGTGTCAGTTATGTGTTTTTACCTGCTCACGTATTAATCACCAGGTTTCCTTCATGGTGAGTTTCGGAGCTGTGTGGCATTCTCGGCCCAGGCTGTCGCAGTTCACGCAGCTAGCCCACCCTTCGTAATGTCGTTTGGATCCTTCCGGAACCTCCCTGATTGATTCCTTTCATGTTTCGCTCCTTTGTCTGAAACCTTCTGGACACGCATGCTCGCGAAGACACGCACACACACAGCTGTATCACACGCTGCCTCCGGTGTGCTCGGTTTAGCTGCGGCTGTGGGGTCACGGCTGGCCTTCCTTGCCTTGTTAGGCGCTGATGTTCTTATTAAAAGTTCATTTATTTGGTTGGAGGACTCGAGAGAGCCAGCTGGGCCCCCCGCCCACGTGCACCAGTGCTTGATTTGCCGGGGAGGCATCGTGGGCACGAAGCGGCTTGCGGGGGTCTCCGGCGCTCCTGCCCAACACTGAAAGCTCTCAATTAGCCGCTCTGCTCGAAGGGGCCGGTTAACCCGGCGCAGCTCCGGGGAGGTCATGTTCCTGCAGGCCGCGGGGACTGCAAGCAGCCGCCGTCTGGCCCCCGCGTGCCCATTGTTACCATTGCCGGGGGGCTGGGCAGTGTGCCGCCGGCCTCCTTTGCTGGTGAGTAAAAATCATTAAATTAGTGGCGTGTGATTCGCGCACAGTGATAGGCGCCTATGTCGCGCGGTTTGTCTGCACTGCCGCTGCTTTTAACTCCACACATTTCTCCATACAAAAATACCGTCTTCGCATTAAGACTAAGGAGAAGAGTAGCACCGATCTACTGCTTACAGCTGAAAAATTACAGATGAGTTTCAAGTGGATTTTTCTTAAAGCTCTTAAATAAGGGATATTGCATAAAGGACTGAGTGGTGTTTTTTTTTCTTCTTTTTATTAATTTTTGAAGGCTCCCAAGGTTTTGACATTACCTCCTGTTATTTTTTTCTTGTTTAGCTGAAGATGGCAGCTTTTTGGCTCCTGGACAGTCATGTCCAGTTAAATTACACTGTGCCTGAGAATAGAGGTACCTCAACTGGAAAATCAGCGCGTTGGTATATATATGTTTCTCTCTCCACCTCCACGCTCCCCCTTACTTCCACTAGATCAGTGTTTCTCAACCCGGTCCTCAGGGACCTCCGGGCAGTCCACGTTTACCGGGAGCTGGGAGGGAGCAAAGATGTGTACTGTCTGGGGATCCCCAAGGACCGGATACAGAAACACTGCGCTAGATTTCCTCACTGGCTTTCTGATTTCTTGACGGGTTTGTTTAGATCAAGGAATTTGCTGCTGACAATTTAAGTGAATGAAATCATTCCAGGGTATGATTTCAGCCCGTTGTTTGGTTACATGATTCATGCATCCATGAAATCGAGTTTTAAAACAAAACGAAACCCAAAAAAAAAACACCTTCAGGCAAAAAGGGGTCTAGTTCTAGTGTTCCGTGTCCATTTTATGCCTCTGTAACAGGAGACACGCACACAGATGCACACAGGCAGGTTGGGTGTTAGCTCCTATCCTTATCTGAAGGTAAGCAGCTTTAACCACTGGAGTTGTTTTTTAATTATTAACTAAGAATTCTGGGAAAAGTTGCCAGATGCAGCAGGCCTGTGGAGGCGAGTGGGCATCCGTTGAATCCGGAGGATTACCCCATGGGTTTCTTCCCGCCCCCCCCAAACGCTGTCCCTTTGCATCATAAAAGCCCCCAGCGTTGCTGGCCTTGGGATCTGGGCAAATAAATGACGTCTCCCTCCTCTCGCTGCTAAGCCGTTAAGCAAATTCCCTGTCCCTGGAAATGAAGAATCGTTCTGAGATCCCCCGGACGGCGTGTGTCCAATCCGGTGGGGGCTCGGGTAACCTGCTAACCCGCTACTAGTTACTGCACCTAGCATGCAGTGGTCACTAACAATACTAATGGCCTGTAAGGAGCTTGTGTGTTTACTGGCGCAGTAGGGGACAGTGTTCACCCCTTTGCTGGCAAAGTGGCTGATGTTTAACTTTACTTTTCGTGCCAGATGCACAGTAAACCTTTGCAGAAATGGCCCATGGCGGCTCTCCCATCAAACATTAACTTAGAAAAATCTGGAAGTGAGATTCTTTCAAGATCTATTGTCTGTGTAAAGGTGGTATTTATCAGTGACTAGGCTGTTCTCTTTAGCCGTAACATGAGTGTGAGTGTTTCTGGGGGGTGAGACCGCGACTGTCGCCCCGGGGGTCCTGTGGTTTAAATACGCCCTCCGTCTGGCACTTTCAGTCCTATGTTTGGCAACACCCTGCTCTGCGGGCTTTGTGCAAACGTCCTGTGTGGCCCCCTCTCTCCTTGGTCACCTGTCCCGGCTCATGAGCCATGACTCTGCTAATTTTAAGGCACCTTGCCCCCACCCCCACAAAATGACACTTTCCCTTTGGGTGTCTTGAATTAAAAAAATACTATATAACTGTGTTTTGTGTAAAAACTAAGTTGCTGTCTTTTTCTAACATAATTCATTTCATAATAAGACGTCTTTTTTTTTTTTTTAAAACATAGTGGTCATTTTGGTAATGTCAGGCAGTCGGGGGAAGGAGCAGGATGAGCTTGGGTGGGGGGGGTTATTAAGGCTGCTTAATTCTGGGAGAAGCCCTTTGATTGACATCACAATGTCACCTTGATCTGGTGAGTCTCAAGCTTTGGGGGGAGGGGGGTTGTATTGGAACACAGGTC
>JAODKC010000107.1:17948875-17962192 GCA_026777985.1 Mormyrops attenuatus
TCCTGTCTCCCCCTGACCTACATCACCCGCCCCCCTCTCGCAGTGGCACGCAGATCCGCCTGCAGAGCGAGGATGGGCCCCAGGTGGAGGTGGTGGGCCTGGACAACAATGGCTTCCTCCAGGTGCAGTCTGCAGAGCTGGGTGTCGTGTCCGTGCAGCCCGATGGGAACTCTTTCGACATGCTGAGGAACCTGGTCGTCACCAAGCAGCGATAGTCCATCTCTGGCCTCTCCGTCACCTCCTACTGGCAACTGGCGTAATGCTTATCAAAAGAACCTGATCGTGACCAAGCAGTGCTGGTCCACCACCGGCCTCTCCACCGCCTACTGTTGGCAGCCTGCAGAATCCCAACAGCTTCACACAATCAACTGTACTTCCTGGGAAAACAAAAGCCCCACCGGGGGGGCGCTCTAGATAAGTGTTCTAATAAATGTGCATATTTGACCTAGATAAAGATTATTTGTTTTTACAGCACAGGGAAGTATTTCTATGTATAGGAATGTCCACTTGCAGCAAAGATTCCACTCATTTTTTCTTAATGCTTAAACGTTTGTTAGGTAGTAGTTTCTTATGGACCACGGAAACTTGGGCAAAAGAATGTGTTAATTACATTGCACCCTTTCATTATTGACCCTAAATTTGATGTTGTGTTTGATTTAAAATATTGCCTGTTATGGATCAGTAATTCTTATTTTATTTTTTTCTTCCAAAAGCACTTAACTTGTAGTGAGAAGTAACGTATATGTCGTGTTTCTTGTCCAGAGGTATCTTTTCTGAGTATTGAAGTACATTTGAAGGCTGTAAGCATGTCATACATGCCGTTTGTTAAAATGCAGATGTAGATGTTGACGTAAGTTAAACTGAGTCACCTTAAATCTACAACTTTAGCAGCTGTACCACCTGCAATTCAGACCAGGTAATCCACCTGAAGTTAAGCAGGTTTGGGCCTAATGGGAGAACATCTAGGAAAGCTGGGTTGCTGCTGGAACAGGTGTTGGTGTGGCCAACAGGTTAGCCCATCCTGTGGTCAGTGTGGATACCAATGCCCCAGAACAGTGATGGGGACACTGTGGCAAACAGGTTAGCCCATCCTGTGGTCAGTGTGGATCCCAATGCCCCAGAGCAGTGATGGGGACACTGTGGCAAGCAGGTTAGCCCATCCTGTGGTCAGTGTGGATACCAATGCCCGACTCTCCATGGTCATAAAATAGATCCCTGGGCATCTTTTGAACGAGTAGGGGTGGTACCCCGATCTCCTGGCTAAAATTGCCCACAGTGGCCCTTTCAAAACTGGCCTACTAATCATCCCCTATATCTAACTGGTGAATTCTCTCCCACCCCTTCACCACCTTAGATACTGTGTGCTGATCGTACTGGTGCAGAGCGGCTGCCGTCGCATCAGCCAGGTGGGGGCCACACAGTGGGGGTGGTTGAAGGGGCTCCCCATTGATTCTGTGAAGTGCTTTGAGTGTTTGAAAAAGTGCTATATAAAAGTAACTTTTATTCATTCACTTTCATACCCAAATATACAGCGATAAACTTCAGTAAAATATGCCTCATGGCCCTTGAACCGTATAAAAATCCTTAAATATTTGTATCTCTGAAGTACTTAGTGTACTGGGCAGGGTAAGAGTTTTTTATCTAGCAATGTTGATTTTCTTTTTTAAAATTTGCTGTTTGATTGTAATCATGTTTGCCTTTATCCTGCAGTTTGTTGATAATTGTGCTAATTGGTCAGCTGTCTTTGTAATAGATTGAAGTGACATTTTTAAATTGGGGAAATTCTGTGCGAAATGAAGGTGTCGGAAGGCATTGTCATGTGCTCTGGTGATAAATGAGACAAAAGGCAAACTGGTGTGAATCTGTGGTCATGTAGGCATGTTTTGCTGGGATCTAGGATAAAGGCTTCCTGAATCATTGGTGGCTTTGTGTAAGTTATACTATACTAAAACGAGTGACTGTGCTGTAAATCACTTGGCTGGAGGGGAGCCCTGGTTATTTCACCTGAGTAATAAAGTATGATAATATTATAAGTGCTGAAGAAGAGGCTGGAGCAGATCGAGACCTCTGCCGTCATCTTCGCCCCAGCCTGCAGGGTGCAGCAACAAGCCACTATCAAGAACCACCCTGCCTGAATCTGAATCTTCCCTTTCGCTGTCAAGCTTTTCTGGGTCGGACAGATGAAGTGCGGGAGAGCTCAGCACTGCAGGTGGACCCGGTGTCGAGCATTGGGGGGGGGGGGGCCGCATCTGGGGGTTTGGCTCCCTGCTGAGATGCTCAGATGACACTTCATTTGTCCCTGACACCTTATGCCATTGGCTCATCATAACTGGATGAGGTGAAAATATGTACAGGGCCCCTGCAGACCGTCTGGGGCCCCACCTTATCGCCGCAGCGATACCCAAATTAGATGCTCGAATCACCCTGCATGTTTTGAAACCGTTCCCAGCAAGACACAGCAGAAAGTTTATAGTATTGATCTTTTTTTTTTTTGTTTAAAAAAAAAACACAACTGGTCATGATCAGGGTATAAAAACAGACATCTGCTGGCTTTCATCTCCAAAGGCAAAGAGCAGCACCACACATGTGCCTGAGAATTGTGCTGGGAGTAGCTGGCATGTGGCGCAATTGAAGGCCTTCCCCCCAGTGATTTATGTTTGGGCCACCCAGCTGTCTGGTGGGTGGGGCAGTAGCTCCCTGGACACACCCCCTAAGAGTTGACCAATCAGTGTGTGAGAAATGCAGGGTTCTTGCCAAGGCCTTGAGTGTGGGTCTGCTTTTAGGTGGCTAGTGGCTGCCTGAAAGTTTATTAAGCAAATTGCCCACACTCAGTCCATAAATGCTCACAATTTCAATATCCTATTAAACAATTTTCCCCCAGGGGGTCTGTGGGGTCAGATGGAATCTATTTTCCACATCACCCCTCACATTAACTCCCAATGCCCCCCCTAGAGAGGACGGTGCAGTCCTTTGGCTCACCTTCAAAACCGTCTCTTTTCAAGATGCTCAGTCTGTAAGCTTTAAACCAAAACGTATCTGGGGGAATCATAGGATTTCGGAGTTGCGTAGCGTACGTTCTCTGGCACGTGGCAGAGATTCTCTTTTAAATCTTTCATTTTGAGCATGAATGTACCACACAGTCATACTCCTAGAAGATCAGGAAATGTAGGGTTGAGTTTAACATTGGCGCCTATGATCAAGTGTCTGCTACATTCCCTCCAGCTGTAGTCGTCTATCACTGTGGGGCTCTGACAGGACCTCAGGTTGGGTGTCGTCAGCTGTCGGTGTAGCCCTCAGCTAGGGGAAAAGGGATGGGGGTCAGGTTGACTCAGTCTATATGTTCGGAGCCCCAGGGGAGTGTTGCAAACCGACCGCCAATGTGTTGGACACCCCCCCCACGAACTCAGTGATGTGATCCAGGTGGAAACCCCTGACCTGTCAAGTGCAGTAAATGAAATGCAGAGGGTAGGGGCTTACCTAAGTGGCTCCCCGCTGGTCAGTGCGTCTGCCAAAAAAAGTACAGTTTAAGTACTTTAGAGCAACCACTGGTGGGGAAAAATGAGTTGATTCTTAAGCAGAAGAGCCTTCCCAATGATCCTGTCAGACAATCCGCTTAAAATGGCAGCCAGTCAGGTCTATTGTACATAATATAATGTAGGTTTTAATCCCAGGGTCAGCAGAGTGATTTCACTGTTGGGCCCCTGACCAAGGCCCTTAACCCCATTGCTGTGAGCACTGGCTGACTCTGCTCTCTCAAAAAAAAAAACAAAGTCCATCGCTTTGAATAAATACATGTAAAAGTAGACAGTGCCATTCAGAAGTAACAACGTGAATCGATGTCGACACGGCCATTTATTGAAGTTGGAAGTTAAATACCTCTGCACCACCATCCTCTTCATAACCAGGTCGTTTATCCTTTATTATGCACGTTAACAATCATTAATTAGCAAATCACTAAGTGCCGTACAAGAATAAATACATACGTTTGTTGTTTTCAACCTGAGAGTACTCCTGGGTTTTGCTTTGTGATGGTGAAACACTGCAGCTTCTGTGCCGGGTCGCAGTTAGTGCTGTGAGCGTCAGTGCTAGCCGTTATCCTCATCCACTGTTTCTGTCATGATTTCCCATCAAAAAATAAAGCATGTTTTAAAAATGATGTACAAAACAGCTACTAAACTTGGGGTTTATTTAAACGAATGTGGAAATACAAAACACTTGGGGTGTTTAGTACAGCTTTATGTGGAGAACAGAGGATTGTTTCCACGATTGTGTCATGTTTGAGATTACTTGATTCACCAGCTCGGTTTGCTGATAAGGTGGGGGTACGGCTGCAATGCAGCGAGGGCACTGAGGGTCCAGCATGCAAGGTGCAAACAAACTTAAAAAAAAAAATTGCAGTAGTCGCAGGAAGTTTACTGCAACCTTCCCACCCCTGGTAGGAAAGGAATCGATTCTGTACCAAAATGCTAATTTACCTGCTTGTTCCCGTGTCGATAAGGCCCGTAACAAATCACGCTTTAATTCAGAGAGACAGTTCAGGCAGAGTTTCTCTGCCACATACCCTCTTTCATCATCTTAAAGGAGTGTTTACTGGAATGTTTATTTTTTGTAATTTTATAATTATCATCTGTCTTTTAGAAAACAGTCTGTTAGAACTAGGACATGACATTGATATATTAACTGCTAAATAGTTTGCAAAAATATAATGTATTCAGGCCAAAAAAGAAAAACCCCTGAAATTAGAGTTTGTTCCCATTGTAGGTACGCGATACTGGCATGCCAGTCTTAGAGCTGGGTGTCCGCTGGGAACGTTGGGAATCTTTTTGTCAGGTCTGTCGTCAGTCCTGGTGCCTCTGGGAGACCTTTTTTTTTCTTCTTTATAAGGGGATGCGCTTTGTGTCCTGTGAGTCCCAGGGGTGTCACCTCTCATTGGATATGATGACGGAGGTGCCAATGTAATGGGGGATCTCTCTGTGGGTCTCTGGCGAGGAGGGGGGGCTTTGGCCCCTGTAAGCGTAAGGGTTGATCTCCTCTCCCCGGTAGCTGTAGCCGTCAGCTAAGTGTCCCGCCAGCGTGTAGGGTGTCCCCTGCAAGGAGCCATGCTTGGTCAGCACGTGGTGGAAGTTGAGGGACACGTATGGGGCCTGGCTCGGTATGCCCACCCCCGCGAAGCCCGATCTCGGCTCCTCCTCAGCCCGACCCACACCCCCCTGCGGCTGCTCCATGAGCTCGGGGGTCTCCCGGTCCCCGTTGCTGTCGGCATGTGGCGCCCCCAGGTGGCCATACTGTGACTCCATCAGGCAGAGCCTCCGCCTCTGCTCCAGCATAACCTGCATGGGCAGGTGGGCCCCCAGGCCCTGCAGGGGCTTCAGGTGTTCACAGCTGGCCCTGTCCAGCAGGGAGCCGCTGAGGGACCCAGGGGGGGCCTTCTCGGCGGCCCCCACAGGGCTCTTGGCGTCACCCTTAGCGACGTGCAGCCCAGCCTCCGCCTTGCTCTGGTGTAGTGCGCTGCGGTCAAAGGGCTCCTCTTTGAACCTGCTGTTGGGTCTGGAGGGGGCACAGCCGGTGTAGTCTTCAAGGGTGGGGTCGCTGATGTACCTCCGGCCTGCCAGGGGTCCTGGGGTCGGAAAATAATACACTATGGTAGTTTTCCTCAACCCAGTCCTTGGGGAACCCCCAGACTCTCCACATTTTAGCTCCCTTCCAGCTCCTAGCTAATGAAGAACACCAAATACCTGGTGTACGTGTGTTGGGAGCTGGGAGGGAGCAAAAATGTGGACCCTCTGGGGGTCTCTGAGGACTGGACTGAGAAACACTGCACTGTGGCAGACTTCTGATTATCCCAGGCATAGCGAGTCGAACACCGGCTCTCTGCCCAATGCTGTGGTGTCCTACCGAGGCTAACGACACGGCATAAGGAAAGGGCGCGTTGAGCCCCTCCTAGTGTTTCCTCAGAGATGCCCCCCCAACAGATTTTCCCTGCATGTTTTAACTTCAGTTTCCCGGCAGGTTAACCCTGACCTGTGGGCTTAACGTGATCACTTATGCAGTTAATGGTTTTGAAAGTGACAGCAGGAAAAGTCCATTTGGAATGTTCTAGCATGGAGAGATGGGGTGGCGCTGTGGGTCAGCGGTTAGCAAATGTATTTGTTGTTAATCCCACTCATTACTGGAATGAGATTTTCATTGGGAGCCTTTTTCCCATTTGGAAAACGAGGCCATTTTCCCGACTCTCCTGTCCTGCCTAGTGGAGAGGCCAGCATAATGCACTGCTGCTCACCTGCATACGTGGCGGTGTGGGGGAGGGGGGAGCTGCTCAGGGCCTGCCCATGCAGGGGCTTGGCAGAGCGGGCATTGGCACAGCCCCACCGCCCTTCGCCATGTGGCTGCAGTGGGCCCAGGAGCTGGCAGGAGGGGCTCTGTCCCGGCCGTGGCTTCCGTCCAACCAGCGCGGCCGGTTCAGCGGCGAAGTGACTGTACGTGTAGGGGAAGGCCAGTCCATAAGGAGCGCTGCAGAGCACCTCACCCCCGGCCTCTGGCGTGGGACTCTGCTCCTGGCAGGAGGTCAGGCTGTATGGGGGGCTCTCCTTCCAGCTCCAGGCCTGTGGGGGGCGCTCTGTTTTGTCCTGATTGAACGAGCTGTTTGGCTGCAATAAAAAATGCCAGTTCAGACTTGCTGTGCCTGAACATAAACCGGCCTTGATTCGGCCTCGTTGTTCACCATTTACCAGTAGTCACATTAATTTGTTATTGTTATATAGTTAATTGTGTCCAGCGTTACTCTATGTCTAGCAGTTCAAGGGCTCGCACTGGCCAAAGTTGGCCAAAAGTTGGTGCTCCATTTGGTCTCCCTTTGTTTCCTAAAACATCACCTTCTGACATCATTAATAAACATTTCTGTGGCACCCTGCATATCATTACTAGCATAAGTGTTTGGCTTTCGGCTGGCTAACCGTTGCGAATTGCAGATTTACACCTTTAAACCTAAAAATTTGTATTTTAGGCTGCTGTTACACGCTCCTAGTCACCCAGATAAACAGGTTTGTTGCAACTTGTTACAATGACAATAAAAACGTCCTGTCCTGGCCTGTCCTGCCCTGTCCCGGAGTGAGTTTCCCGAAACCTTAATGCTATATCATTTAAATTTTATATTAAAAGATAGAACGTACGAATGACGTAGCGCCCAGAAGGCTTCAGGCAGCTGACCCCTGTTCTGTTACAGCATGTAGTTGTAATGTTTTCTACGGGAAAATGCTGGAAGCTCACCTGGGGATAGGGGGCGCTTTTCAGTTTGGTCTTAATCTTGATGGCTTTGGCTTTGAGCTGCTTGCGGGAGTCCTGAGGTGAGGCCAGGCTGCTCTTGAAAGCCAGACCTGGCTTGGCACCGCTGCTCTGGTCCTGCGAGAGCTGCAGGTCCTTGTACTCAACATCTCTGCAGAGGGCATAAACGGTTGTGGGGGGCAGGGTGCTAAACAAGAAGGACTCTAGGATTTTGTAAGGTAGGGGACATAAGAGGGGCTATAAAAGCCAATGATGTGTTTTGATTGACCTTTATTTTCTGAGAATTACATGTGTGATTCTGTAGGGCTTGTGACAGGTGTTGCAAAGACATGAAAAGTTTTGATTCATCCCCTAGGCGGCAACCCCAGAGTCACATGATTTAGGGGAGGGGCATGACGGGGACTCACGTCAGGACGTAGTTGACGCTGACGATGCAGTGCGGCCGCGATGACCGGCTGTTGTGGACGATGGTGGCATAGCTCTGCACCCACACCCAGCCGCCGTGCTTGGAAAGCAGCCGGTAATACTTGGTGGTCACCTGACCTTTCACCAGCACTGCAAGGGACAACAGGAGAGCTTCCTTTGGACCCCATTTGCCCCTTGCTCAATCTCAGTTCCCCTCCTATTGCGAAACACCGCACTTGCAGCGTTTACCAGGCCATCGCTAATCACTCGTTCGCACGATGTCCTGCGAGAGGCGACACCACATTGGAAACATCTGCGGCTGCCATCCACAAGCTTTCCATGTATCTCCGCTAAGTCTTCTCAGGTTGTGCCAGAAAGCGGTTTGCATGCATCATCAAACGTGACTCTCCCGTTCCTTAATGTGATCATCTCTATGCCGCTGGGCACTTGTGATTCAGATTACAAGGTTTATGGAAAGCTGGCGGAGCAAGGACTTCGAAACAAGGGCAGGAGGGCAGAGGGAAGTCTTGTTCATTTTCACTGCCATCTCTGCTTTCTAGCTGTGACAAAAAAGTCACCCTCTGCATCCTAACGTAAACATCCATGTATTGTATGCAGCAATAATCAAACCACAATTGTACGCCACCACTCAAACCACAAATTTGTGTGAGGCCCCTGAGGTTCGATGGACCCCCTGTTGGCCACAAACAGTCAGTATACTGGGGAGCAGAGGGGGCCCCAAAGTGACTTTTTAAGTGGGGCCCTGAAACACAAACCCACTGATCATATGTATTGACAAGTCAGCTTCCTCTGAGTTGCAGCATTCGAGGCGTATCTGGAGGCCCAGGCTTGGACAGTCATGGCGGACCAGGTGGCTTGTGGGAGTTTTACTTACGCAAAAATGTTCTGAAGACAGAATGAAAAATGATTGCTTCAGAGAGAGGTCCAAGACATCTGACTGGTTGGTCCCACCTCCTCTAGTTTCATGGACCCAGTCCTATTTTTCGTTCTGCCCTCACAACATTTTTGTGTAAGTAAAACTCCCCTGAGCAACCAGGTGGGCCCCACACCCTAGGGGAACACTCACGCAGGTGATGTGCATATCGCAGGTGGAACACGTCACAGCCATGCACGTGGTGGTACAAGGTCTTCTCTATCAGGTCCTGCGGCTCGTGGCCTGTCAACTCTGCCACCCTGAAGCACACAGAAGCAGTGGAACTTAGGTCAACTGAATTTAAATACCCAGCCATCTTCCAACCACTTTTCCTGGGGGGTGGTATGGACTGGAGCCTATCCCAGGCAGCACGGGTCTGGGGTTCACTCTGGGTGGGAGGCCAGTCCATACACACAATATCGGCAATAATAAAATGCCGGTTATCCAAACTGCATGTCTTTGGATTGCACCATGCAATGGAGAGAGCATGCAAACTCTCTACCTTGGAGGTCCAAGGCTAACATGCCACCCTAAATAAATATCATGGCATGCAATAATGTCTGACCAGCTCTGCATGGTTGCATATTCCTTTTATATTCCTTATACGCCTGGATATACCAGGCATAGCGAGCTGAGCGCTGATTCAGCGGCCCTCCGCTGGAAGCTGTGGTATCCTACCGTGAGTCCAGGAAGATGAGCTTGAGATCCAGGCTAGCGCGGAACATGAACATGTTGCTGTGCAGCTTGATCTCTGTGATGCCGCTGGGGGGCAACGAGTGGCCCACTGCCACCAGCCCCACGATCTGGTAGCAGGAGTCATAGAGCGCCATGTCCACCACGAACTGCCGGATCTTCAGATATCCACTGCAGTGGATCACCTGGTCGTTGGACGATTCGGATGCTTGGGTCACACATTCCATCGTCACAGACTAATAAAATATACCCAGGCAAGGCTACCCATCCACAGCCCCGCCTGAACCACCTACAGCCGGTCACCAGAGTCGCTCTCAACCTTGTAGACAAGCCTTAAAGCCAGTGCCTGTCCACCCATTAAGTGACATTGACAGCTGCCTAGGGCGCCATCTTCTGACGGGACACCAACTTAGCAAGTCAGTCTTACTTTGTCTTGTACAGGGAACCCTGGCTGTGAAGCTTTTTAAGGGCATCACATGACCTTCAACCACTACTGTTTAAAACCATAGCTCATCCAACCACTGACTTGCTCTGTATTTATCTGTTCTCTCTGTGTTATGGCCTCTTGTCAACATGGATGTATTTTTGTACTTGTCTAGTAGGGACCATACTCTTCATGGTGCCTTTGATCTGAATAGCTCTCTTATTTAGTTCTTGCAATGTTCTGTAATGATCAATATAGCTCTGGCACTAATGATAACTAGCTTAGCCTAGCTGGACTTGTGCATAGTTGGCTCTCTGGTCAATCTATGCCTGTAATTTACTATTAGCATTGCTTCTACATTGCATCACTTTAGACAGAAGTGTCTGCTAAATACATACACTAACGTTATGGAAAGGATTCTGCCGCCAAAGGCCACCTGATTGAAACCCTGTCAGTTCAAGCAAGGCAGCTTCATCCGTGCTTTTAGCTAATGACTCCCGAATGAATGCTCACTTCCACTGCTGTGCCATTTCACCCTTTGATAACTTATTATTCACTTATGGGCAGGATGCCCTGCTCCTATGCCGTATGTCACTAATAACACTGCCATATCAAGCGGCCCTACGGCTCCACACTCCGGCTCCTGGCCGCCCTAACAGGAAGCCGTCATGTCCTGTTTATCATCGCCACTTCCTGTTTACTCACAAATGCGGCCTGGCCGTCCCGGGAAGTCCCTTGAGCTCAACGATGATTTCTTCTCTACTTGGCGTAAACGGGCCGCTCGTTGCCAATGTAAACTTCAGATAAATCCCCCCCCACGCCCCAGGCTGATTAATGGAGACGGCTGATTGGGAGAATTAATTTAAAGTCATGAAACACAGCTGTTCTGCAAGAAAAAGGATGGGGCCAGCCCGTGATTGACATACCTCGGCAGAGAGGGGGAATTAATTATATAAAAGCTGTAGGGAAAGCTGTTTGGCTTCAGAACTAGCTGTGTGGGGAAGCATCTTTCTCCCATAGTGGAACAGAATGGAGCTGCTTCATGATAAAGCTTATGAAACCAGTGCCGGTCCTGCCTGTTTCCCTGACGATGTGGCGATAGCTCAGTTCCTCGCTAGCTGAACATAAGCCGGAACCAAGCTTTGGTAGGAAATCCGACAGGTAAAATAGGGTTTGTACATCATGACTTTGCTTAAGTAAATCGGGGGTTTGCAACCCCCAAACCCCCCCACCTTGTAACCTCCACAGGTGAGTCCCGCGTTCCTCTTGGCCAACACACACTTCATCCGCAGGAAGAAGGAGCGCTCCAGCTCGTATTCTGTGGGGGAGGGAGGGGGGACATCATCGTCAGGAATACACGCAGCGGAGCAGCTTTTCTTATAGGTGGAGATCCTGTTCATCACCTCCCAAGCACACATTTCCATGGGGTCCCTTGTTGGCCATGATATCTGCACTGAATAACAAATTAGCAGGTCCCTTAGGTAGGAGATGCTGAAGCAGCATGTTGATAACCAAGTAGCTAGATATGATCTTCTGACTCGACTCGCTACCTATTTATTTAGTTTATGAAATGGCCCCAGAAACAACAAACCTGCCCCTGCTTAGGGTGGTTTCCGGATAATCTCAAAGGGCTTATTAAACTTGGTATCTGAGAGTTTCCTGGTACCAAGGAAGCACCTCAGGCACAGTCCAACTCAATAATGAAGCACCTATGGTACTGTGGACCAGTGTTTCTATGTTATTATTGAACTTGGATAACATGACATACTGTAGTACTTCATATGTGTGTGCAAATACTGTCCAGCTACAGATTACAGCGATATTGAGGGTGCTGAGCTCATTTATTAGCTTTGTGCTTTAGCCTAGAATGGATTTCAGGTAACCGGGTATAAACAGATGTATTCCTCAATAGATGTAAGACTGAATATCCAGAATGCAACTACTATTATCCATCTGCTTTTCATCTGTCCATCCATCCTCCAATTGCTTACCCTGGTCAGGGTCACGTGGGGGCCTTTATCTCGGGTGGCATAGGGTACAGCCTGGATTGGATGTCAGTCCATTGCAGGGCATACTGGGGCAGGTTACAGATAACTGTGCCATTCACAGTGTCACCCAGTAACATGTTTTGTTGAGTTTAAATTCAGCAGCCATTTAACAGCCAATGGCCATTTTAGGATAATTAGTTAATCTGGAACTACCAGATCCCCATCCATACCCACAATACCAACATACCAACAGGCAACCTGGGAGGCGTCTCCCTGGCAACAAGCAGGAAATTACATACCCTGTAAGACGTGCGGGTGGAGGGGCTGGTGGGCACTCAGAACTGCAGTCATCTCGTCATGGTCTGATGGGTGGATGTACTCAAAGATGCTGTTTCCCGTCAGCTCCACCTGATGTATGGAGAACAATGGCCTTCAAAGACAGTTACAAGGTGACCAAGACCAAGAGGCGCAATACCATATAAGATGTGTATAAATGTTATACTATTGACATCAGTTGGCCTTTAGCACCAAAATAAAGAGCAGAAATATGGCGTGAGAGCAGAATGGATCAGTATAGATTTAGTAAGCATAAATCTAGACAGATTTGCTTCAAGAATGAGCAGGATGGTAGAGGAGGCCCTACTATAAAAAGCTTTGAGGTGGGGGTGGGAAATCTCCTGCCGGCTCCTGAAATTGATCCCTTCTGCCCCATTCAACCCCACCCCCCAAATTAACAATGAAATGAAAGAGGGCAGTGCAGATGGGGAGGGGGGTTGGGGGGGCACAGAGGTTAATTTATGAAGAAAAGAAAAAAATTTGTCTAAACACAAAAAAAACTCCCCTTCGCACTTTGATCCATTTGCCCCCCACCCCCACCCAAAATTAGCGGCGTTGAATCAGAACACTGAGCAGGACGACACTCCAAGTACAAATCAGCTTCTGTGTGGCACTGGTCCAGCACATTAATCCGGGATTGGTGGACAGAGTCATGGAGGTGGGCTTCACACCACAGGCACGGGGGACGGGTGGCCAGACAGAGAGCTGAGGTGCCGCAGGGTCCAGCTGGGGCTGTCTGGCCCGTAAGCAGGGCTGATCTTGGTGCCGTCACCTGCTGACTATTTCTGCTCAAGCATCACGTCTTATTTTCCTTTTCACTCCCCATCCTTGTGCCCTCGGCGGTTTGAGGCGCTTTCCCACCAAATTTCCATAACCTAGTACCCGGTTCTCAGTTCCTGGGCCATCTCAACCAGGAACTTTAATAGTTACATTCTTGTGTCGCTTTCCCAGCATACAACACGAACCGCGACCTTTATGCTAAATAAGCATGGGAGAAGCGAAAAGGTAATAGGTAACATCAAAACTTATTTCATACGAAACTACATCACCACTCCAAAATAATGGCGGCAGAACAAGTCATTTTGTTGGTTACTTGTTAGTTCTTGGGGGATCAATCATGATTAAAATGGGATTTAGCCTTTTATTTATATTTCATTTATAAGACCTGAGTGACATATTTATGATTCTTATTAAATCTTTGTCTTTTTTGGTAACACGGCATTCAACCACTTACTGATCATGCCCTGGGGGGTTGA
>JAODKC010000107.1:17962306-17989084 GCA_026777985.1 Mormyrops attenuatus
GGGGGCTGTTAAGCTACATTTGAATGGTGGCTTGTACAGGTGTTGTCTTTGCAGTGCTGCTGATTTGCATGCGGCTTCGCATGAAGGTGCTGCCTGTCTGGCCTCTCACTTCCATGAGCTCGTCCGTTTATCCCACTATTTTTGTAGCTATCCCGGCAGTACTGCTCGAAGCCCATATGCTTCCAACCTTTACCCCTGGAGCCCCCCAATCCGAGACAAAGTGGAATTGGCTTGCTAAGTCCATGCCTCCCCAGAAGATGGTGCCCTAGGCAGTCGCCCATGTCATCTAATGGGTGTTCCAGCACTGCATCCCAGTGAGATGTCTCAAGCTCACCACTGTTTTTCCTGACCCCCTCACCCCCCCCAGACCGACGCCCCTTCTCATTACTGACTCTGAACATGTTGATCCAGTGGTTTTCTCTTCCCCCCGACAGACAGACTATTGATGCCACTGATGCACTGTGAACCACCGCATTATGCTCAAAATAATTACTTAATGATCTCATTTTCACTGTTCTCCCTGTAACTGACCAGCCTTACATACTTAAGGTAATGACATTCTTTAGTGAAGACAAGAAATGATGCAATTAGGTCTTTGAGTACAAGGTAGGTCCATTTAACTCTTGGGGTTTTACACTGGAAGCACTGTTGAAAGACAAGGTCAGGGACGTGTATGAGAGTGAGGGAACTTTCACTGATTGGATAATTACAAACTGACATGGTGCAGAAGGCTGCATACACATATTAGCCGGACCTAATGCTGTACTGGGGGGGATTGCCAAAATGATTATGGCTTCTTAGGGTTCCAGGGCTTTCCAAGCCGTAATATCGCCCCGGTGTTGTCTGGGTTCTGTGGCATGAAATCGACCACTAATGATGGGAAATATTATTGTGATTAAAAAGGAGCCTCGATCTTGTCCTCAATGGCGCAGGCAGAATGGGTGCTAGGGATTAGCAGAAAAGTGCTACAGAGGAGTAATGGCATCCCCCCCCCAACACATGCCCACATCTGTCCGGAGAACAGATGACGAAACCGGCCTCCCACCATCCAAAAAAAAGCTTGTACGTGCCTCTTTCATAACCAGCGGCAACACAGCAATGATCGTCACTTTCTCACACACACCTCCCAAGCTGGAGAGAAACCACGGCCCGTGAATCCGGCAGCTTAGTTAAATCCTCTGTTTATGCAGAGCCAGGGCAGCAACTGAAGGCCAGGCCCCACACAAAGTGATAATATTCCAACCTCCTAATCACAGAGTATGCTTTACTGGATGGAGCAATAATACTTCAACCAGAAGAATGCACAGTACACTTTACTGGGCAAAGCAATAATACTCCCATTTTATAAACAAACTGTACACTTTACTAAACAGCAATAATATTTCACCCGCATAAACACACAGTACACCTTACTTGAGAGATAATACTCCAGCCTCATAAGCGCACAATACACCTTATTGGACAGAGTAACTATACTCCAACCTCCAACCAGGACTATGTGCAGTTTTCCTTATTTCCTGAATCTTGAATTTCTGCCTCGTGTGTTGGTCAAACAGTTATGAATTAGCACTACTGGAAGTTGTTTTTACCTGAGATTTTACCTCCTGGTTTGAACTGCCTGATGAAATCTTTTATCCGACTGTTAATAATAATAATAATAATAATAATAATAATAAGAAGAAGAATAATAATATAGTCTATAGTCTAGTCCACACCAATATTGTGGGAGTACCGTGTGTGTTTAGGGGGGGTTTGGGGCTGGTTTAGTCCCCGCCAATGTTAAAACCAAACCTAAACCCATGAGTCTTTGTATGTTTGGAGGAGGACAGAATTGGGTTAGCTTGCTTGACAAATGTTTAATCAGACTGTAATCAGAGTAAATGACAAGAAGAATAAATATTATTAAGATGCAGCTGAAGATTTTAGCGGTTTTCATGTATGCCACAGAACAGGATACATTTGTGCCGGTGACATTTAGGCACACCCACCTGTGACAAGCCCAGATGGACGGAAGCCGTTTCCGAGATGTACATGATCTTGCCGTCTGAGGCCACCACGAACACAAAGCCATCCAGGGTCTGCGGGAGTCAAAAATGCACCAATATTTACCCAGCACACACACTGAGCACACACTGCACACACACTGAGCACACACTGCATACACTGCACACACACTGTGCACACACTGCACACAGACTGCATACACACTGTATATGATAAAGGTGCTAACCTCTCCTGAACACGCAAATGCATATGATATCTGCACTCTGCTGGAATTAAATCGCGCAGACACACTTTAATTGTCCATCTGCTGCTGATAATTTGGCTGATCTTAATTTAACCCATTGATCCCTGGCCTTTTTCTAGACTTCTTAGAAACATGTTTTTTTTCCTCCCAGTATGGTTATAATTGTTCTGATGAAAATCTGATGCAGATTGGTCTGGTTTGATCTAGAGGTTTCCAGAGAGATGACACACTGACCTGAAGGAGATGGGACCCCAACTCTCTCGCCATCTTATCCAGGGGGCTGACGCGGGTGGGATGCCCCCAGGCCTCTCCGAGACCTGCAAGCAAAGCGAAAGGTTTTGCTGGTGTGAATTTGGGGCAGGGGAGGGCGATGAGAAGTGCCAGCCTCATTCTACTCCATAACCCTTATGGAGCAGCTGTGCAGATTCCATAAAAATGTCCAGGGGAATGCAGTCATCCTCCACCAGCCAGTGTAAAGTAAATCCAGCCATCACTTATTCTTTTTTTTGCAACTTCTTTTGAGTGTTAAATAATTTTGGCTCCCGCAGTTTCATTCTAGGACAGACTGTGGGACGTCACGTCTAAAATATGCACCCCCCCCCAAACCCCCTCCAGGGCCCTTGCCATGTCTGCAGAGTGAAATCGAGGACATTTGGACATAATTATCACATTCACAATAAATTTGCATAGCACGTTTGAAATGTTCTTTTGTTCTGGCTTAAAGTAGAAAACAACAAAAACAACAACTGACCTAAACTCTGGGTTCCACTAGTATGAACAGCTTTGTGGTAAATGCCTTGATGAGATTTCACAGCTTGCAGCAAATCACCAGTTTGCAGTCTGGCATGGGGGGGGGGGGGCAGCGCCATATCGACACAAAGCCCACAGCTTCGACTCAGCAGGCTACGTGCAGCCAGGTTCAGATGCAGGAGGGAACTTAATCACATCCGCTCTGTTTTGAAAAAGGCCACGAATCCGAATCCCTGGCCCCCCACTCTAGTCGGACACCGGAACCGAAACGTGTGTGTATGTGAACGCTCAAGTATACATTACATCGTGGGGACCAAATGTCTCCACAATATAATAAAAACCTGTTATTTGGTCCTTGTGGTGCCACCCTCTTTCCAGTCGCCCAAGGGAAAAGTCAAAGTTATAAAATCTGTGGCTGCAATAAAAAAAAACTAAAATACTCAAAAGTCTTGTATTCTGTTTGGTTATGGTTGGGGCTGGGTAGGAGTTAGGGTTCCCGTAGTTGGAATTAGGGTTTTGCCCATAGAAATGAACAGAGTCCCCACAAAGACAGAAATACTTAATCTGTGTGTGTGTGTGAGAGAGAGAGAGCGAGAGAGAGAGAGAGAGAAAGAGAGAGAATTATGTTTATATTACATTGTAGGGACCAAACGTCCTCCACAATATAATAAAAACCTGTTATTTTGACGTTGTGGGGACCATTTTTCAGGTCCCCAATAAGATTTGTGATTGCAATCAAAAAACTATAAATGCAATGTTTGGTTACTTATGGTTGAGGTTAGGGCTGGGTTGGGGTTAAAGTCATCATGTTGGGATTAGAGTTTTCCCACAGAAATGGAGAGTCCCCACAAAGATATAATTACAAAACTGTTTGTGTGTGTGTAGATTCCAGAATATTATCCATCATTCATAGATGAGCTGGACCACACAGCCAATGACATCATCTTATGAGGGAGTATTTCAGATGGCTGATTATGTCATGTCTTTCACGCCTGTTAAAGGTGTCCGACCCCAGAGCCTGGCAACCATTAAAAAAAATGATTATTATTATTATTGCACTGAATAATATATAATTGAAACTGGGTGGAGAATACTCTCTGTACAATTAAGAAAAACTTAAATGGCACTTGGGACATTACACAAGCTGCACAAACTCCTTCTCCAAGCTCCGTCATACTTTCTGGAGCTGAGAAGAACACTGAAATGGGAGATGGAGATGCTCTTTTCGTTACTGCTTTTAATGTTCTGGGGAGAAGCAAGATTAGCAGAACACATAAGTGAGAATGGGCTATTTGTGCACCGCTCAGAGAAAATGTTTTAATCTGTCTGATTGCAGACAAAGCACAATCCTACAAACCAATCTAGTGGAACCAAAGGGGACTTCATTGAATACTGATACTCTCCCATGATTCAGACTAATCTCTCACCTCTTAACAATAATCCATCTCTGTTGCCATTAACGACAAGAAAGAAGGTATATACAGTGCCTTTATTTTCCAGCTCAAAGGACTGGTTAACCACTTTTGCCTATCGCGAAGTCTATTTTTAACACAATGCGTGCCGAAAGGGGCCGGTCAAAGCCGGTGTTTTGGCAGCCGGGGTCCTGGCGGATTGCCCCGTACCGGCGCTGTTAAATGAGTAGCAGACCACAGAGAGGTGGCCCCATCCTCACTGCACATTAAGACCACACTCCGTGACAAAGGGCTGGAATTAAAGCAAGCCCCCCCCCCCAGTCACTCAGGACTGAGGTGCTGATAGAGGACTTTAACACACGGGCCACTTCTGGCCGAAGCCCCTGTCAGAGAGTAACGGGAGGGGGAAAATCTTTACTCCTAAACGGGGGGGGGCTGGGGGGTGAGCATGGTGTGTCAGAACGACAACTGATCTGTCACTACAAATGCCACATTAAAATTTGGTAGATATTGGTTAGCAGGACAGTTATACAAAATAATATTAAAGTATTATTTAGTGGGTCCTGCACAAAATGAAAAAAGAACGAAAAATATTTCAGTTAATCCCAGAAATGGTGTATGGACAGTTTCAGGCCTACATTTCCCAGTAACTACTCTAAAACAATAACATCTGATAATTCTCTGTCTGTGTGTATCATTCCATTGTTAAAATTAATATAGAACATAATATTACTGTATAGTAAAAGCAGGGATATAAAATTTAAATAAATCTGAACAGTCTGTGAACAAGAAAATAAGTAATTTTATACTAAATTGGTGGTTTGTAAAGTCTGTAATTGTTAACATTTTCCGTATGCCAGTGTTTAAAACGTTAAATGTTAAATTGCTACCGCGTAGTTTGAAGAGGCCATTTTCCCATTTGCGTGTCCAGGGATCAGCTCTCCTGTTCGGGCATGAGCTCATTCAGATTGTCCGCATTACTCGTATGTAACTCATTTAACTAGATTAGTCGGTTTGAATACAGGAATCGGGTTACTTAGTGAGCTTTTCAGCTACTATACAGGCACAACATTTTAAAAATGTACAGGCAATATATTACCATGAAAATATAGAAAAAAAATTTTTTAGCATGTATAACGGGTCTCGCATCTTTTTCCATGTTATTACAATAACAAGCACGTTTAGGCTACAATCAAGGGCTTTTGTACGTTGCAAGTAAGTAGCCTATTTTAAATAAACTGCACTTTTCTGTCGGCTACTTCGTGGCGGACATCTGAAGCGAATTGAGGATAAAATTATTCACAATAATGCCGAAATTCAATAAGTTGCTAATAATATCCTTCTATAAGCAAGGAGAGGAGTTACTAGGCTCCTAAAATATTCGCCGGGAAATAAAATCCGGCCTAGTGACGGCAACGCTGTTGCCAATATCAGTATCAGTGTCATTTAATATATATAAAAAATAAAGATGAACATTTAGACCTACATATAACCATATGTGCAATTATAATAATAATGATAATAATAAACACCAGTCTAAGGAATATAAATATAGAGTTTCTAAAACAAACAATATAACAATAAGCTAAATATTTAGAAGTATAATCAAATTATTATAAGCCTTTAAAATCCAGTGATAATATATGTTTCATATAACTCAATTCACTTTCCACAAAATTACGTATTTTTATCATCGAATCAATAAAAATTATGCTCCCAAATACTGCTTTAATATGAAGTTAATAAAGAGAACTACTGACTATATCTGAATTATTTTTGTATATTTGTATTAAAGTTGTAAGTCAGTGTCCGTACGCAGCCCTAATTCGCCGCCGTGATCTTCGCTGTGTTAAGGTACATTATACCTGCTTTACTGTAACAGTAAAAAATTTATTGACACAAAACGGGCACACTTTGGAAGTTTATCTTAGAAAACGTCATTTTATGGGGCATTGGGTGAAATATATAAAATTGTTTACACAAATTTTAATTTAATGCGCTGTCGTTCTGCTTTTTTTAAGATCAATATTTCGTTTTACCAGCGTTCACCCAATTATTTGTGCACTTTTAATTCTAATTTAACATGTATTCTTTTCTGAATACCGGCACCAAACAAAACAAAAGTTGCGGTTTCACGAGCTTAATTCACGGCCTCACGCGCACCTGTTGAAATTATCTTATACCCCATCAATTTATAATAATTAAAAAATCACCTATTGCAAAAAACGACACAGAATATCATTGTTGCAGATTAGTTAGCTAATGTGTAATGACATAGGCCTACAATATTAAAACGTACAATAATAATAATAATAATAATAATAATAATAAAATACAAAGCTATATATAACCTACTGAAATATATACTAAATGTGTTTAAAATGTTTGGATAGTTGCCAATGAAAAAACTTTTATTTGGTAATATTTGAATGTTTAGCAGACGTGAGATATTTTTATCATCTAGCATAAATGATTAATTTGCCTTATATATTAATACATTTTAATCGATATATGTGTTTTCTACATGGAAATTTAAATTCAGTAGGTCTATAGCAAAAAAAAATCAAATAAAAATAACTGACTCGATAAAGTGTTTCCTATTAAGATCAAAATTCACAACAAATTATCCAGACCACCCCGTTTAGATTTGGTCGTTTTGTTTTAATTCCGATAAACATTCTAAAGTGCTACAAAAATACACCCTAAATTAGGTTTGTTTGCCTCGTTAATAAAAAGTCTACATTTTAAACCAGCTAATAAAGCTCTGAGTATTCTAATTCACGATGTCTGTCTACAAAATCATAATGTTCTTCAAATGTACGCTGTTGGTGACATGAGTCCCCTTAAAATTATGCCAATTTCAGTTAAAGTGTTTCTGACCTAAATACTATACCTAGCCTAATAACACGGCCCTTAACTTCAACAATCCACCGCACTGCTAACATTTGCGCGTGATAAGACACTGACCGTTAACCAGCTCGTTACTCAGCAGTCTGTAACGTCATTTGCTTTCCGTTTCTGATCAATTTTTTGACTATTTCTAAAGAAAATGAAAAGTGGAAACCCTCGCGCTAACCTGCGGTTCCTCGTGCCTTACACGCTATCCGACATCAAAGGAAAGATTGGGGGGGAATGAGCCAAAAGTGTAAGTTTTAAGTGACATGATGAGTGATGACAGACTCATTTTACGCAGAGGAAGTATGCTGTTTTCTTCCAACAGCTCGCTGAAGTGTTCGTTTTACTAAGGATAATTGGATAATTTATCATCATCTTCAAACTGAAGCGGAAATTGGATGCAAACTCCGCGTTATGTACGTTTTCCTTTTACATTATCAAATTTTATTAATCCTCTATGAAACACACAAACACGTCCACCGTATATCAGTTTTAGAAGGCTAGTGCCGTTTTGAAATACTGTCATGTTAACATTAAATCATGATGACATTAACGCCGCACATGCGACTATACGTTTTGATGTAACCTAAGTCCGTGACAACACGCTCGAGTAAATGTATAATAATTAAGCGCCCCCCTCCCGGGGGACTCTATTAACAGATAGCAAGGCTACTTTAAAAGTTAATCAGTTAGGCATTAAGAAAACGTGTTGTGAAAGACAACTTGAGCGAATTGAATTTACTATATTCTGACATCTAACAGGCTATATTAATTACAAAACAGTCCATGCGGATAAGGACACGGTGTTCGTGGAGAAACTCACCGTCGGGGAAGACGGCCCTCATCTTCAAGTAACTGGTGGTCAGTCGGATGATGGAGGCTTTATCCAGCTGCGAAGTGATGGCCGACGGTAGCGGCAATAATTTGGCCAGTTCGTAAAATTCTCCATTTTCTTTTTCCCGTCTTGTCTTCGCTGCATTCTTGGACTTCTCCTTCATTTCTGACTTATGAAAAATAATTCCACTCGCATAACAATATGCCTTCTTCAGCTCCGAAACTGCTGAGTTCGGCCACTTTTCCTTTATCTTTGAATCAGAAAATGGTTATATTCGTCAAAAGAAGACATGTTTATTAAGTAGTATGTCTATTATCGTATTTAAAAAACACTATAGGCCTATATACACAATCCTTTAGCTGTCTAATCTTCACGTCTTTGCCGGTGGAAAAAAAAAATGCTCGACGGTAATTAAGATATGTTTAACCTATTGTATTCTATTGTAAACAAGCAGTATGCAGTTGTCAGTTTATATATAAAGGTTAAAGTTAATTCTATTCAAATTACGAATAATTTTCATGCCGCAAAGACGCCAGCTTTTGTCCCATATCTAAATACTAAGCGCAACAGCAACTTCCTACAATTAGGTCTCCATCAACCATAAAAAAAAACATATTTCACAGTGGGTGAAGTTTCCAGCAATAGTATGTCAACAGGAAAGGTTAACAACTATTTTGGTCATTGGCCAATTATATATACGGTATGTAAATCCTCCCTAGTTATGCAGGCTGTACTGATTCTGGCTTAGTTCAAACGAACTCTTAACAAAACTTCTTAGTTTACCTTGACGTCCTGTACGTTAGGAATATTCCAATCAAATTTTCAAAGAGGTGTCGAATGTTAAATTTCTTTTAATTCCAACGAACACGCGAAGCGTAAGCTAGTAACGACCCCAGGACTGCAGTTCACTAACCTTTCCAAAGCTGGGAACGAAATTCTTCGCTCTTACTTCTTCAAATGAATCCCATGCAAATATTGTCCTTTTGATGTTCGCCGAGAGGGATTTCGCCAAGAAACTTTCCCGTGTACCGGGCGCCGTTTAAACCACTCTTGGGGACGCCCATAATTAATCAAATGTTGACGATCTGAGGTAGTGGGTAAATCAGCATTACCTGCATGTATTCATAATTATTTCAAGATTCCTCCAATGTTGTTGATGCCTTTAGTCGAGTACGGAAAGAAAAAATCCATGATGAAAATGCGCAAATGGTGATAAACGTGAACGCTCTTCATTCCCACATGCCTTTATAAACACATAAAGAAATCCATTGCTATGATCTCCAGGTTTCAACTGCGGGATTCACATCGTCGCACAGCCCACATCCCGGTTATTATAGAAGACACGGAGTTCCTTCACTGTCAGTAATTGCACTTTCCCTGTCCCCGGTCTGATCTTCTAGTTTGCATTGTTCGGGGGTCGATAATCCTAAAAGATGGAATGATATTCTAAGCAGCAGCCGCTAATTCCTTTCGCAGAAGCCGAGGCGCACTGAGAGAGATGGAAGGATGGTGGGAGGGAGGGAGGCGCGAGTGATCGAGCAAGCTGGGGGGCGCGCTTCCAAACCGTTACGTCACGGTGTCTCCGCCGTCTTGGGTGAAACGAGGTACAGTGTAATAAAACTGGCAAGCAGTGACATTTATCAGCTGAACGCTTTACTAGACAATAGCCTGTTGTTTGGATTGATCCTTGTGTTATTGGCCGAGTTTTAACCACTGTTTTTGCATCGATGAAGATGATCGTTTTGCTGCATTCATTCATAGGCCCACGCATAGTGCGCTTAAAAAACACACAGAAACGATGCAAATTCATTAATTCACAGGGAAATTTGAAACAAAATCAAATCATTGTTAAACGTCGGGCGCGAATATTGTCCCTAAGATTATACATATTGTCTAATGCATATGCCGACACATTTTGGAGTCGTCGTAGTTTGTTGAAAAATGCCACTGATTTTATTTTGAATGAATTGAATTGCATGCTTGATGAACGCGAGAAATCAGTCAGCCGATTTGCATGGAGTGCGCTGTGATCGCGCGCTTCGCTGAAGACGATTCACTTATATTTTAAATATTCAAATCCGCACGCGATCCTCGGTATGTTCATTTCCATTTCCCATAAAGGTCAGCGACATCTTTGAAGAATTCGGAAAAAAGTATTTTGTAATTACCGCATTTGCCTCCTTCAAATATTTTTTTCTTCTTTTAAAAAATAAATTTCAAGTTTATGAAAAGATATTTTTCTTGTTTTATGCTTTGACATTGCGCGTTGTAGTTGTCATGTGTATCTCCGTGTTTAAGGCATTCATATAAATTTAGATTTGTTTATATTTCTGAGCTGTATGAATATCTGTCGAATATATATGCTCTGTTACTGTAGAAATTTAGACAAATGGGCAATGGTAAGAATGCCAAGCGAAAACAACACAATAGTCAACAAAGACCGATTAGACCTAATTATATTCAACAACAGTTGGATTAACAATTAATTACAATCAAATTATTATACGGCAACAAAACAACACCAATTGTAATTATTATTAAAGAGCGCATGCTTATGGAACAATAAAAAATAATAATAAAATTGTTTTAATTACTGTTTCACCTACGAATTGCTAAAATTCAGCACACATTTCATTATTAAATATATTCTTGACGATTTTTTGCCAAAGTTTTTATAATAACGCATGTATTATTAATCATACTACAAATGATAATATTTGGCATTGCGTTTTTGATCCTGATTTATGTACATTCACAGTAAGGTTATTAAAGGTGCAAATCTATTTGCCATAACCTGTAGGCTACCGAAAAAACTCACTGCAGAATTTTGACGGGAGGTAATATTTAAATGATATTTGGGTACAGGCTATAAATTATTTCTTCTATGGCGTCTGTAAAACGGTTACGGTTACATGTAAAACGGCTACATTCTTTGAGAAATCTTTTGAGAATAATATAGTTGAAGACGGCTGTCGAATTTTTTACATTGTGGATTGTAGTTTCGGGTGTACACAGGAAGATAATATTGCTTCAATATTCTTCCTTCAGTTTAAGAGAAATATCGATGTCGTAAACGAGATGCAAATATATCGCATCAAATTACATTTCTGTGTTTTTAAGGCTTTGGCTTGATACAACAGATATACAAATTTAGTAGCCTATTGTTAGTCAAAGCTGTTGTACGCGGAAGTTTGCCGTTTTCTCCCGTGTATAATAGCTATAATAATGAACGATGGATTTGTCTGCAGAGAATCGAAGATCGCTTTGCATCAGCGGTGCCACGTAAAAAAATTTTCCCTTCTGTAAAAAGACCCATTAAGTTCGAAAATATCTTAAAATGTAAAAATGCTTTGATTTTTTGTACTAATTTACGTTTTAAACCACATTTTATTAATCCTTCGATGTTGTAGTCTGAACGTAAAATGTAAAATAAACCCAAACACGCCTCACTTTTAATACCTTGATCAGCAAGCACGTTTTCCTATAGCAGGTATCAATGTAGCTAATCACGCCGAATATATCAAATAGTATGTTCACATTATTTAGGTCTACCGTTTCGAGTAGGGATTCGTGGCATTGTGCTTGTGTTTTATAGCAGTTCAAAAATACAATATATTAAATATTTTTGCTGCTTTTAGTATAATACCCAAACATCCATTCCTAAGAACAGTACATCTAAAATAACAAAAAAAACGTAGGCATTCTCGACACCGACAAGATAAGCTACATGACTTTCTGCCAATAAGTAGTGTCAGTATTAAGGTCAGATCTATGTATCTCACAGGCCCGACTATTTGATGAGCTGAACTAGCAGAGCCCTGAAGGGCGAAATCCTTTCGCCAGGATCTCCATTGCGATACCTGCCCCCCTGTCGTCGGGCGTCATCTCTCCGCTCCGCATTGCACGTTCACGGTCAACGGAGCGGCGGATTATATGGTGTCGGCGAGCGCAGAGCGCGCTCTTCCCCTGAATGCACCAGGCGGTGCATCAACATGCATATTCACGCTGAATTAGCGGGGCGTCAGGAGAGATCCGGGGTTCACCGTGTTAAGTGGAACAAGGGATCAGCGAGGATTTCCGATCAGAATCACTGTTACTGCACGGAACAAATCCATGATGGTGGGCAGTCCTGTCATCGAAACCGGCGCACCGATGCTGCGAATATCAGAAGGAAGGGCCTGGATACTTGATAGCCATTTACATGTTTGTTATAATGTGGTAACGTAAGTATAAATAACCGTGGTTAAGAATGGGTGGAATAATAGATTGTTACAATTTGTACGATTTATATAGGCCTATTGGTAGTGTCGTGTTCTTATTTGGAAGGCTTTAAATCTCCAAAAACTCTGGAGAAATCTTTAACTTTACACACATGGCTCATAAAGTATTTGATATGGATAATTGCCCCCGAGAAAATATCACCGTGCGCTGCTGAAGGACTGCCTTTTTTAGGTGTAATCAGTTCATTTATTTTCGTTTCAGCGCTGGCCGCGATATGCAGGCTATCGCTTTCTACGCGCCTGTCACCGTTGATGGATTAATGCAGAGAAACCACGATATGGAAAACGCCGCTGCCGACTTCCGCTCTTCTCTCGCCAAAGCCTGTGGTTTCCTTACCCAGCTCACATCTCGCTAAAATTATTATTTTTTGTTAATTTAAGTCTGTATATTCTTTCGAACGGCTATCGCAAACGCGAGATATATTAAGAGGAGCCACAAAACCTGAGAACACTGTACTTGGGGAGGCGTCGTTTCTTTTACAGTCCAGAGTTTGTTTTATGGTCAGAGCTGTGCGCCATTTATCCTCCAACCGTAAACGTGGCAGCCGGAGAACGTCGTTTCAAGTGCCCAGGATTTATCGTGAAGGAAAATGAGCGATAACAAATTAAAAAGATCATTAAAGCGTATATTTTCTAATAATTATGTAAGACAATTCCCTTTAACATTTATTTTTTACGTATAATGAATCATAAATTAAATATGTACTAATACGATTTCTCCGTTGTATTCATCTTGTGAAATGACTGTGATTTTATATCAGTCACATTTCAATGATAATGGAGTCTTCCTTAAGTCGTGATTGTGTGTGTTGGTGTGCGACTGTCTGCATGGAAGCATGTGCAGGTGGGCATCTTCATTCTCGGGTGCTGCCACCCGGCCACGCGTCCATCCATCCGTCCATCCACACACATTCTAACCACCTATCCTTGTTGGAGCTGCAGGCAGACCTGGACCCTATCCCAGGCAGCGCAGGGCACGAGGCTGGGGTCACCCAAGCTGGGATGCCAGTGCATGACGGGGCACATGCACTCGTACACCAACACACAATCACACTCTAGGGGCAATTTAGAGACACCACTTTGCCTACAGCACGAGGAAGAAACTCACGTGACACAATGAGAAGATCCAAACTCCCCATACTTTGGAGGTGTTGGTGCTGCTGAGGGATAAGCCCCACACTTGCCTGACTCGTACACAGTGTTCCCGGGAATCGGAGTCAACGTGGGCAGCAGCAATTACCTTAAGCAAATATCTCCATCCATGCCTCAGTTCATTCACTGTGATCTTATACACCCAGGGAAAACATGCACACATTTGTATTCATATCTTTGTGGGGACCATCCTTTCATATTTATGAGCAAAACCCTAATCCCAACAATGACAACCGTAACCCTCACCCAGCCCTAACCTTAACCATAAGCAACCAAACAAAATAGAAGAGTTTTTTTTTGACATTTTGGTCCCCAAATATGATCTATGCAAACACACACACACCTGTCAATCACTGAAATGCAAGGTGTTTATGGTCATTTCACTTCATTTCATCCAAAGGTGTCCCTTTATAAATTTAAAATAATACAAGAGACACAAGTGTCACCAGGGATGTCATTTTGCATCCACATTGTGCTGCACTACACTCAAACATAAGAGCGCATCAAAGGTTACAATAAAAGCGTAAGCATGTTCTGAAGGGCTGGCCCTCAGCGAGGAACCAAATTGTATTTCATTCAAAACATTTTGGCTGTGGTGCAATGAAAGCGGTTTTCTCCAGTCTGGCAGAAACAAATGAAAAAACATATGTGACCTGCGGAAGAACAGCTCAGATCAATCAAAAGCGATTCTTCAATTTGTTAAAATAAAACAAAAACAAAAATATACGATGTGTCACAGGGGGAGATGATTAATGATATGGCAAATTAGCTTTAATACCTAAATTAACATCTGGGGCTCAGGCTTCTCCCATCAGCATGCTATTTCCTGTTATACTTATAGTGCATTGATTTTGCAGCGCAAACAGACCATGTGACTCAACTTAAATAATTGTATTATGAGGAGAGGTTAGCTGAGCTGAATCTGTTTATCCAGGTATATAAGATTCTAACAGGTCTGGATGCTATTCAGCCAAATGGCTATTTCAATATTAGTTTACATACTAGAACTCGTGGCTATAAGTGGAAATTAGCGGAAGAACATTTTAAAATGAACTTGAGGAAGCACTTCTTTACACAGCGTGTAATTGGAGTATGGAATAGTCTTCCTGTTAGTGTAGTGCAAGCTAAAACCCTGGGTTCCTTTAAATCAGAGCTAGATAAGATTTTAACAACTCTGAGCTATTAGTTAGGTTCTCCTCAAACAAGCTTGATGGGCTGAATGGCTTCTTCTCGTTTGTAAATTTCTTATGTTCTTAATTACAAGTTAACCAACTGCAGTTACTCTAAGAAACAGGGATACCAGACAAACTTTGTTCTGTAAAAGGCGAGGAAGTTAGTGGGGAGTTTTATTCAGGTGAAGGAGCAGTTTGTGTTACTTAATGTTGTTGAGAATGGTACTGTACCAATTTAATCCAAATTCTATTCAAAATGACTAGCACAGAACTGCAGTCGCATAGATCCACATCACTAACTCATGCATTAGTTGTTATTTTAAGGGATGGTATTTATGCGGAGCACCATGGTGGTGCAGTAGTTAGCACAGCTGCAAGCCATGCCTGGGACCAGTGTTCAAGTTTCTGTGTCCCTGGGTGACTTCATATGTTCTCTCCATATTGTTGTGGTGTTTTCTCTGGGTTCTCCAGGTTTCCCACCCCCAGTCCAAAAATATGAATTTTGAAGCCGCTAAACTGGCTGCCAGTGTGAATGGTGAGTGTGCCTTGAAATGGGTTGTTTATACCCTACCTTGTACCCATAGCTTCTGGCATGGGCTCCAGACCCTGCATAGGACAAGCAGGTGGGTGATATTTCTGTCCTGCATTCTGGCTAATTGACTGAGTCTTGTCTGCCCAGTATCCCAGTTTATTTAAGAAAACAACATTTAAATGACAGCATATTCATTAAGTTGCAATGATCTCCCAAACCCATCATAAGGTAGGAGATGCTGCTGTTTTTATGGTGTGTTACTCTCTTGCACGTCTCTTTGTGTTGATTTGCTTCTAGACAACAGAAGCCAAACATCACTTTAGTACCTCTGAAGTAGTATGTAACAAGGTCTACAGACCCCCTCCAGTCAGAAACATTCTTCAGGGTTTATAAAATGCATACTGGATGCCCATTGCTCCATGTTACATTGCCAAGACTTCCAGAGACCAGGAGAGGTGCATCTCGGAGGGTCACGTGGCCTGGATAGGTAAGTGAACCAAAGTAATTGATTTTGACAAAGTAATCTAACCAAAACAACGTAATTGGACTTAGTAGAATTTGTCAAATCAGCTAAGTGGTCGTGGAAGCATTTTGAATTAGCTCCTATCCATCTTATCGCTTATGACAGAAGAAGCTGGCCATAACAACAGAGCAGGAAATTGCACCGCACTATATTCTTTTCTGTCTGATTTCCAGTTGCTTCTACTGTCATATGGAATAGCTTAGTCAGTTGTTTCCTCCTACCTTGAGAACAGAGCTCTTTAAACATTTCCATATTTTAGCAAAAGTATATCAGGTGTGTAGTAGTACACATTTAGCTATACATTTTGTTATAGTTATTGCGACTTTGTTTAGGCTGACTTGATTCCTTTTCATTCCATCCTGAAGGTTCTCCGGAAAAAAAACTGGGTTTTTGCCCTTCAGGCTGAAGAGTGGCAGCGATGTGTCACTCACAAGGGCTGTTTGGCCATGCGAGTCAGGGACAAGCTTGCGTGCAGTGAAATGAGGAGGATGGGAGAGCTTCGCAAGGATCGAGGTGCGGGAAGGAGCCACGCAAGACGACGTGGATCACATCAGCTCACACATGCCGGCATCTGTGGACTCTCTGCAGTTTTCAGTTTCATTTTTCAGGTTTTTAATTTTTTTAACCCCTACGGAACTGAATGCCCTTCTTTTTTGTAACCAGGATTCTTTTAAGATTCTTTTTTTCTTTTAAATGCCTCTTTCTCTTGTTTCCTTCGTACATGTGGCATTTTTCAGTGGCACATTATTACACGGAGGCCTGGGGACTGCCATTCGCCTGCGAAAGATTTCCCAAAGGAAGGCGGTCGAAGAACAGACGGATCGGGGGCTGGGGTCACGAGGCGGGGGCTTCAGCATGCGCTCACAGCCCGCCCAACATAACAGTAATGATGCACATAAGGAAGGGATACTCCCCCCCCCCCCTGCAAAAAGGGGAAGGGTGGGGGGCCAACTTCAAAAGTGAAGAAGGGACTTAGCAACACAACACTGTAAGTGTTCTCAGTAACAGTCATTTTTAAAAGGTGCATGAAATGGATGCAAGTTGTACCTAGAGTACCCCCCCCCCAAAAAAGTAAACTGCTTCATACAAATTCATGACCTTCATGGCCTGGGGTGAGTGGTATGACAGTAACACCAGTTTTTCAATATGTTTAAGCCACCCGGCCGCGGTATGCAAAGATCTTGGCGCGACTATAGTTCCTCACGGCGAGTCAACATCCGAATCACACTTCGCAAAAGGCTCCAATCCCTCTTGTTCCTTTCAATGGGTTTAACTGTGACAAACACTCAGGTGCTGGTTATGCTGGTCATTTCTGTTTGTTTGGTGTATCTCTGTTATCGCTCTGGGCATTTCGAAGAACAGGAGATGCACCGAGTCACAGCGAGTCACAGCGAGTCACAGCGAGTCACAGTGATTCATGGAGAGTGTCTTCCCAGAGGTGAATGTGTACAACTCTCAGCCTATATATAATACAGCCTATATAAATCACATAAATCACACACATTACTGATGTGAAGGATTCACAATTATTAAAAATAGTGTAAAAATGATTTTATATAGTTAATTTCCTGTTACTCCCAAATGGACCCATTTTTGCACAGAGATCACATAAACATTATTCAAAATGAGTTTAACTAAACTGAATGTTAACAGACAATCACCTTCAGCTTTAACCCAAAGAAAGCCCAATAAAAGAGAAATGTAAATGGGTATCTATCATTGTTTTAGTCAGGGTGTGCATTGTGAAAATGGGACACCTGGCAAAATGGGACAGTAAAACTTTGCAGTTAATATATGTGTTTAGTAATACTTTATTCTCTATTCTATATTGTATTCAAGGGGCATTCATGTATTTAGAATGGTATTATGTTGGGATTCAAGACACTGAGTTGATTTTTCCCGAAAGCAAAATTTTCAGAAAGTGTCTCATTTTAACAATACTCACCCTAAATATTTAACAATTTCTAGCACTCGATGCAAGTAAAGCACACTTTTCCTGGTGCAAAGACAATTCCACATCGGTTGGGACCAGGTGCATCACATCACTCATACCACTAAATTATTGTTAAATTAAGCAAAAGCTTAAAAAATATATCTTTGTCTTGGTGCTTCGTTCACATCAGTGTTGTGATCTATCTGCAGTCCATCTAATTTTCCATATGCTTCGCCAGTACAGAGCCGTGGAAGCACCTTATACTGCGAAAAACGAACTTTAATGAATTTCATCTAGGTCTGTATTTAATGTTAACGTGACTGATGCAAGTTATAGTGTATGCAAAGCACTTAACATAAATTAACAACAAAACTTTAAAATTTTCCAACGTGCAACGACAATTAGTGCCATTTTATAAAACTTTCAATTTCTAATAATAATGAAAACTTATTTGCGGAGGTAATTAACGTTCATTCGTTTTTCCATGACACGCATCCAGCTGCGTCTCGCAGAAAAGGTAATGCAACTGGATTTAAAAATAATAACAAAAATAAAACTGCTCTCAGTTAAAGAACGTAGTGTTTCCTTAAATAAATAAAAACATAGCTTAAGACATATGAGTGCACATGCACCGAAACACATACAAACACACTGAAACACAAACACCAATCCCCAGGGCACCACTATCAAATCCTTTAAAAAAAAAAAAAGTCCTAAAGCTTGGAAACCGCGCAGCTGCAGTGTCGGCGTTAAGTAGAGACTCGTGTATAAAAGAACCTCCACGGCAAATAAAAGAACGAAGAAAACTAATCTGTTCGGTAAACTCGAGTTATTGGGGAACGGTAATCAGTTTTCTGTCACTGAATGGATCAATATACCACTGCACTGCAAATACATTTTACACAACAATTACTCCGGAATATAAATGAACTTTTGTCCCATTTTGTACTATGTTCCTTGGCAGGTTATCTTGCTTTGATACTTTCCTCGCATAGCATGGATTCCGTTGTATGTGTTAATCAGATCTAGACTATTAATACATATTGAAATAGGCCTATGAAAATGAGGAAATACGTTAGTTTCAGGCGACGCTGGGTCAGGCGCTTACGTTCTGCTGAGAGATTACGTTTCCTTTGTTGTCTCTATCTAATCTATTGACAATGCCTTTGCGCACCTGTATGGCAGTTCACAGAGAGGGCAAATGACCATGGCAGAATTTCACCTGTTGCCCATTTTTTACGGGATCATTCGTGTTTTCCCCTAGACGGGACATTTCGTTTAAAATTCAGCCCCTTAACCAACGCTGCGGCAGTAATCGAGAGCCATTTTTGTCGGAGAAAAGTAGCGCTGGAAGTAAGGACGCTGAAGGTGCTTCGACACCCCGTCTTGCCTGTTTCGTCAAAAAAACATAATTATTAAGAATCTCGCAATGGCTCAGAAGCGACTTTATGATTATTTCTCCATAAAAGCTACCGATGATACAAAATAACTCCAGTAAAGTCTATTGGTTGTTACGACTTTCAGCACCCTGAGCCCAAAACATCTTCCACATAACAGTCTATACTGTTAATCATTTTCCGTATCCAGTGCTATCGTATTATGTGGTGGGTTTATAATGTTCTGAGGCTGAATTCCTTTTGCTTAACCCCCTGAGGTTAAACACACCCAGCAGGTTGAAAATAAATCTTGAAAATGTCTTCATTTATATCGCATAATGTTAATCCTGTTCCTCTTAAGGTTTTCAACTCGTGGGAAGAGACTCGGGGTAAACACGCTGTAACGGGCTTTGCATGGACCTGTTTGCTTTGCCCAAGGAGGCCTTGGGAGAAACGAATCGTTGTAAGAGCGCATTTTCCATTTTGCTCTTACAGAAAAGTTATTCATGAAGATTATCAGCACCGCGTAGTAACGTATAGATATTGCATGCTGTAATTGCAGATCAGTCGTTCGTAATGCACAAATCTGACATTCACAGCACGTTACATTTTAATAAGCAAGTTTTGACTGTATCGTTGTCATAATTGATCACTACACTTCTTCATAGTTTCAGATAATGAAAATGGGACATTTGAAAACGTTCATACTGTTATTAAATATTAAATTGTTAACGTAACATGTCAATTAAATTTCTTTCCCTTTTACGGATATGTAGCATGCCTAATGAGTTATATTTAAATCATAAAGTATATTTAATGCATTTATATATATATATATATATATTATTGACATATGGCAAATTAATATATAATTCATGACAAACTGTTGCTTACTTTAGCATATCACAAACACGACAGTCAACACACAACAATTTTGTTCGAATTCATTTATGAAAAAGTCGGATTTTCTGTAGCGCCCCTGGAAATAATTATTGATTTGTATTACGTTTGAATACATGAAAAGAAAAAGAAAATCGACAGATTGGTTATTTGATGACAAGTTTGATTTTAACGGCGATTTCCATCATCTCGTTTTTATTTAAATATACGCCTGTATTTCCTTAGGTTATATCAAATAGATTCAAGTGTGCGTGCGACTGTATTAATTTATGGTTTCATGGTGTTTGAAAAAAAAAAAAGTCAAAAAATGTATTGATATTTCTAAACATTTATAAATAAAAACCACAGGCTAATCTCCCAAGGTTTTCCTTGGCAACCATTTTATAGGTCTATATAGGCCTATTTATATTCGGAATCGGAAAATTTGCATTTATTTTAACCAGTTAAAATTTGTATTTTAGACAATTGTTTTAATTTAGTTTAAATTTACAAGATGCAGGGTCATTTTCCTATTAATGGCCTATTAATGCAGTAACATTGGCGATGCGCTAACGGTTTCGAGCTCAGCGTTACCCTTTTGCAGTCTTTGATTGACGCTTTACTGCCCTCTACTGGACCTGAACCATCGTGACAAATGTTCGATCCATACGGTTCTTCGAATTATTTTTTTTATTTTGCATGAATAACTGAAGATGATTAACATCTTATCAGCACTACAGTCAGTGGTGACAATGAATTTGATCATCCAGGCTCATTTTCAGCTCTTTTCTTCGAAGATAAACTTTGGCATTGTCGATTGTATTAAACAGAAAGGCACAGACCAGAAATTCAACCATGCACTCATCATCTAAGCACTAATCCTGCTCATGATCGTGGGGAGGAGGGGCTTGGAGCACTCGATACGAGGCTGGGGTGCACCATGGATGGGATGACAGTCAATTCACCTGAATGAAACAGACACTGCAAATATTCTGTTGGATGGATAGTCTCTTTGAAGAGATTTTCAAAATGCACTTACAGGAAACAATCATTGCCAAGTGTTAAAAAAAGTTCTGGGTCCTGGACATTTTTTTTTCAGGCGCGGCGTTGTCCTCATTCTTTACAAATTCATAAAATCGTGGCACACACCTCCAGCAGGGGTGCGAAGCAAGAAAAACACGCGCCAGCAAAGTGGTTAATGGCAGGCAAATTTGCCGCCCCTATTAATCCTAATGGCTCCCTAATGGAACATGTCCGTAACTTCGAGCCAAATGGCTGTTTGCAAGGTCATGTGGTGTTTCATCTGAATCGTTCAGAAATGCCATTTCAATGAGCTATAAGTAGCTGGATCAAACAGCGAAGGGCGCATGTTTGACACCGGCAGCCAAAGATCCAAGACATTTTTAGCTTTCCCGAAACTTAAATCCTTCTTCGCTGATGAGCTGGTGCATCTGAAGATCATGCCAGAAAGACGTATGTTTTCCCAGTGCGGACCGTAACGCCAAAATCTACAAGTCCCGCGTCAGGTGACTTGGTCAAGCACCATGGTGTGGGTGAGGCCTACTGGTCAATCCCAGCCGTTTGTCCAGCCCATTCCCGTACTTCCTTCCCCCTCGGGGTGGAAATGCTGAACACGGAGATGGGATCTGACGTGTCACTGGTCTCCTAGACTAAATCTTACTTCACAGGGCGCCCTCTGTGAATCCCGTCCCGCCCAATGTAAAGCAGTCTGCCACACGGGCGATACAATGAGGCCAACATATGGAATATATTTAGCGCTCTTAGTCCTATGTAACTCCTGGACACGGTCTTCCAGAGACGCTTTCGCCTGACCCGCACCAACCATAAATCAGAGTCCTCTGTTTAATTAGCCCTAATTAGCCCCGCGTAAGGGAAAGTCTTTCACAAAGTAGCGGATTTCGAGAAGTGCCGCATGGCTACAAGGCTTGGCTTAGAGCGTCCTTCAGAAGGACTCGGGCGGCGAAAAACGCTGAATAAATTGTTCCATTTTTTTAAGCCCAAAATTAGAAGCAAAAAAAGCAGGAAAAGGGAAAAATCCAGAACCCTGGAGCTGAGGACTGTTTTCATTACCCGTGCCACACGCACACTCACATGCTGATTGCTTGAGTAAAACAGCATCGCATTGTCACCACAGTATTATTTAACAAGTGCTCCTTTCTCCCCCAAAAGCAGACATATTACTTTTGATGAAATGCAGACCTGAGGATCAATACTCCACGGGACGGAAGATTTGCTCTGGAAAATGTAGTTCTCCATCTATAATATTCTACCCCCTGTTTTATCCCCCAGCCCCATGTCCCTGAGGACTAATACTTCTTACTCAGTAAGGTGGCCCCAAGATCCTTCTCTCCCCCTGATGGCAGACATATGGCTTCCGGCCACTGCAGATGGCACTGCTGGCTAAAGTTACATTCGTGTTATGCAAACCCGCACCGACATCTACCCACAAAAGAATTAAACCTGTCTTTCCGTTATATTACTCGACGTGAATATGCGCTGGCGACCGCATTAGATTACACGGAATGTGTAGAGATGGATAAGAGGGCAAACCGAATTATTGTAAGTGCACCCCATAATTGAGACTTCCTTGATAAAGCCATGGAAGCCGTCAGTCTCCCTTGCAATCCTCTATCGGCACACTATTAGACTAATCTTTATTATTACAAGCATTTTCCCCAGGAGACACTCAACTTGCCGCCAATTATGCGTCTGCTGAGGTTTTGCGCTGACCTGTAGCACAATGAGTGGCCAAACGATTCCAGCCCAGCACTAGTCATTCCCTTCCTTATCGCCCTGCGGTAGGCCCATTTTAAAAATACACCAGCCCTACTTATTTTTATTTCACTGACGGTTGTATTATTCCATCTACACCGAAATCAGACGTTGATTTAAAATGGTAAAAAAAACGGCATGGCGCAGACACTGTCGCGCATCTCGTGCTTGCCCTTGTACAAAAAGTCACAATAAGCTGTAATTTCACCTTGTCGAAACATTTTAGTAGGACTGGGATAGTTAAGGGGAGATCGCTGACGTTTAATGTACGCTGTCGTGGGGCTGGGTGCAAGAGAGCATCGGCTCATCATTCTGCGTCTCGTTTCTCAGGCATCGTGTGCAGATTTGAAAACAGATTTGATGGTTTGCGCTGACCGGCCCTCAACAGGTAAAAACAAGAACAGGCCTGTAGCCCACAAGACCCAACACTCACCCCGCTCAGACGTTTGCTTAGGGGTTCCTCTAATTGAGGTCTGCAGAACACTGCAGCTTCTCACCACGACGAGAATAATCCGGGCAATTAAGACTTATTAAGTTTAAAACAAACAGATAATTAAATTACAGGAGATCTGTTTCCTATGCCCCTTTAAGTGGAGGGAGGTAGCTGTCGGACTCGTTTTCTGGCTCCTATTAATAAACGTGGATCCAATTAAACCTTCATTTCTTCCAAGTTTACATGGTTTTTGTTTAGTTTCAACACGCATGTTCTTTCACAAGATGTCTGCAAAAAATTATTTTGCTAATCACCATTTCAGTGCCATGTTATTAAACGAACCATTCACACGCACACGTTCCACGCATGGATTAAACTTAGTTTTAAACAGCCAGCCTAAAGTTCATTCGGTAAAGCGCGTATTCTTTATTAATTGGCTATATTAACCGTTTAGCGAGTCCTATTTCTTAATGAGATATATAGCTGTTTAAATGTATGCTTATTTCTTAATTAGGTTTACCGGGTTTTGGCTGAATTATTATGAGTAAAATGTTGAGAAGTATTACCACCGTACAAAAATGCCCTCAGTGACCAAGTTCAGGAGACAGACCGTGTCTCATATTAAATATAATAACAATATTTTACTCCGTACTGAGAGATCTGACTTGAACAAAAATTCATGCATTTTAGTAATATTGATCTACTTTTATTAAATGCTACAAATAATTTAAAAACAGGAGCTGCTCAAACTATACGTTTTCACATAATAGGCCTAACAAATCTAAAAGTCTAAATTTTTTATTTAATTGAATTAGAATTCAGTTACATGAATAATTATTTTCATTAAATCAGCAGAAATGTACCACATGCCAACAATGGAGTTATAGCTTTATTAGGCAAATACTACCCACAAAAATGTATGATTTATTTGTAAATAATAAAGAGTGCGGGTTGGTGAGATGGTTGCTAAGTTTAAACGCAGGACAGACTGGTAAACAAGAAACCGCGAATAGGGAAACAGAGAAATGGAAATGAGACCCCTAGTGGCCGATACAATATTACCTCGTGTAGTGGTTTCAACGCTACTACCAGCGCCTTCATTCTTCGACATTTTAAAGAATTCTACGAGATGAACTTGATATCCATCCAGCACTGTGCGCCGTGCCGCCCGCATTAACGTAACTTATCAATAAAATCATATTTTACATTACACTACACAATTTTCTATTATATTCATTTATACACTTTTCTTTAAAAGGCACAGCTGATACAAATTAAGAAAAAAACATTTTAACTTGCTGAAATGCACCTGTAATATTTTTCATGACCTGCAGCCTGTAACGTTTAGTAGAGCTGACATGTAGGTCACTGCCGTGTTAGAGCCTAATCAGGCCTAACTAATTATGCCTTAGTGTGAGATGAAAACCAGGTTGTTTCGAGCTTCGAGGGCAGGGGCTGTTTGCAGAAAATGTCTCATACTTCCCACTGAGTCATACTCAGGCTATTGGGTTTAGCTTCACACTTAACATTATTGGTGTATGTTGTATTTTGAAATATATAGGCCAAGTTGCGTCATTTTCTTTCTTTACAAGTGTAAATATCAATCAATCTTCCATAACCGTTTATCCAGCACATTGGGGGGAGGGGGGTGACAATATTGTTATTATTATCAATCCATCTTCCAGCCACTTACCTTGTACAGGAATGTAGGGGGTGAAAGGTGCGGATGGAGTGGAACTTGGCAGCATAGGGCAAAAGGAAGGGGACACCCTGGACGGGATGCCAGTCCATCACAGGACACAGTGCAGGGGACACTCTGGACGGGATGCCAGTCCATCACGGGGCAGGGGACAGGGGACACCCTGGATGGGATGCCAGTCCATCACAGGTCAGGGGACACCCTGGATGGGATGCCAGTCCATCACAGGGCATGAGGCAGGGGACACCCTGGATGCGATGCCAGTCCATCACAGGGCATGAGGCAGGGGACACCCTGGATGGGATGCCAGTCCACCACAGGACACAGGGCAGGGGACACCCTGGACGGGATGCCAGTCCATCACGGGTCAGGGGACACCCTGGATGCGATGCCAGTCCATCACAGGACACGGGGCAGGGGACACCCTGGATGGGATGCCAGTCCATCACAGGGCACGAGACAGGGGACACCCTGGATGGGATGCCAGTCCATCACAGGACACAGGGCAGGGGACACCCTGGACGGGATGCCAGTCCTTCACGAGGCACATAAAACACATAGACCCATGGCAGGAACTTTACAGATGTAGCCTAACTGCACGTTTCTGGACTACACCACTCATAAACAGAGTGGACGTGTGATCCAACCCCCCCAACCTGTTGACATGAGGACACTGGCAAATGGCAAATGACCAGGAACTGAATTCGCTCCCATAACATCACGTGGCCTAGTGTAACGAGGGGAAGACGTTAATTTCGGTTGATTGTTGAGCAAACGAAGTATTTCTGAGTATGTGCAGCAGGGGGCGCCACTCACCAATATATGTTATGTATGGCCCGAAAGGTGGAGAATCATTTATCTGCTAGAAGATATTTTTGTCCACCATCTGTCTCCGCAGTTCAATCTGTTTGTATGAAGGACTGGCTGAGTAAGACTAGCTGGATTTTTTTCTGTACATTATCCGATTTTCCGATTAATTACACAGAAACATTTCCTACATCTGATTTCGTTGTGTTGCAGGGAGCTTTGTCCCAGAATAATCTCAGTACTATATCATTGCACAGTGCATTGTAGAGCGCATTACCACAAGAATGAACATGCTACGGCTTGAACAATATCCATAAAGTACATCCTATTAAAGTTTAAATACGAGCTATTTCGGTAGTTATTTTTTCATTGCATTGCACATTCTGTTGTATTTTTGGACATTTTTTGGTATTGTATAGTAAGCTACAAAATAATAATAAAAAATTATTAATACTATGCATGTGCGGTGAGATGCAAGTTTATGAAACTAGCCAGCTTACCCATAACTGAAAACACAGCCGGTAAACTAGTCACCTCATTACCAAAAATGATATGGTCATTGTTACATCATCATATGGTCTAGATGGACACGAGTACAATAAGGAAAAATAAGCTTTTTATGTTGTCACGGCAAGATAATAATAGTAATAATGATACAGCTTCAATCAATTTTCTGAACGTTAAATATGGATATTTTATTACATCAGTGTAAATAACATGTTATGCTTGTTTCTTCTTAATTATAAATGGAAAGACTGTAGGCAAAACGGATACCGGGTTCATTAAAAAGTAATCCCGCTAGAAATGTGGGCATTTCATAGGTCTTAATAACTGCTGTCAAATCGCTGTGGTTAACTGTGAACTCGGGAAAGCTGAGCTGGCGGATATTAAGGCGACTTGCCATGCTTCCGTGGCGACATTATACAGTAGTTCACTTCTCTAGGACACAGTCCTGCGTAAGGAAATGTGTACGACCAATGAAACGCCATCCTGGACAGGATGCAGTGCAATTTACATAGATGAATATTTCACTGGAGTGATTTGAACAGAAGTGGTTAC
>JAODKC010000107.1:17989184-18008710 GCA_026777985.1 Mormyrops attenuatus
AAACACGCCGTCTACTAGTGCTTTAGCTATGTTATCTGATACACACCAATGCCCCGGGGGTGCGGGGATTGTTCTTATAAGGTTATTAACAGTTTTGCTCAGTTCCACTGAGACTCGGCCCTCCACAGTCAAGGGAGTAAAGTTATGTGACTGATCAAAAAGCGACCGCAACAAAACACCGAAAACACACGCGCGGCCATGGCGACCCGACGGACACGCTTTGGTGTGTAAAATCAATGAAATGGCGCCGGCTGAGGCAAGTCGATCATGTTTTCCACACTTTGTTTTAAGTATTAAATATATTATAAACAAACGTTGATCTGATCGGCTGTCTAACTTTAAAATAACGTACAAAAATAATACAGAGATTTAAACGTGCTATGGAGTATGACATAGATTAGTCATCCCAGGCAACAAACTCCTCCTCTTCCCTAAATGTAGCCCACTACCGTTCAAGTAGCTGGGAAGGTCCGCAGTGGGAACGCACAACCATACCCTGAAGAGTAAATATGAAGTAAATGACAGTGCGCCAAGTAAATCACTCTCTAAGTTATAGCTTACACTCGAGACGGGAAATCTCGGTCCCGATGTGAGGCATTATTTTATTTAGTTTCTTTTTAAAAGTGCCAGTATGTCAAGCATGAAAAGGCAGAGTTCATGGCAGGAAGACATCGCTAGAAACTTTTCCAGGTTGTTTTTAAGGAGCAAATCGCAGAGCGAGGAGAAAAGCAGCAGGTAAGACGGGGGAACACAAAGCCGGATAACCGATCCTGTCCCAATACAAGGTTTTAATTGACGGATCATTGTCCCTGCGTGTGGAAACGTGAGGCAACTGCTGTTATTTGTCATGAGTGCAACACTTGGCTACCGAATGGTCACTGTAGCCTCCGGACAGATTTAGTAACGCGGCGCAACATGCTTTAAATCCGTGCTTCTTCTATTCGTATCGTCAACGAATATAGTTTCACTGTTGTCTTCTGGCAAACCAGTTACAAGTTTTAAATATTTAGGATTGCACCAAATGCCCTTATATTTTATTTTGTATAGTAGTAATAGGGACATTTTGTCCTAACTTTACAACGTAACGAGACGTCTTGAAAATTAAATCAGTGTTTCATATTACATTTAGTTGTATTAATTGTTCAAAGGAAACGATTAATTGAGACAAGGACGTTCATACTTTTAGTCAGTTATGATTAATATAAAATCTGGCGCCTAAAGGAACCGTGAAGTCACACCCAGCTCGGGTCCACAGGACATGATCAAGCTGGAGCTCGTACCTAATGGGATCAGACCTGATACTGAACTGGACGGGTCCTGTGTGATGATGTTTACAGTGAGCAAGCCGCCAGGCTTTTCTGATCAGCGTTTTTGCGCTGCCCGTCCGTTTGATTTCAGCTCAAATGTCCCGGAAGATGATCGAGAAGAGGGACAGAGCCCGGAGTCCGCCCTGGACTTATCAAAGGTACGTGCATCGTCCCTCAGCAAACGGATTTTTCGCCGATAGGCCTGAAAGTGAACCGTATTTTGTTTGCAGACAGTGAAGAGGAAATGGTTTGTAGTTAAGTTTGTGTTTGTGGCTTGTTTTATCCATCCGCGAGTCCGATCGGTAACATACAGTAAACATTGATTTGGCGCACATGTTTAGCTGGGATTTTTAAATTATTTTTTTTTAAGTAAAGCGACACACGTGTAACGTGGCTGCGTGAATGTTGTTGAATTCGAATTTATATGAATTAGGCTACTTAAGATTTGACTCGGAGCTGTTTTTGCATGTCTGCACTGCGGGTGTGTGTGTACATATGTAGGACCTATGTGTGTGTTTGTGGACGTGTGTATCTGTGAGTCACTTTCAGCGCTGCCAATTTAGGTCAGCTGGCTGGCGTGAGATTTTCAATCTGAGACTTTAAGTCTTCACACGCGTCCACATGTATGTAACCGTTTTATTACCTTGTAAATAGTCTGTAGGGTTTGCAAACTAACCCAACGCCTTTGATGTAGCTAATTTTAGGTTTCTAATGTAATAATACAGATTTGCCGTAAGATTTCTTGCGTGAGAGTCTGAAAGCGTGAGTGTAACGCCTGGTGCGTGACAGTTGGCAGCCCTGCATTGAAACCTTCGTAATTGTACCGTCAGCCGGACCGTTTTGGGCTCTATCTTCTGCAGACAACACGAGGGCTTGGAAAGTCTTCGAGAGCTGTGCCTTGGAATCCAGCAATGTCACAACACGCAGTTGCTTACAGAAAAAAAAACTTTGGAGGATGGGTTTATGATTGAGTTTTCTCCTGTGCCATGATGCGGTGGAGGTGTGTCTACCTTCACCCTCTGGCCCCGCACAGACTGCTGAGTACTATCATCTGGCCTAATTACTTCTTAGACATCCCAGTGGAGACGTGCAATGGATAGATCAGTGGTTATGGATGTCAAATCCCAAAAAGTGCAGTGCTCAGAGGGGGGGTGTGTGTGGCTCAGTGGGCTAGGACACTGTGCCTGCAGTCAGAAGGTCACTGGTTCATATCCCACAGTCAGTAGAGTAATTTTGCCATTGAGCGCCCCCCCCCCCGCCACCATTGCTCAGGGAGCGTCTGACCCTGCTTTCTGCTAAATAAATAACATTTTAAAAATATAGCTAAATAAACGTGATAGAAGTCCTCTTGTATCTGTCTGGCCGTTTCGGCTGAAAATGCCTGCTAACTAGACAGAGGATGTAGTGATTCACACTCAGATATGAAACGCTTGAATTCCTGAGGTCAGGAAAACGGGTCCCGACTGGCCTCATCCTCCCTCTTCCGAATCTGCAGTGCTCTTGCAGCTGTTATGCAAACAGAATTGCAGCATGTTTGAGTGGAGCTGATTTATGGTTTGTTTATGGTACTTTGACTGTAGTAATATTGCATCTATTTAGCAGACACTCTTGTCCAAAGGATCAGAGAGCCGACTCAGTCAATCCCTGTAGCAATTAGGGGTTAAGGGCCTTGCTCAAGGGCTTAACCATCAACTGACTTTGCTGACCCTGTCTACTGAACACAGATACAGCATCCTAACCCACAGAGCCACCCCTCCCCAGTTTTCAGCCCTGTTAAGCCTTTTCAGAACTTCAGCATCATCTCCGCACCCCCCCCCCCCCCGAAGCAGGTGCGGGGGGCCAGCGGCATGGTGTGCATACAGTGGCCCAGTCCGGTTATGTCCATCGCCGGATGACTGGACAAGCGTCGGCACATTGATGGATTAGAGGGGATTAGACCTGGGCACAACGGGGCATTTGCAGAGAGCAGCAATAAGCGCCCAGCTGAGTGGGACCGCATGACTAAATGCACACCGGTCTGCGAATGGCTTTACCGGATGCTCTGCTTTCCGGGTGGGAATCTGGACGAGATGGGGCCTTCTGCGAGCTTTTGGGAGGGTCGGGCCCGTCGCCGGCGTTAATGGGGGCCTTTGGCTGGGAGAGGCTCTGCTAGATAAGCACGCTAATCTGCAGTCTGTGCAGAGAGGCGGTGAGACGTGACCTTGCGCGAGACTTGGGATGTTCGCTCATTGTTTTCAGGGATTTTAGACTAACGACCATAGTATCGGGTGATCGGTTATCTTGGCGGGTCTCTCTGACATAAAGGGAGCTGGAAACACAAAGCATTTTATGAGGTAAGAGTGTCATAGGAGCATTGAGTGTCCATTGCAGAGCGAACAAAAACACAGTCTGCAATCCTCAAGCGCGTAACTGTGCTGTCATTTTATCCCTGATTTCACTCGTTTACTGGGCGATATAAATGACATCACTGTTTTTTTGTGGTTTTGTTGTGTCCCTTAGTTTCCTGTCTGGCCTGTTTAGCTCGACGGCTCCATCTCTGCGTTTGTTCGCTCTTACGGCAGAAGGGTTCAGTTCGGCATGCGAGGTGGAGGAATCATTGCTTTCAAACTGGGAATATGATCTAAAATATTATATGTGAACCACTGGCTTGGAGCAGCTAACATGGACTGAATTGGTTTGGGTTGAAGTTGTACTAAGAGATACTTTAGCGAGAAGAAAAATACTTTTCAGAAGACGATACTGTGCACACACACATCACTGAGGCAAACTATGGTGCATCTTTTTGTTATAACAAAATGTGTGTTTCCTTCATATTTTAGCTATAGAATAGAATATGTTTATTGTTATTGTACATGTACAGCAAAACTCTCTTTCCCACTAATGCTACATATTATATTATAAACATACAATATAGATATATAGTATATAGCATAAAGTGATATTCTCTTAGCAGCATTAAAGGTGATTGTGGATTTTGTTTTCAAGTAGCAGCAGCCATGTGGTTAAAACCTGTTCAGGGATGTGGACTTAAATACACTCTTGTGGGTCGGGAAGACCTTGGGGGGTCCAGGCCGGGTTCTAAAAATTGAATGGGTCAACGGTAACGGAGCCTTGGAGATCCAAATGGGCCCGCACCCTGCCGTCCAATCCGTGCCGTCATCGAGGGTGAAAGCCCTCGATGGTATTGGGGGGGGGGCTGGTCGAGGCTGTTAGTGGTGATGGGCTGGAGATGTTGGAGGGGGCGCTACACTGGGCTTCCCATCGATTACTCAGTCGGCACTGTTTCCTGGGTGCTGATGTCAGACTCTGTCCACCCCACCCCCCCGATCATGTCACACTGGATCCGTTTGTATTGTTTATGCCAATTTTCCGGCATTTTGAAGAAGTGAAAACTCTTCCTTGATTCCTATGACTCCTTGATATGCTTTGAATCGGTGAGTGACAGGGGAGGGGGGCCCTTTCGGGGCCAATCAACTTTCAGCAGTGGACAGAATCCCTGTGGCCCCGCCCTTAGGCAACAGTCAAGGTGGGTAATCATGGCTGGTTTTGATCATGTTTAGGAACCATTTCTTAAGGTGGCTTCTGCCACTGTCTTCTCACAGCCCTGGAGGTTAGAGGCAACAGTGACATCCAGTGAGCCACAGTGCCATGCCGTGGTGTAATCATGGCCCTCGTGTACCCTAACGTCATACTCTTCTTATTACAGCACATGACAAAGTGCATTTACTGCGATTGCATTTAAGAGAGAAAGGTTCAATGTAATAGGAGAAACAACTTAAGGTATGAAGATGAGATGGTTCCTGAGCTGCTTCTTACCTTTCTGTGTTCTTCACATACACGTCTGAACACTCGATGGATTCTGCGGATCTCCTAAGCTCAGCCAAAGGCTGTATGCAGCGGGGCAGCACCGGCCCCCCGGTACTGTAACTTTACCCCATGTCTCACCACATACCCGCTTAAACGGCTTGCTAAAACCCACCTTCTTTCTCTTGCTGCTTGTGTCTGATGCCGTCGGGTCCAGACCATCCACATTAATTTCATAACATTTTCACTAAGAGTCATTACAGTGCCGACAGCCATTGTTTAGCGACAGAGCTGACTAGTGCGGCGCCAGTGAGCGGTGGATGCTGACTTTAATTTCGACGTCACACTCAGATGTGAGATCTCTAAATATTTGAATTAAAATGTCTCCACTTTTGAAGTTGTAGTGTCTGTTGGCTTTTCCACGTGAACACTGGTGCTAGGATTGACTGATACTGTCAACTGTAAATCTGTGCAGATGTGGATTAGAAAAGAAAATCGTAATCAAAGCAGTGAAGAGTGATTCAAAAAATCCAAATTTATATTCTCTGTATTGGACCTTTTTAATGCATTTATTTTCTACATATATATGCTACTGAAAGGTGATGTGAAAATTCACCGTGGTGCTGCTTTCTGTATATAACAGTGTCAGATCCTGGATAGATGGATGGATACTTTACTTACTTGCTTCAGTTACTTACTTAATCCCGAAGGAAACTTAGCCACATAAAAAACCACAATGCGAAAGGAAAAGAGGTAGATGAACAAAGAATAATAAGACTGACAAAACTGGCAATAGTAACAATAATTTAAGGATAATAATAATGATAGGTAAGGTACTAACAATACTAATCACCGCAGAGTGAGTATTTAGTGGTAGAGTATACATTATGTAAAGTACCTGGAGGTTGTTGGATTGTCCTGTCACAACTGGAGATGCATGGCAGGTTATTACGGCTGTAGTCAAACGCCATGACTGTGATGTCGGCCTGGTTCTGTGGCGTAACAGTAATGAGCTCTATGGTAAGCACACAAATGTGGATGTGACACAGTGTGAACACCGTAAGCCTGCCGGGATGCTGGTGAAAAGCTGTCCTGTCTGTAAGCCCTGCCGGGGTGGGGGTGAGAGGAGAGGAGAGAGCAGCCCGCTCACTGCTGCAGGAGGGAAAGAGTTAATGGTGATGCAGGCAGGGCTGGGGGAGGGGGAGGGGGAGGGGAACGCGGCTGCTCTGCCTTCGAGGCGCATTTGCATCAGGGAGCGGCAGCTTCTGCTATAGGAGAGCCAGGCAGAGGCAGAGTTTACCACCCCTCACGGCTCACTTTCCCTCCCCTCTCTCTGCTTCTGTTTTCCGAATATCTTCGTCTCTCTTCTGTCGTTTGAGCGGCCCGATGCGGTGGCAGGAAAGTTAATCAGCCGCTCTCTCTCTCTCCTACCCTCCTTCTCTCTCTGGCTCTCTGTCCCCCCCTTTTGCTGTGTCTTTCCTGGGGGGGTTTGTCTTCCTTTCAGCCATTCCGCGGCTCTGGAGGGGAGTGTGAGGACAGCGTGCCGGCTGATGCAGGAGCCCTCCCCTCGCAGCCCGCCCCCGGCTTGCCCGCCTCCCGCCCCCCGGCGCCAGCCACGCCCACAGCTTCTTTAGATGCTTTCTTCAGGAGGCTGGGGAGCCTCTTCCAGTCAACCGGCAAGACAGAGGAGCGGCCCACAGATGTGGGGCAGCAGGAGCGGGAGGCGCCGGAGCCCAGTCCCGCGGGAATGACATGGGCAGTGAAGAGGAGCCCAGAGCAGTGTGACCCTGACGGAGGAGCGCGGCGAGAAGCAGGGGCGCGGCACACGTGTCAGGAGGTGGAGGAGAGGACAGAGACAGAGCCTCCTCATGAGGAGCGCAGACAGCCTGACCTCCAGGAGCGCCGGTGCTCGTAAGTACGCGTTCCTGCCTCGTCCTCCTCTCCGTAGCCGGTAACTCCGCGTGTCGGCAGTACTGACCTGAGAGCAGATATGTTCCCCTGCTCGTTCGTCGCTTCCCCTCCTGGTTCATATACTTTGACCATTTTTGCACGCGTATGGTCGTTTGATGGGGGGGGGGGTTAAAAACTTTAAGTACTAGGTCTGTGGAGCCATCACTGATGCAAAGCTGTAGTCCAAATGGGGAGGGGACCAACTTCAGAGGCGGAGGTTAACCTTGCAGTCATTTAGAATCCGCGTTGCGAGTCGGGTCAGGGTGAGGTGTAAGAGGTGCAGATTTCCATAAACAGACCCCTGCCCCCCTTGTAGGGAAAGGACCCCATTTTTCTGGGGTCTTTAGCGTGCTCTCTGCTAGGTCCCCTCGTCACCTCGAGGTTTGGCTATAACCTGAACAGCTGGAATGTTCCAGTGTCACCAGCTGAACAGGTATAATGATGGACTAGGGGGTAACATCTTCTTTATCATGTGGGGCGCCCTTTTTAATTACGGCTGGCTTGAGAATGCATCAGCTGGGCTTTCCTGGGGGCGGCTGCGGGACCCTGCACTCCGCGCACCCTATTTTTGTCGTCGCAGCTGCAGGAGGTGCCGTTTGCTGAGTCTGGGCTTTGTGCGTTACGGCGGAGTGGTCCAGACCTACAAAGATAAAGCACACATTGCCACTGACCCCCGTGGGGAGGTCCCGAGGGGCGGCACCGTGGTGATCAGTCACCATGAGCTCGTCAGTGTTACCTCTAACCCCTCAATTGCTCCCAAATCCTGGACCAGTGTGCCACCAGTGTGTCCTGGTCCTGTTAGTGGGATTGCTGGGTCAGATCGTACGAGCACAGCATTAATTTGATGCCAGGAATAAATGCTGTTATCCCACTGTGGACCAGGACCCCCAGTGTCAGTTAAGTTCCTGGTTGTCTTTTTGTACCCATCTGGTTCAGTGTGAAGCAGTCAAGCTCATCAATATGTCTGCCAGTAGTGCAGATGGGTGGGGGACCATTCTCCATGCCTCCCCCTCCTCGGTCTCTTGGGCACAGTGACGACACACATTTTCTTACTTCCTTAACTCCCATGGTAGCTTTTTATTTCCTTGTTTTATTTCCTCTCTAGTTATGGGATCAGAGGACATTCATAAATCACAAGGCTTTGCAGCGTGGGGGAACAAATGTATGTATAATTATAGTGGGAATAGGGTTAGTGGGTGCTGTAACATGCATTAGCTATGAAAAAGCGATTGGAAATGTATGTGAGTGAATCGATAAAGGGCACAAAATGAGATGGCAGTGGAAAAATAGGAATTACTGCTGGAAGAAGTGTGAAGCGAAAGAGGGAGACTAGTTCCTGAGCATTTGACTCATTACTTTGGAGGCCATAGAAAAGATCTAGATCTAGCTGCAGAAAGGAAAAGAAAAGAACAGAAAAATGTTTGTCTAGAGATCCAGTTGGAGTTAGAAGGTGAACTTGCCATTCTCCACCATGGTGAAGGATGTGTGTCTTTGTCCCTCTGATTTTTTTCTGCATTGAGGTGGACAGCGAGCATCAGATTCTGCAGGAGAGACATGCTGGCAGAGGTCTTGAGAAGTGAATGCTTGTGAGGAGCCTTCACTGGCATCATCTGGTGCCATGAATAGGTCCGGAGCTCTGAGCGCAACCGTCACAACGTCAGCGTCGCTGATTAAATAGCGATATCTGAAAGCAGCGATGGGGAATAATGTTTCTCGGTTTACGCCGCTTCATCCCGCAAGGTGAGGCGAGCATTCCGGCGGGGGGAGCGTGCAACCTCCGACCAGCAGGAGCCGGGATTCAATATCGGCCTCCAGGAAGAAAGTGCAGGCTTCAGATGGAGGAGAAAAGCCGATATTGTTAGTGAAGGTGAAACTGCTTTTCGTGTGGTAAGAAGTAGGCCAAACAAGCGCTCTATTCATAGCGGCACAATTACGTACCGGAGAGTGGAATAGCCACTCCGAGACTGAAGAATAGGGACAAGGCTGGGACATCGAATGAATTGGTGTGATGCTGTTTATATGCGGGAGGGATAGAGCAGCAGGGGGCCAAGGAAAGTGCCTGGGGGGGGCGGCGGTTAAATTTAATTATGACATCAAATGATAACTGGAGAGCAGATGGGACCCTACGTGTGACTGACAGACTCACGTCCGGAAAAACGTTCATGGGAACATGGAGGGAACAAACACGGGAGCCACAAACAGAGCTTTACTGATTAGGTGGGGCGGGGGGGTGGAGTCATGACAAGCTAAGCAAGGACACAGAGGAGGCCAGGGGCTGGCAGATGCTGTCGGCCCCCATCCGGGTAGTATTGCCCTGGAAGGCCATATGTCTCCTGGTGGTCTTCCTGATGCTTCATTGGTGGTCGGGATCTAAGGGCCATCTGGTTTTCTGGTCCAGGATCCAGCTTGGCATTTATACAGCAAAGTGATTAATGGGGAAAAATTAGTCTATTTATAGCAGCTGTCATTCTGTTTCATGACCAGATCCTGTTGACAGGTCTGTGAGCATCAGATTTTATAAGTTCATGTGACTTTACATGTCTTTGTATTGGGTGATCTTTGCAAATTTTTTACTGGAGTTGATCAAATATGATTCACATCATGCTTCTGTCCATAACTGCTTGGGTTCTGTCCCAGGAAGCACAGGGTACAAGGTAAGGTTGCATCCTGCAAGGGGTGCTGAGAGCCTTCACAGGCTATGGACGCTCACACATGAGCCACAACTAATTGAGAGAAGCCAGTTCACCCGACCTTGTGTTTTTGGACTTCGCCAGGAAATTCGAAGTACCTGGAAGAAACCTGCAGGATGCAATGTGAGCAGACTTGTGTTTTTGTTAACTGGTCCTTAAACAAGGGACAATTCCGTACGGCTTGGGAGGGGAGCCAGGATGGCTGTCCGGTGGATGGCGTATGGCTCTCACAATTCCGGCAGCGGAGTCTATGACTAAGTACTCAGGCAGTGTGTGACGAAGGGTAATTACAGAGGCTGGATGAGGACCGGCCCACTGCGAGGAGGGGGTGTGGCAAGACAAAGAGCGCGGAAGCTGAGGGGTGTCGCGGCCAGTGTCCGCCCAGGGAAGCCATTACTCACTCAGGAAGGTGGGGTGAGTGAGTCCCTGCCTGCTGAATTTGAGGAGGAAGAAACGGGTCATGGAGAGCTTCTCTCATGCAGAATGGTTTCAGCAGGGAGGGGGGAAGCGGAGGGTCGATGGTTCACTTACCAGAAGGAGCTTGGGTATTTCCGACTGGCTCTATCGGAGGGTGGCTTAGTGCTTGCTGGGATTTGCTCGCGTTCACGTGCACATGCAGCGTGATGCTGTCCTGTCCTATGTCTGCCATTCACATATCACAGCCCAGCTTGCTCCTTGTAGCTATGACTCCACATTCATCTCCAGCTCTGGCTCCACCCTCATCCACCCAGTACTGTCAGCTCCATACTGCCACCTAAAGGCAGACGCAGTACTTCACGGTGCACTCCCACACACCGCTGTCGTATTCTGTGGAACTGCAGAATGCCAAGGTGGAACTGTTATGAGGCAAGATGGCCGCCGGGGACCTTGGAGGCTGACTAACCAAAGTCACATCTGTTTGTTACCTCCCACACATTCAGGATCAACTTCCCACATTCTTCGTGGTCTATTTTTGCATCTTTTTGCAAAAGATCATTTTTCTTTGATTCTGGTATTGATGCAAAGGGAATCAAGCTTGAACGTTTTCAGGCCCTTTGCAAAATGAAAACTCCGATTCAGCGTTTAGCGTTTTCAGTGCCTGCTGATGTTTCTTTTCACAACAGCCTGTCCCGCATCCATCCCCCTCCCCCAGTGTATATTACCAATCAGTTCCAATACCTCAGCGCTCCTTTGTTATAGAATCCCCCTGGTTTTGGAATACATAGTGTCTTTTCTTATCCCTATCTGTGACTGATAGCAAAGCAAGGCTGCAGCAGGAGGTGACAAGTAAAGATCTTTCCAGAATCTGAAGCCCCAGGTGGAGGTCCATGTGGGGGTGCACTTATCAAGGTTTGAGTGCCATAATCTCATGCCTTGGAAAGTGAAGCAACCCATCCACAGATGGGGTTCTCTAAAACGACCCACGGTTTCAACATGCTTGTGCGCATTGCAACATTAGATTCTGATAGCTTAGCGAGTGTGAAGAGAAGGTCTTTTGAGTTTCAGCTAGTTTTAGAAGATGTGAGAGCAGCGCTTGGAGCACAATTAGTTGATTGTTTAGTCATATGACATGGATATTAAAAGATCGAGGTAAGGAATGGGGATTTCTTTGGTACCCTTGGGATACAAATGTGTAGGCGAATCATACTGATTTCTGACCAAAGTGTAAACTGCCCAATACTCTGATCACTCCTCTGAATATATCTCTCCTGCTTAAAGAAGAATTATCTTCTTAGCAATTGATTTCAGGCGGATTTTTTTTTTTTAAGCATTTTTACTTGCTGCGTGCAAGCGCTCTCAGAGAAATCATGGGCGGAATGGGTGTTTGTGAATGCTCAGCTTGCTTGTCCTTGTGCCTCTGTGTTTTCACAGGCCCCCGAACGAAGCGGCTGGGGAGGATGACCACATAACGCACAAACACAGCGTGACAATTGACCGGCCTCCGTGGCGAGCCGTGGATGACCATCAGCACCTAGCACTGTCCTGCCCTCCCGTCGTCACATACGGGACGTACCGTGGCCTGAGGGCGATTGAAAAGATGCAGAGAAGTCATCAGACATGGGCTGCTGAGGAAGAGCGGAAATGTGACAGTGAATTGGCGCACCCCTCACCGCCGAGGGAGGAGACAACAGAGTTTTTTACGCCGGCTGGTTCTGTGGGCTTGTGCCAAAGACCAGCCAGCCAGGCATCAGATGTGGGCTCTGTTGGAGTTTTTCCTACCACTCCAAGCATTCCGGTATTGGCTTTGCTGGAGGATAGCTCAAGCCAAAGTGCCTTATCCTGTGGGCCAGAGCTCAGCCTGGCTGCTGCTGCAGACCAGGCTACGGACCCTCTTGCTGGACCTGACAAAGGTCACATGGATCAGCTATTGTCCTCTCTGGATTTCACTGAAAAAATGCAAGAGAGTCCAGCAGAACTCTTTGAAGGGAAGACTTGGGCAGCTCCCGTGGTAATTAACAAGGATATAGAATCAGGAGTTAGACAGGCAGAAACCTCACCCACACAAGGGTGCTTACTGGGGGCACCTTCAACAGGAGATGACTCCATGCTCTTTGAGTCTGAAAGCTCATGGGTAAATGTAGATGCTCTCAAGCTGGGCACCCAAAGTAAGGTTGTTGCTTCTCCACTCCACGATAGCCAGCTTTCCCAGTGTTGTATTTCACCGTCAAGCTCAGGGGAGCCTGAAGGTCAGGAGGGCCCTGTGCCAACAGAAGGGGCCAGTGATGTGCGGCAATCTGTGCTGGCTTCAACTCAGAATGATTCAGGAGAAAGTGACAGCGAGTCGATAGCAGGCAGCTTTGCATGCCTGGAAGACATTGGTCAAGCACAGGCTTTTCATTCCGAGTCCAAGCTGTTGGTTGCCTGTGTTTTGAAGAACGCTCTCACCGCTCTGGAGAAAATTGAGACCTCTGAGAATGAAAGCCAAGAGCTACTGATGGCCAGTACAGCACTTGGCCCTGTTTTTACTGCTGAAATGGAAGAAGGTATGGATGGATGTTTTCAGCCAACATGTCTACATGTAGGGAGTTGTTTAGAACAAGGTGTCCACAGCCTGTTTCGTGTCGCTGTGGAGCCAATAACTTCGAGCAGATCCCTGATGGATGGGAGCAGGTCCACTCAGTCCTCAGGGTACCAGTCCATTGTTGGTTCCGACACTGACATCAGAATCAGTTCTGGTATACTCTGTGAGCCCTGCTCCTCACTGAGTTCTCTGGATCCGAGGCACCAGGAGCAGTTTCCTGTGGAGAACCAAATCCTCATACTTCCTTTGGAGATCCGAGACTCTTCAGCTAGCAAGAGTGGATGCAATAAAGGGGAAATTGCTACACTATCAAGCATTAAGGTCAGGCCCACTGTTCTGATGGAAGAAGACCCGAACAATGATGAAAATAGCGGTGACATACTTAATCATAACAGTAGATCAATCGCAGTTAGCAAAGCCTTCCTTGAAAAACAATGTCTAGACAGGGATAATGGTGATATAGTCCACCAAGTTAATAATGTGTCTGCGCAACCAGAGAATTTCTCAGGAATAATTGACAAAGACAATGTTCAGGTAGACAGAACTTCAGGGGACAATGATTTTAACAAAGTGCTATCTGGAGAAGTACTAATCAATGAAGAACTGCAGGTGTCCAAAGAATCTACAGAGAGCAATAGACAATTCCATAATACATGCAGATTATCTGCTCCACTGGGTTCTGTAAATTTGAAAATTGAGAGTGGTAAGTCAATGACCATAATGGAGAAAGACTACATCTTTGAAGGACTAGAAAACAAAATGGACACCAAAGTGTTTGATAGGGGACGGGAAAGGATAGATGACCTTCAGTTGCACAGAGCTTTCAAACCAATAATGGAAAAGGTTACTGAAATAGCCATTACGTCAACCAAATCAGAATCCTTGCAGAGTTCAGAGGAGCAATTTGACAGAAGAGGACTGTTGAATGTCGAAAAGAGTAGAGATTCCTCAAGCTCCAGTATGGATGTCTTTCACAGTCCAAGGTTCATGAAAGATTGCCTCACTGCTGCTAGAGGTTTGAAGGGTCAGCAAGAACAGCGTGACCCACAGAGCTGGGTAGATGAAGGCCTCATTCAATCTGAGGGTCAATTGGCAGCTGTCAACAAGGAAGAGGCTGTCTTCAGGAGTGAAGAAAAGGTCTGCCATGTGACTGAGCTGGGGGAAGAGAATGTTGTTGAAGAACGTGAGAAACTTCCGGAACAGGAGAGTCATGCATTACAGTTGGCATCCAGCCCAAGTACTGAGGGCGGGCGGCAGCGGAGTGCAGTAAAAGCCTATAACTCTGGTCTCCCAGTGGAGCACCAGCAGGACTCAGAGATACTGGGACAAGGTACTGGAGTAAGTTTCTATAACAATGTTAGCAGCAGGACATCTGGGTTTAATGTGCTGAGCAAGAAAGTGCCACCAGATTTAATATACGGGGGCAGCAGAAGTGAGATTTCTGGGCGCCCACTCTACAGGTTGCATGAGATGGACTTCTCTGAGGGTGAGAGCGGGTTCCCAATCATAAACGAGGAGGAGGAGATGGATGCGGTGTTCGTGAATGACACCGGGGTCACCCTCAGCCCAACGTCACGGCGAGGCAAGGTGTACCCCTTCTCCCTGTCCCCCATCTATGAGGAGGAGGGCATCCGGGAGGGGGCTTGTGTGGAAGATCTTCGGGAGCCTCCCGTGATCGAGGAGGAGGAGCAGCGCAGCATGGAGCAGAAGGCCTCATCCATCCTGTCCTTGCTGCAGTCTGTCAGTGAGCGTCTACAGTCGAGTGCTTTCTGTGACCAGGAGTCCTCTGAGACTCCCTATACCCTGCTGCGCCGTCCTTCCTGGGACTGCTTTGGTGATGAGGAGGATGCACAGTCAGAGGGTGAGGCTCCTGGCTTCTCAATGCCCCCGCCTTGTGGCTCGGGGGAAGAATTGCAGGACCGGCTACTTGAAAATGAACAAGCTGGATCTCTCAGCCCGACTGAACCTTTTGCGAGTATAACACAAACAAAACAAGTTTCGCCACCACAGGAAGGAATAGAAACGGCTCGGTTTCAGGAGATTTCTAGCACTCCATTCTATAATTACATACGGTGTGCCAGATCTAGCGTGCCGCATCGTAAAGCTGAGGACCGTGAATCTCGTGCCTTTCTGTACCATGACAACGGGGCTTCCTCATTCTCTGCTAGGAAAGTAAGTCAAGTCCAGCTCAATGCACTTACATCTGCTTAAACTTGATGCTGTGGTTGTGACTGGTTATCATTTTTTATAGAATGTCATTAATGAGGAATCCCAGAAAGCCATCCCAAGACCCACGCAGGTAAGAATTCTGTTATGAATTCCATATTGTCTGGCATTCCATATAACTGTTTCCTAGTTTTGTCTTTATTTGAAGAATGTGGATTTCACAAGTCCTTCAGACTAGATTGAACAGAGGAAAGTCTCAGAGCTGGCTAGACAATATCCCTTTGTTTTATAAAAAAGGCCAAGTTATAGAAAGTAGGACAACTCTCTTCCTGGCAGTTCAAGGTCCGTGAAAGTGCCAAATACCTTTTTGCGATTCCCACATAGTTCCTTTGTAGCCAGTGTTGGGCATTTCAGGTCCAGAAGCTACAAATACAGACCATGATTTTGTGTCTACCAACCAGTTGAGTACTCTGTGACTGTGACTCTCTATGCTCAGCTTGATTGGTAAAAACAAAATCCTGGTCTGGAATTGTAGCTACTGGACCTGAAATGCCCAACACTGTTTGTAGCTTCCTGTTGCCCTGCGTAGGTAAGACTGCGAGGATCACTGCACACGGGTGTACCTCAGTGACTTTTCACCGCTTTCCCGGGGCCAGAGTCAGGGTGCTAATACCGTAGCATTTTGGTCCCAGACGTACTGTCCCTGCTGAGGCAAGATGGAAAGTGGAAGCACAGTTCAGAACAAACAACTTATTGTGCTTGCGTACATTATCCAGCCTCCACTTACAATATGACGGAGGACAAAAGGCCGCACGTGTTCAAACAAACCATGCTGGCCACTAAACAAAGCTCTGATTTCTGGAGTTTCTCATGATTCCATGGTTTCCCTGTGAGTCTGTGGGACATTACGGAGGCAGAATGTGTGTAATTTTTATGTTTCTGTCAAAAGAAATCCTGAAGCATTATGTATTTTCTTATCCTAGGTAGTGCCACCGGTCATGCGGGACATTGTTTTGTAAAGGGTGGGGCAGGAGTTTGACATGGTGTGTGTGTGTGGGGGGTGCTTTGTAATGATGGCGGTGGTGCTCTGGTTTTGTGGGGGGGTTAAGGCTCTCGGTGTGACATGGCTTTTACGCCAACGTCTCACAAAATGACCTAGTCGACACACATCTGCCAGTCCTCCCCAGCTTTCTGTTTCCGTTTTATTGTTTGCATGCTTTTCCATGATCCTTGGATGAATATTTTATTAAGTTTAGTTAGAAGCTACAGTAGAAGGACATCGGTCCTTGTTGGCGCCTGGATTTTTGCTGATGTTCGCTCGTCTTTGTTGGTGGGGTTGTGTGTCTGTCGTTCACGTGTAGTGACTGTGACGTCCGGGTTGATCTTATGTTGATCTCTCTCCCCCTTAAGATTCACATCTACAGTGAGGTGTCCTTCAGCGGGGAGGGGTGGGTGTTCCACACGGACATAGAGTCCACGGCCGGGATGGTCTTCCTCCGTGGAGCTTCTGTCCGCATTGCGAGGGGTTGGTAAGTGTCCATTCAGACCACCTCTTCCCCCTGTATTATTGTTTTATGGTGTTTTCCCATTTTTACAAATGGAGGAGAACCTTCCGGATGTAGTCGTTTTCTTACTTGGTGGCTATGGGACTGGACTTGTGAAGCTCATAAACTTTAATGCCATGTGGGAGACTGCAATTCTCCCTTTGTTTGAGGTACCTAAGAAGGGTTCAGTAAACATCCATTTTTGAACATTGTAGAATGTCTGCTAAGCAATTAAATCATTCAAACTGAAATCCAAAGTGACCCCAATTCCCCAGTGACTGTTTTTAAAATTGGATTTTTTAATGAATCTATTAAGTCCATGATGCGCAGTTGTTTGAGAGTGGTGGTAGCGGTAGTGTGTGGTTTTAGGGAGCCGTGCATGGCTCTGTGGGTTAGGAGTTTGTGCCTCTCACCACAAGCTTGCTGGTTTGAACTCCATGGTTGGCAAAGTAATCATATCACATTTGACCCCAACAAGTACTCTGGGGGTAATTACCAGATAAGTGGTTGACTTTGTATATGTGTCTTTTTCACTGGAGAAGGACATTGGATGGGCAAAACCAAAGCATTCTTATGTACTGGTATAAATGGTGAATAAACGTGTTCCTGTTATGGTATTCGGATTGATGTTGCATGTATTCTGGGTCTGGTTAAGACCCCTCATGCCTCCAGAGTCTGGGGGGGAGACAGTGACCGGCCCACACAGTTTTGAGGTCCCTTCAGTCCCTGCTCATAAAAACTCAGCCGTATCCGCACTGCAAATGTCTGACCACGGCCTGGTTCACTGTGGGCTGCTCCACTGGAGAGCTGAGTGAATGCGCCCCAACTCCGCGGATGCACACATCACCTGGGATTAAGGCTAAAAATAAGACGGCGCTTCTGAGCCTCCGTCGCCCGGGAGACCTCCGTCTCCGTGGGGATATGAAAGTAGGCGTCCTTGTTTTTTGGAAATTTGACCTTGAGAATGTGCATCAGTAACCTCTGTTTGCCTCTGCTGGATCTAAAGATGACCAGTCGCCCTCAGTCAATTTAAAACAAGCCACAGCTTTTGTCCAGAGTGGCTTAATCAGCCATGCTCCGTGCTGAGATGCTCATTTACAGTAACGAAGGAGTCTTTCTCCTCGGAAAGCTGCGTCTGTCTTTCATCTGATTTACTGCCCGCTCAGAAGATTAAACGAGGGATTTCTGTAGGGGGGGGAGCTATCATTTGTAGGAAAAGAAATACAGCTTAACGGGGTGCTTGAGGGACGGGGGGGCACCCGTGTTTGTTTTCGGTAATTGGCAGTCGTAGTGGGTTATTAAAATGCTTGATTGTTTAATAAAAACCACCCATGTAGTTTTTGCCTTGAGGTCAGTCTTAAGGAGCCGACACTGGCTTTTGGTGGTGCTTGTTTTCCCTTGAAAAACACAAAAGATGGGTTGTTGCAGAGAGAATTTCCCTTGGCGTTTTGTATTTCAGAATGGAACTTAGTAGCGCCAAAGATTTCAGTCGTAGGAATATGCAGACCCAGGCTTCTTCACTGAGCATTATGGGATCTGTTTATATTTAAGTGCCAGATAGCTTGTGCCTTTTGTTCTGTCAAACACGCGATACATGCACAGCATTTTTTTTTGTGGAGTGACTCACACAAGATGGGAGTCATTCTTTTCTTTATGGGGGGGTTATGTAATGCTTCATATATAATGGATGCCCGCATCCATTTGTGCCCAAAGGCCTCGCACCCACTGCCCACCCTCGGCTCCATTATTGATGGGAGTTTCCCCCCCTTCTCAAAGACTCACGTCCGACACGAAAGCCAGAGAGCAAAACCCGGGGGCCTTGCAGGCCAGCGGGGGCTTAGAAGCCCAACCGGCGCCAATCTGAGATCCCGCCTCCAGGGCAGCGGTTTTCCAGGAAACATCTAAACTCCGCGTCTCCATGGTACCGCGCCATCGCTTTTCAAAACCATTGTTGTTGCACCTTTGGCCCGTGCCAACGACGGGCATCTGTCTACACCGGCCTTTCAGCGCATCAACAAAATATCGATCCTGTGAAAATTGGCTCAGAGACTAAATTAGTAAATCTAGACCTTTTAGGCTGAAGCCCGTCTTTCCAATCAATAGTCCATCTCCTATGGGTTCAGAGGAAGTTTCCAGAGGCCTTGATAGATTATTTATGGAATGGGACAATTATTAACCTGAATACAGCACGCTGTACAGACAGACACTCAGTCCTTAGATGTTACGGCATTTTTGGCACACATTACATTTGCCCTCCGCAAGCTCCATTTAAACTACAAACCCACCGGTTCTGTCACGTCACGTGCGTTTTGGACCCTGCAGGCAACGGAGAGCTTCCCTCAGCTTTCGTTCGGCTCCCTGTGGTGCCGTCTGTCTCGCGTTAAGTGGTTTGAGCGAGCAGCTTAACATTTTAAGAGACGCGGCTCTGTGGGCAAGCGGAGATCGTGGGAGATCGGTTCCCGCTTCTTTTAGCCTGGCTGTTATGCTGACCGTGGCAGATTCTCTGTTTGCTTGTTCCTGTGGCAGCCGAAGACGGGCATTCTATGGACCTGAGGTTGGCCTGATCATCATGACGGTTTTTAGAAGGCGTACTTTAGAGGACATTATTGCCGGCGAGAGCGGGGACAGTAATGAAACCAGGTCGTGTGTCTGTGTTTACGTTGCAGCTGGCTGCTGTACCGTTTACCAGGGTACCGGGGATCCTGTGTCACCCTGGAGGAGGGGGAGGCCGTGCTGACCCACACCGGAGGCCTCGGCAGCCCTGACTATGGCCCCACTGCCATTGCAATCGGATCCATCAGAAGAGCAGTTAAGGTAAGCTTCCAAGCTGGCTGGGAGCATGCAGATCTTCACCAGGATTAGTAACCTTTGACACTGTGGGTTGGCTTCTGTCAGCATGCAAAGCTACATGCCGTTAGCAGTGGGCTAGTTAGCACTGGGCCCCAACTTTCTGTACTGTCTGATGGGTTATGGCTGCACTGAATGGATTTTGGCATTTATTTATTTATTTCGCCCAAACAGCATTCCCTTCTCTCCCTCTCAGTTCCTCAGAGCGGTTTCTAAC
>JAODKC010000107.1:18017492-18033850 GCA_026777985.1 Mormyrops attenuatus
AAACCACAGCATAGCTCCCCTCTCTGTCTACAAACACACCCACCCAACTCTCCCAGCCTGTTTTTTTTCCGGGTCTATATGTTTGAGAGCAAGTGACCGTGACACATTATCATTTACCTCCGTACCATGAAACCGGAATCCATATATCTCAGGGTCTGTTGGAACACTGGGTGTCTGTCCCGGGTTGGGAACACTGCGGGGAAACTGGAGCCGCCCAGTGATCAGCAATGTGCTCCGGTTGCAGATGGGTGGCGTACAGTCGGCGATTTTTCTGCGGTGAACAGCATGTCCTGGAGAAGGGCACCTACACAGGCTCCCTGAACTGGGGAGGCGTCAGCGGCCCCGCCTTGTCCATCCGGCCAATACGTCAGGTGAGCGGCCCCCCCCCCATCTCCTTACTGTGTACTTGTCTGATGTAGGCCTTTACCCAGCCAATGGAACAGTTCATATCAGGAAGTGGGGGTGGCCCTTAGAGGGGCCACATTGTGTCATCCAGCTTTTAAATGAATCCTTTCTTAGACCTCTTAGCTGGCTAAGAAGTCACACCAACCAAGGCTGACGTTCCCATCCCCTCCCATTGAGTGTGTAAATTTACGTTGGAACACACCGGCACGACTAGAGGTGACTGTCGACTTACAGCCCAATCAGAAAGCTCAGTTTGACCAGCTAGCTTCAATACAGATTCAGCATGCTAAATCGACCAAAATGGCACCAACGGGCAGCAATCATGCCGTACGCACCAGCATGGCAGGCAGCCACCGACTCTCATCGACGGCTCGACAGATATCGATGGCCGACAATCGGCCTGGTGTACTCCAGACTTTAGGCCTCTTGCGCTTTAATTGAACCTCTGTGAAACAGGTTCTGAGCCAAGCTGGATATTTCCAGCGGGTGTTTGCTTCTTCGGGGATGCTGTTCCTTGGCTGGGGAGGCCTTTTCCGTATCCCGAGAGTGTCACACTGGGAATGATGTGTGCTTCCATCCCCCCCCCCCCATGTTTATGCAGGAGCTCTGGTCCAGTGGGGAACCCCCATTTCTGGTAAGATTTAAATCAGCGACAAATTCATATCTCAGGGACAGGGTATTTATTAATAGTCGTAACCTTTTGATAAAAAGACCAAAATTGACATAATTTACATTTATCTATCTGGCCGACACTTTTGCATGTTCACAGGAATATGTCTTTGGTGTTATGGCGTTTTTTTTTTTTTTTTTTAAACTGCGTGAGCTGGTAACCTTAGATTTACTAGCATGTGCTTTTTCCAGAAAGTTCTGGAGGAGCTGCGAAGACAAATTATAGTGGCACAAAAGACTGGGGGTTGGGGGCATTGCTGAGTTTCGTGGCCTGACGTGCATTTTATAAACGACATTGAGAACATGCGTGAAGAACCTCCTGCACTTTCCCGCTGCAGATCCGGGCGTACAGCCAGCCCCACTGCCGGGGGGAGAGCCGGGAGTACGAGCACGAAGAAGTGACCCTGACCCCCCAGGCTGCCATGTCCTTCAGGGTGATCAGAGGCAGGTGGGCAGAGTCCCCGGCCCCCAAGTGCGGTGTCACCGGGATGCCCCCGCCCAGAGTGCTGACATAGCACACCGCACTATGATGGATTGTTGTTTATGTTGCTCAATCCGCTGTGTTCTCTTCGTCGGAACTGGCGTCTTAGTCATTTTTCTTTTCTTTTTAAACTACATAATTGACGGGCTTCTGTGGGGATGATATCTGCAGCTGGATTCTCTTCGATGAGGAGGGGTGTTCCGGAAACCAGTTCGTCCTGGGGGAGGGCGTTTACCCTGACCTCATTTCCTGTGGCTGCGTGACCACGTCCATCAAGTCGCTAAAGCCCATTCCATACGTGAGTCGCTCTGACCTGCTGTCCGCTCCGTAGCCATCGACGGCTCCCTGCAGTGAGGTAGCTGTGTCCTGCCAACATCTGTCCCTTTTCACATCTGTAAGAAGGTGGAGCTCCCTAACCGTTTCTCTCTGTGCTCTGCAGAGCTTCTCAGATCCATCCATCAGCCTCTATTCCCTGGATTCCTTCGAGGGCCTGGAGATGGTTGTCGTGATGTCCGTGGAACGTCTGGACGGCTTCTTCACTCAGTCCGTCCGGGTCAACAGTGGAACGTGAGTCGACCCTGTCTGACAACTGCTTAGCAACTCAGGAATCTGGGCCTGTAGGTAGATTTCTTCTTCTTCTTCTTCTTCTGATGAATAATAATAATAATTTTTACTGTCCACAGCGTTGGTAGTAACACGTTACAAAGTAATGCATCACTATAATTCGACTACTTGTGGCCGTAAAGAGTAATGTAACTACCTTTTCAATGAACGGAATTTATTACCCGTTACTCATTACTTTTATCTTGAGTGAAAATATTAAAGGACAAATGCAGCCCATTCCCCTAATATTCTGTTTATGATCTAACGTCGACAACCATACCGTGGCACGATGAATGAGTGATATTAGGTACAGTGATATTGTTTTGTACTGTACAGTAAAATTTGACAGTTTCACACTGTCACAGCATCAACACTAAACTAGTATAACTACCCAGACCACACACATGCATAGGCACAATTTTTTTCCGTGATGCTTGAAAATCCATCGGAAAAGCGTATCTATGGCGCAGAAACATCGCTACTTAATATTGATTCGACATTCTCCCAGTGTTTGTGTGATGTATTTCAACAGCGACACTATGTCGATGGGATCACTATGCAATATTTAGCCTGCTGTTATTTTTCCAGATCAGGCTGTATCACCCCCAATAGGTTTGTTCTAGACCTTATATACTATAGAGTAGGTTTCTTCTGTTTACCCTGCATGTCACGCAAACAATTTAACTGATTATAAGTAATTTTAAATATCGACAGAATATTTAACACGACAGAAACGGTAACCATAGACCTAATAGTTATGCGGAATTGATTAAAGCAAAATTGGGGAAAAAAATCTGCTCGCAGAAACGTACATTAGCTTCTGTAATAATTTGAATATTCTGAATAGACCTAAAAGGAACGCGATCATTCTGATCTCAAACTGACATCCTGGTGACGTATGTGTGTGTATGTAAGCTACTTTCCCTAGTAACTACTTTCATACTGTATGCAGTAATTGGTAGACTAACTGAACTAATTTTTAAATGAAGTAACTAGTAATTTTTACTGTACTGATTTTCACTAACTTGCATAACTTGCCTTTGGCTTCACAAGTTGGTTAAAAACATCACGCTTAATAATAACAGTACATTACAATTATTCAAATTACCAAAACCACGAAAAATGCGGAGTTGGTATGAAAGTCTTTTTTTATGTGTGAAGTATCCCTTTGTGGGAGGTCTGTTCCTCATACCCCGCCTTTGGACGGGAGCCCCCGTTTCCAGGTATCCATGACTGTGTCCCCCCTCCCCAGGTGGGTGGTATATGAGTACGCCGGCTTCAAGGGCCGCCAGATGCTCCTGCGCCCTGGAGATATCTCTTCATGGGGGCGGGACAGTGGCTGGGACACCGTGGGCTCCCTGCATGTGCTGAGACAGGTAGGAGCCCCCCCAGCCCACACAGAAAGACGACCTGACTGTTTGCCAAGCGGCCCCCGCCACACCACGCCCCTCTGCTGCTGACAGTATCTGCACTTGGAGGAAACCAGAAGCAGGGCTAAAAATATGTCCTCTGGCGGCGGCCTTTTGGACGTTGGCCTCTGCAGGGTAATACGGAGGGGGGGGGTGTGCTGTGTGTTTAACCGGCTCCACGTTACACTGCGTTATTTGGTGTTAGTCACCCTGCATTTGCTCTGACTGTCTGCGCACCCAAGTTTACTGCCAGCACACGTGGACGGATCTGGGTCAGAGGTCAGTCTGCCAAACCATGGGCAGGAAGCAAACCCAGGTCAGTGTCCCCAAAACGGAGCCCAAATCCTGGCTCATGGAAACAGGGCAGTCAAAGCTTCCCGTTCCCCAGGGGCGATTCAAAGATTTATTTTAGGGTGCGGGGCATAAGAGGGGCCATAATTCATACAGAGATTCCAACGTTATCATGAGCCAGTGATATAATTTGAATCGGTGAGTGCCAGGGCAGGGGAACCAATCTTCTTTCAGCTGGGCCCAGTGCCTCGGTCTCGCTCATTATCGATCATTGTCTCGCATGGTTCCCCATTTCCGTGGTGAGAGCGGGCTGGACCATAGAAATTAGGCGGAGTGGGAGCTGCGGCATCCATCGCCAGTCTTTTCTGTGCCTCATTTGCACAAATATGCCTGTTTATTTATTTATTTACGCATTTCGTGCACGTGTGTGCGTGCGAGCCTGTTTCCACCAGGAGGTTCGAGTCATCATCGCCTTATCTCTCTCCCCCAGTCACACCGCTGGGCCTGAAATCGCGGGGCCCGGCTCGTTACCATGGATCAGAATGCTGAAATCCGTGCGCGTGGGATCAGCCTGCGGGGCGGCGATAAAAGTGGGCTTCCCGGAAAGATAATTATATTTGTCGTGGCAGACAAGACCCTGCGGCGAGCACGTCTTCGGCGAGCAGCGTAGATCCCGGCCGGCGACGAGTTGGAATGGGGACGTGGTGCTTTACACTTTGCTGAAAGCGTAGGGGGCACCAGCTCACCCTGCAGTCACATGGGGGAGGGCGCGGTCCCCTCTGCTTTCAGGAAAAATGACACTTTTTTTTTTTGTGATCTTGACCCCCACAAATCCCAACAGCAGAATTTCGGTTTTAATAATATCTAAATGTTGTTGCATGTTTTGACTTATTTAGCAGAAGCTTTTGTCCGAAGCAACATAGATTATTTAAGAAAAGATGGCCAGATTGTCTCTTGAGCAACTGGGAGTTAAGGGCCTTGCTCAAGATGAGCACTAGATTCAAACTGGTGATTTTCCAAGCAGGGACTCATATGGGATTTGAACCCAAAGCAAGAATCATACCCTAAAACATCAAGCTATTGCATGTTTGAACATCTGTAAAACACCATAAATCGTGACGCCAACTGTTTCGTTGACTCTCCCTCTTTAGCCCAAGATGTATGTTCGGCTCAGAAACCGCAGCCTCAGCTCTGTGCTGACTGCAGAGGGCATTTATGGAGGGCCGCCCCCCTTCACCGCATCCCTCAGTCCTGCCTGTGGCCTGGACACCCAGCTCTGGGTCTTCACCGGGGGGATGCTCAAGTCTAAGGTAAGAGTCTCACTTGGTTTTGAGGCCAAGGAGAGCCGGGATGGCCTGAGCTGTCTACCTGGGTGCAGCCATGTTTCAATCCTCTCTAATCGCTCTGCTGTTTCCCTCCAAACACTCAGTGCACCCAAAATAGACCCCTGCTGTAATTTGCTACTATTTATAGTGAAGATCCAATCAGAAACTTAGTGCAGCTGCTGTCTTTGACTGCCCTATGCATCTTGTTGTGGTTTTTGTTTTCCAACTTATATATGTTTACAATTTATAAATACAAAGTACATCAAAAAAAATTAAGGGGTCAAGGTCAGGTTAAAAGCTTAAAGGTCAAGTTAAAACAGAGCAGCGATAGTATTTAGTTATTTACTGTGAAGGTTTATTTTTGGCCCCATGAAGATGTTCTGCAGTGTTCAGGGTGTGTGTGCGCCGCTTCTGTAGGTGGGGAAAACGTGTCTCTCTGTTGTTGGTGGGAAGGCGTCACCGGGAGCTCGGGTGGCCCTGTGGCCCCAACTCGACTGGCAGCACCAGAAGTGGAGCCTTAATGAGAACGGAACCATCTCCTCTCATCTTGACCACAACCTTGTCCTGGACATCAAGGGTGAGCCTCACAGGGTGGCCTTGGGAGCTACCGGTGCACCTTCGCTTGGTACAAAAAGGTATTTTGTGCAGTGGATTAGGATGTTGTGTCCATGATCGGAAGGTTGCTTGTTCAAATCACATGGACAGCAGAATGATGTCACCACTGGGCCCCAGAGCACGACCCCAACTCCTGCGCTGCCACTGTCACTTTGGATAAAAGCATCTGGTAAAATGTGTAAAATGCAGGGCTGATGTTTATAACCAGTGATTTCTGTTTATCGTTATGTATTTTCATGTCATTTGCAGCTGGCAGGCAGAGTAAATTGAATTCAGGACGTCTCGTCATCAAGACATTTTTATTTTTTTTTTATGAATCGATGCTTTAAGAAAACTGCGAAGAATGACAACAGTTCAGTTTCAGATTCATGAGCAGTGTGGCTGAATGAGTCCACCTAGTGGTGAAAACCAGCATTCTGTCCACATGGCACAAAAAGTTTTCGCTTCGGCTAATTAGGGCAGCGTTTCTTAACTCTGTCCTTGGGGATGCAGACAGTCCACGTTTTTGCTCCCTCCCAGCTCCCTACCTGGGGCTCCCCGAGGACAGGGTTGAGGAGCACTGAATTAGGGGTCCAAGCAACAATGATGCCACATTCCTACTGTTTTTGTACTGATAATTATGTTTTTAAAATTCTTCTGTATTATATTCTACATTTTATTCTGTTTGGTCCATTATACATTAATGTACCAGAGAGACACCAACTGCCGGAAACAAATTCCTTTGTGTGCCACACACACACACTTGGCCAATTAACCTGCTTCAGTGACTACAATGAACTTTCTAGATCTCTTGTGGTACATGCAAGTTAGTGGGCAACACTAATATGTAACATTTATAAAATGTGTCATTCTGTGAAACTCCGGTTCAGTTGGTCATATTTTTACGTGGGTAAAATTACACCATCCGTCCCGTTGAGATGCCCATCATATGGTCAGGGCTTTGTAGACGCATGGGTTAGGTGGGTGTGGTTAGCTGCAGCAGAAATTCAAGGCGACGGGTTATGTTAAAGAGGAAGTCACGAACAGAGACTGCTTTATACAGAAGCTGATGGTTACACAATTAAACTGTCAGTGTGATATTTTAAAGTGACCGCCGTTTAGCCATCTTCTATCCTGATTGTGGTCACAGGGGGGCCTGGCATAGGGCCATAGTAGTGGGGTCCACCCTGGATGAGATGCCCATCCATTACAGGGGACATGCTCACGATCATACACTATAGGAAATTTTAGAGGGAGGAGACCCATGTGATACAGGGAGAACATGCAAACTCCACATGTACAGAGCAAAGACCAGATTCAGATCCCCAGTCCTGGAGACATGAGGCAACAGTGCACTGAGCCCCTCTGTCACCCCCTGAAACATCTGTACTTGATTACTAGGTGTACTAGAAGCCTGTACCGCACTGAAGTGCTCGTTTCTGCTCACTGCGTCTGGACCAACCGGCTCACACTTAGTGCCATCATTATGATGCTGTTTCTGAAGGATCCTTCTCTCCTCCTCTTGGCAGGAGGAAGTGGGCTCGACAGGGACTGCCTGGTCACCAGTGACTTCACGGCCGATCGGGAGACGCAGTACTGGGACATAGAGGTGGTGTGAATTGGGAGCACTGGGGCTAAGAGATCGACACTGCCCCCTGCTGAAAACAGGTGTCTGGTGCAAGGGGCCTGGAGGGGGCTGCACCACCGACTAGCTGCAGCCCCCCGCCGCAGAAAACTCCAGAAGCAAGGGGCTTTCCGGTAAATCTCATCTATCCTCTGTATAATCTCAGGTCACGGTAAAGTGTACGTTTAAGAGTCCAGCGTCTAAAACTGCACATTTTATTTAAATGAGGGGGGGATATCTCTAGCTGTCCAAACAAAACCCCGAAAGGAAGGAGCGATGGACTCGAAACCAAAAAAATTAAAATAAACGGCACCTCAGAGTGGCTGCCCCATTGGCCACAACACCGAGTCGCTCCCCGCTTCCCTTCTGCGTTACAGCAGGATGTCGTTTGCACTACCCGAGACTCACGGACGTTTACACCCTCGGGGAGGCCTGTCGCCACGGAGAAGTCCGACCCACGACCCGAGGAGTGATAAGCTACCATCCCGCATTTCGCGCGTGTCCTTATCCATCTAGAATATGCAGAAATGTGTGTCTTGTAGGGGCCTTAGGGGAAAAAACAGCGTTTAAGTTCTCCTCTGTAAACCTAAGACATCTTCCTCCTGGCAGATACACATTTTCAGGTCATTTCACTGGATTTAAAAATACATGATTTTTTTTTTTATATATATATATATATACACACACACACAAATAAATTATATTCAGGCACAGATCGGGAGTATCTCAATACGTGATTGTCTATAGAAAGACATGTATTAATGTACAGTATGTGTGATATTAATTTGTGCAATTAAGAGTACCATTTTTAAAAATGTAATTAAAGTGATTAAATACCAAAGTGTTGGTTTGGAGTGATTATTTGTAGCTGAAGAACAAAACAAAAAACAGTGCACTTTATTTTTCACTTTTCTACTCCTTAGCAGTAATTTTTACAATGATACAATTAAGTTAATAATATAGTCCTGCTCTCAAGCACAATGCAGTAGATTCATTATGTACTAGTTGTGGTCCTTAATACATTACGGTGCCACAAACCCAAACTGAGAGGTGCTGAGCTCATCCACATTCATGTTATTGCACGATGTCCCATCATGCAATGCTGCTGACACCAGATAAGCCAGTTGCGAGGATTTTATTGCGCCTAGCACACGTGCAGCAGCCCCTCGGACCAGAGGGCCATGGCCAGGTTTAGCTTGTCTGAGTCTAGCTGCAGCTGCAGCCTGGCCACCGGGAGGCGCTCTGTGCTCTGTAGCTGCCGGAGGGCCTGCAGGTGGGAGATGGGGAAGCGCAGGCCTTGGCTGACAGGCTGCGTCTGGAGGGGAAGAGGGGGTGGAAGCAGTTACGTTTTAAAATCATTATGAAGGCGTCTTCCAGCAAATGGGTGCGGTTTGGTGAGGGAGGGGCTACCTGTCCCTCTTCATCATCATCCTCGTCTTCCTCCTGTTCCCCCATCATGTGCGTCTTCCTACTGTTCCTCAGAGAGTGTAACACAAAGACCACCAGCTCTCGGGACTCATCCTGGCCACCCCACCCGCCCAGAAGCACAAGACAGCATGTCAGTACTTACGCTTATATTCAGATGAGTAACGGTTGGTCTGGGGACAGATTCTGCACTCACCGTTCTCTCCTGGCTGAGCTCCACGGTCACCAGTATGTGGTCCCTGAACTGCATACTGACCGTGTCCTCCAGCGCCGGCATCTTGCCAGCTATGACACACATACACACACAGTGAGGCAGGTCCATCACCATGGCAACAGGGCTTGCCCCCCCACTCTCCCCCAACTCCCACCTGGCGAGACGTCATTGCCCTGCTGCAGGTACGGTGGCAGCCGACTGCCCATAAAGTCCCGCTGCATCTCGGCGGAGCGTAGCTCGCCTCCCAACTCCATCCTGTCTGCCAGCTGCCGCAAGAGGCCCGACAGCCGCTTGGCTGTGTCTGGGCACCGGGAGGCACCGCCCTGCAGGGGAGGAGGGGAAGACAGGGTTAGCTCCGATAGCGGAGTCAGACGGTCCTGCACGGGGCTATCCGAGCATAGGGAGTGGGAGTGTGTTTCACAGAACTGGCCTGGATATGATACTCTGGCACAAACATAAATGCGGTAGGACGTGAATCTGCAAAATGGCCCGAATCGGTGCTCAGGGGGGCTGCATGATACGCACTGTGACCGATCACTCCACAGCAAAACTTATATACATATTATTTTCATAAACAGACAGAATGACTCATCTTAAGACCCCACCCAAAACATAATGTTCAAACAGAATATCTAAAAATATGTACAGCCGCGGAAAACATTGAGACCGCAGCACAATTTTTTGTTCACTCATTCCTCAATTTTTGGGTGTGCGTCTGTGAATAATATATATTTTTCTGCAAACTGCAGCCTGGTTCTTCCCTCTTTCTCATTAATGAAGGGCTTCTTCCTTGCTTTATGGGACTTCAATCCTGCTTCTAGGAGCCTGATACAAACTGTCCTAGCAGTGCACTTCACACCTGCACTTAATGTCTTCAATTCCTGTTGAAGGTCACATGATGTCATCCTTCGATTCATGAGAAACTGTCAGATAAGTTAACGGGCATCTCTGGCATTAGAATGTCGCTTCCGCCGTTTACCTGGCTGGATTCTGGTCGTTCCCAGTGTCTCCTGCTTCACCTTATTTTTGTGTACTGCCGTCTTAAAAATTTTAAACCTGAGCGTAGCCTTCTGCCGGCAGAACCAGGATTAAACCAGGATTTAAAAATGCAGATTTGTTTTAAAATTTAGAGTGGTCTCAATTTTTTCCGCGGCTGTACAGAGAGATTAAAGATTAAGTTGTATAGATAACAGCACAGCCTAAGCAGGAGGAAAGATCGATCAAATTTGGAAATAGGGGAATTTTCTAGATCAGTGTTGATGTAAATACAGGCTGACACAGAAAAGCATCCTGTTCTGTCATCAGTCAGACGCAGCATGTTGGATTGTTAGATGATGGAAGGGTGGGTAGGATACGGCGAATAGCCAGACCGTCAGCAGCTCCCTGGGAATGCCTTCCCTCAAGCCGACGTCGCTCTTCATGGAGTCGAACAGGAAGCCTGGGAGAACATCCAGCAGGAAGTCCCCCCAGGACCTGGAACGCCATCGGAGGGAGGGAGGAGGAGGGGCCAGAAGTTAGGGCTCTGCAGCATGCGGTCCGGCCGAGCATGCTGGGAGGCCGTACTCACGCACATGTTCTGATAGGTGCTGATGGTCAGGTGGGTGGAGTATTCCACCCCCACTGGGGTATCTGCCTGGTGGATTATACCCCTGGGGAAGTAGAGAAGGTCCCCGGGCTGCGAGGACAGGGCAGCTCAGGGACTCGGCAACAAGAACTCACCACATATTGAATCTTACTACACATGCATTTGTATAAACACGCATTTTACATACACTCAGTGGCGCTTTGTAAGGTACACCTAACTAACACTCAGCAGAAGCCATTACGACTTCTAGAACACTTCAACAGTAGCCAACTACTACTAGCGTGTCCAGAGAAGCTTTTCTCGCACACCACTGATGTACTGAGTTGTTATTTTTCCACTTGCAGGCTTCCTATAAGCTTTAAAGAGTCTGGATGAGTGGCTGGCCACTGACTGGATGTTGTCATCTGTAAACGTCACACACTATAATGAATGAAAATCACAGAGATGCTGAAACTGCTGTCAGGCACCAGCAGTTACACCGCATTCAGAATCACTTAAAGTTAGATTAGCAGTTAGCAAGGGGCTGATCAGAACCTGGCTAATTCCATGTGGTGGCAATGAGCCCTGTGCCCTTCAGGGGGCGCCGTGTCGCTCACCTTCAGCACGATGTCGTGGGTAGGCCTGCCAATGCGATCCTCCTGCTCCAGGCTGTACTCGCACGCCAGGGGCACCGTGGGCTGGTAGAGACGCCAGTGCTTCTCGCCCTCCAGCTGCAGGACAAATGCCTGCAATGAAATGGCACTTTGTGGTTTGTATGAGGATGAGGACAGCAAGGCTGGGTATTGCCAACTAGCCCATGATACACTATGCATCACAATACCAGTGTCCCGATTCAATGCATCATAATATCACAGTATTACCATGGTGTCCTGATGGTTACCACTCCAATACTGAAATAATCAAACTACTAAAATTTAAAACAAGCCAAGTTTAATAAACAGGCATTAACAACCTAACTACCAAGGATGAGTCAGTACCCTAAATAAAGCTGTTATGCACTTCAAGTCCCAGTTGCATAAACTATACAACTAAGCATAAAGTTTTTAAAACAGCAAATGTGGGGGGAAAAAGCTTATAGAATGAAACGTTATACTTGTAATGTAACATTTCATAGGCAGATAGTTCACTGCTTTTTGCATTGCAGTGCACTTAGCCACAAAAATCGCATATTTCTAATCAGATAATGTTGAATTTTTTTTTGTAAAATAACAGATTTGACATTTTGCCATCTGCCGGTATGAAATGGTACTGCAATGAATTAGTACAGCGGAGCAAGGTTGCCATCCAACAATGAATATTTGTGACAAACTGAATATTGATTAATTGCAATACTGACACAGCTCTAGAGTACAGGCACACTGAAATGCTTCTTTCCGTATATCCCATCATGCTCTCCACTGAGACATACACAAACACACAAGTGAGAAGCTTAGAGCCAGAGCTCAGGGTCTGTCACTTATCTGGTGCCCCTGAAGCATCTTTCAGGGGCATAAGGGCCTTGCTCAAGGGATGTGACAATTATGCCAAGCATGGGATTCGAACTGGTGACCTTCTAATCACAGGCAGAGACACAGACCACCCCCCACAGGCGGTGGAGTCACACCCAACTCCTGAAAGAGTATTTAAAAGACCTTCAAGGCCCCTCCCCCTCCCTCCCTCCCTCCCTCCCCACTCACCTCGATGTCATCATAATGCGGGGGAAGCCCTTGTGACTCCTCCGGAGTTATGTAGATGTTGGAACCGACCAAGGATTTGAAGAAGCACTCCAACTGCTCCTGGATCCTCCACAGCTCATCCTGAACCGGAAACAGTAGGTTTAAACCGACTGAGCTTGGGGGTGGGGCTCCCTGTTCTGCTATGGCGGGTCGACGCTGCCCCATCTTTCACCTTAAAGCGCTGCGGCTGGTGGAACTGTATAGTGACCCTGTTCTTGTCGAACTCCTTCTTCAGCTCGCTGTAAATCACGCGCCCCCTTCTGGCCACCGGCTTCCTCTTGCCGTCGACGCAGCGGCAGATGTTGACATCGGCAGGGTACTGCAGGCCCAGGCCCTTCAGGTCAGAGAGCTGGAAGAGCGAGCGGCAGTAGGCTGCCAGGGCCGGGTCGCGGTGTTGGAGGTGCAGCGGCTTCTTCTCCCAGTAATCCCGGAAAAACTCCTCCACTCCCAGAGGCGCTATCAGGCTTTGGAAGAGGCTGGAGGGGCTGTCGAAATTAAGGGGTGAAGGAACGTCTTTGGGGGGCTCCTCTGTTCGCCTCTGCTTAGGGGCGACACCATCCCCCTTGACGTCCTTCGTCGCTGCCGATTTCCTAGTTCTTGGCATCACTGCCTGCCTAAAAAATTTTTTAGTGCACAGATTATGGTTAGTGAGAAATATTTTAAACTAAAGATGTCTTAAATTAAACACATCTAAAAACAGAACAAGTACAGTCTCTTCCCAGGTTACGACGGGGTTAAGTTCTGATAAACCAGTCATAAGGCGAATTATAATACGGTACACCTAACCTAACAAACATTATAGCCTACCCTAGCCTAGATTAAAAACATGCTTAGAACACTTAGTGTTCTGTTTATTAACACCACAGTTCGGCAAAATCATTAACATAAAGCCGAATTTTAAAAGAAAGGTGCTTAATATCTCATGTAATTTATTGAATAATGTACTGAATGTGAAAAACATTTACCCATCGTGAAGTCGAAATATCGTAACACAGACCACCGTAACCCGGGAAGTGTCTGTATTACAAAACAAATTTGACATGCACATCCCTGTATATTTTCAGTACAGCTTCCTACAAACCAAGTGTTCGCATTAAATTAAATGATCCTTCATTTTCCATTTGTACAAGTAAGAATACAAGGTCGTTGGAAGGTTTATTTACACATATCCCATCTTACTTTCCATGAGACACAGGACACATATGCTGGTGTCAGCAAGCTTGGGGTCCCAGCACAGGGTAGGCCAGCGTGCAGCAGCCCTGGAGCTGGGAGTTAAGGTCTTTGCTCAAGAGCACATGTAACTATGCCTCAGAGGCCAGAGAGCTCGATCCGGTAACCTTCCGATCACAGAGGCTTAGCCGGCTTTGCCACACAACGATCCCTTCACATGACAGGACACGTACCCGCAATAGTTACTTGGGTCAGACTTGGTATAATGTAGTATATTTTCGCCCAAGCGTGGTGGAGAGCGGTGGCATTTTTTGTCTCGAACTGAATACCAGTACAGTACAAAGCAACAAAGTAACCTGCCCTAGATCACTGCATAACTACAGATTCGAAACTGCGCGAACAGATGAAGTGATTGAAGGACTGATGGATATGTAAATGTACTAGCAAGCAGGGGGAACTATTCACTATCGCTGTAACGCTGGAAATATACATAACATTTATAAATCAATACACAAAACCTGTATTAAAGTAATTTGCACATTTCAATTTCTTCATTAACACGCATTTGTTTTTGACAGAACAGTAGTGGCCCAGCACGCAAACCGTTAAAAGATTATATTGGATTATAACAAAACAGCAGGCAGTTTAATTACGTCAATGAACTGCACGTACTTACTTTTTCCTCAACAAGGGTTCGCGCACGTCGTTAGTGCTGCTGCGCACGTGTGAGCAGCGGTGTTACGCAAAATATAATCTGACAGGAAACAAATCGTGGAAGAAAGTGTTCCGAGACGGAAAAATACTAATATGGAATTATGTTAACAATATACATCAGGGGTGTTTCGGTGCACGCGCATACCCAACCTAAACCACAGGACCCCCCCCCCGCTCAGCAACCACACAATCTTACAAAACTGGGAGTGGCTCTGATCATGTTAATGTGCCTCCGACAAGACAGCACACACCAAGAACACCTATTATGTTGCAAAGTCACAATCATTGTTAAAAGACTGCTAGTTAATGCACCATTCAGTACATTACAATGATTGAGAATGTTAATTGTACACTCAGTTTGGAATTTCAAATCATCCTTGAATGAATGAGTGTTACATTTATATAGTACTTTTCACTACACACGCGGTGCTTTATAGAACCAAGGGAACCTGGTTCGCCCACCACCCCTGAGTAGGGTTGCCACCTTTGATTTGTGAAAAACCAGGACACTTGGAATTTTTTTGGGGGGAGGGAGGGTGGGGGTTAAACCATTTCTGCAAATATACTGTATTAACAGAGGTAGGAATCGCTATTGCCACTCTTACCTATATCTGTCCAGGATGGGCTAACCTGCTTGCCACAGTGTCCCCATCACTGCACTGGGGCATTGGTATCCACACTGACCACAGGATGGGCTAACCTGTTGGCCACACCAACACCTGTTCCAGCAGTAACCCAGCTTTCCTAGATGTTCTCCCATTAGGCCCAAACCTGCTTAACCTCAGGTGGATTTCCTAGTCTGAATTGCAGGTGGTTCAGCTGCTGACACAGCCTTAAAACTTGTGGAAAAGTGTGAATAAACAAGTATTTACCTCATGTCAGAAGGCTTATCACAATTAATTAGGCCTTTACAGACTTGAAACACTTTGGAAAAAAAATTAGTCCGAAAAATCAGATTCAGAGTTAGAACATATTTAGAATCCCAATATTCAAAATCAGGACATGGTGTAAGACGGACATCAGCTGAGAAATGGATGTTTTTCTTTACTGCAAGGTTTTCAATACATATTATGCAAATGTTCAAAAAACGTAGACCTAAAGTTTTGTTTAAAAGTAATATTTTCACACATCCAAAAAGACTCAACCTTGATTCTCAAAGCCCCCTAAAAGATGAAGCCACAACTATACATTTCATTTTTAAATATATAACAAAATACACAAATGTTACATCTCTGGCTCGGGTACAAAGGCAGCTAATTTACATAGCCCTGCGAGGGATACTGGCAAGCTTACTACATAAAAGCAGTCCTGTATGTCTTGTTAATCGTGCATATTTCTACTGCTGTTCAGTCTCAAAAAAGAAAGAAAAAGCTCAGTGTTGTGATTTACAATAAGCCCAAAAACCATTCTACAGATTTTAAATAAGAAAATGTGATATGCACCATTTTAAAGCTTGATGGTTAAATATGCAGAAATGAGACAGAGTATGTCATGAAAAAGAAACCATCCCAGATTAAACACAACCCTCAGTCGTGCCAAATCGGCTGTTCGGGGATCTTGTGCTTGATGGATATGTGCACGTATCGTCCGTCAGAAAGAGATCTGGGTTTCTGTGGGAGGCAGGAGTTAGACTCTATCCTCCCGCCCCATGCCAGAGTCCGACAGGAGCCAGAGGGATTCCGGTGTCCGGCTGGGTCTCTCTCGCTCACTGCTGCATGTCGGCGGAGCCCGAAGGCAAGTTCGGCTCGGGGATCTCGAGCTTCTCGCACTCAGTGAGCCGCAGCGGGAGGTACTGAGCGATCTCGTTTGGGTCGGTGTACAGGGCTGGGGGCACGTGCTGCAAGAGGAGCAAGAAGCAAGTTAGAGGGCATCAAAGAGACCCCCATGTCTGATTCTCCTGCAGTGACGCCGTCACCATCGCATGAGCAAAGCAGGCGTCTATATCACTATATCTATATTTTTTTGAAAAAGATACATTTCAACAGATACAATTCACATTAAGTACTGTGATTAAATGTACAGCACTGGGGGAAAGAAAAGAAAAGAAAAAAAAAAAAAAAAAAAAAAAAAAAAAAAAAAAAAAAAACAAGGGGTTTAAAAAAAAAAAGATTGATGTATTAAAAAAAAAACAAGG
>JAODKC010000107.1:18051858-18093155 GCA_026777985.1 Mormyrops attenuatus
CCCCCCGCCTCCGCGCCCCGCCCTCGGCCCCGCCGCCCCCGCGCGGCCCCCCGCCGCCCCCCGCCCCCCCCCCCCCCCAGGGGAGGTAACTACAGGGTGGCTGAAGCTTTCAGCTGCTCTTTTTTACAGGTTTCTGTTCTTTCTGCAACATGAAAACCACAGTATGTTATTGATCCCTTTAGATAATGACCTACAGAAACACATACAAACACATCCTTGCAGAATCAGAAAGTAGAATGAAAATATAAAAAGAATGTAATAGTAACAAAGTGAAGTAAAATGCATGTATATGTATTTCTGAAGGTTGTAGCTTGGAGCCAAAAACACAAATAATTTTTTTTTAGATTGGCAAACTTTTAGAATGGCTGCACCATTCAGAGGCTTATTTTAAATGAACAGCAAAGCACTGTGGTCTCACACATCCTGGACTGTGACCTCACTTCCTGTTCCTGGTTCCGTGCACATTTCAGTGTCCGTGTGGGTTTTCCTCTTACATGAGAGTTTACATGAGATGGTGTCTTTACACTTCCCTTATAGTTAGAGTGACTGTCTTGACTTGTATCCCATCCAGGAACTTGTTATTATTACTGTTTATATCTGCGTCATCCATCTTTTATAATCTGATGAGCAGGCCGTCCTATTGTGGGGGGGGGGGGGGCACACGATGTGCTGATTTCAAAACCACCTGCAGTGTGTCAGAACCACAACTAAGCTGCAGACATGTAAGACTGTGTTGCCTCCTCCCCCAAAGAAAAGAAAATAACAAAAAAGTACAAACAACTTTATTCTATAGAGTTTTACATTCTTTTAGTGAACCAGTTGGGTTCAGGAAAAGAAAATAAAAACAACACCACACTACCCAGGTTACCCAAATATAAAACACAGAAGTGGTTCCTGCTTCTAGTCTAGTGTGGCTTAACAACTAACTTCTGTCAAAAGTGGATCTGACTGCAAATTAGCAATTATATCCTGAACAGGTATAGATAACCAGTGGAGCAGAAGCTGTGATCAAGAAGGTCAAACTGAATACATGTGCACACAGAAAATCATAGAGCACAGATAATCACAGAGCAGTAAGGCAAGGGGATGCTGTAGGTCTCTGTAGTTGGTTTATAGCCTCCTGGAGGCGGGGCCAGTTACAATTAACCAATCGATGTTCTTGGTGCTCAGGATGCAGGTGGGCAGGAGCAGAAATCTGCAACAAAGGGCACATATACCTATACCCCACTTACCTAACCAAGGTCCATTACATAGCACATGTGGAGATGCACAGACCTGAGTTATTTCACCACCTGACAAACCATAAGGTCAAGTAGGAGAGTGGATGTGTTGATCCACTTGGTCAGTGTGCCCTAATTAATCTCACTGATTATGCCTAAACCTCTGTTTCCTGAAGTCAACTGTTAGCAGACGTGTGTTGGACAACTGAAAGCATTTGGATGATCTTTTCCAGGGACACTAATCTTCCAAATGACACCCACCACCACACATGCAAGTACCCAACAATTAAGGTGCCATTTTGATTTTATTAATTCCTGACTTCACATTTGTTCCTAAGGAGCGGTGGTGCTACATTGTGTTTCTCAGTTATTTCACAAAACAAAAGGGAACAACATTGTACATGAACAGACATGGAAATACCCAAGTCAATGGTTTGGTTTGAAGTCACCGGTGTTAATGGAATCCATCACTTCAGATGCCAAAAAATCTGATAAAATGAACAGCAAAGCATAAAAGGCTCTTAACCGCTAGTTCAGGGCTCTCCATTCCCACAGGGTCTCCCTCACCATCCAAAGCCATAAGCTGTAGGTCTTAAGCTGGGAGTAACACAGGTCAGGACCACTTCCTGACTGGAGACTGTGGCCTTCTCACATTTCCGGTCCTTCTGCACAGCAGCTATAGCCCAACCTTCCGGAAGCAACTATGCTCACAGGAGGCTGGTAGCTCATAAACATATTGTATATGTTTCTTTGCCTTCCTGTGACAATACTTTTGCTCATATAGTGTATATTCAGTGTTCAGTGGGTACTTTGTAAGGTGCGTCTAACTAGTTTCAGAGAAACCGTCCTAAAGACCACTTTTTTGTTCACTGTAATCTCCGGGAAATGTATTGTGTGAAAATCCTAAGAAGGATGGCTGTTTATGAAACGCTGGAACACCAACAGTCAAACCACATTCAGAATAACTGAATCACGGTTCTTAGATGCTTTTGTGGTTAACCAAATGGTAACTTTACCTCTTGGTCTAGTTTGTGTGCTGAATGTATGTTGTAAGGTAGGTAAGTATGTTGCATAATAATGATTTGCTATTTCGGAGCAGCACACTGTTTACAGTCGCAAGCAGGTGTACCTAGTGAACAAGAAGTGTTTGGCTGCAGAACTTTGGCTAACCAGTGGCCTGTACTGTGAAGCGGGGTTACTGGCTCATCGGGGTAACGTGTCGGATTTCCAGTTACAAGCAGGTGAACCTAACAAATTGGCTACTGGGGTGTATTTATCAGGTCATCAACACATCCATCTTTTTTGCATCATGTTCAGAAGCCCAGCAGTGGTGTTTACTGCCACTCAAACCATGCATTTACACGAGACCCCCTGGGGCCTACATCATGAATTGAAATGTGTTAATTAGCTAGATAACTTGTCAGATTTAAGGTAGTCGAGGCTAAAGATAATTAAGTCCATTTCAGCTGGGGTACCTTAAATCTGACAAGTTATCCTGCCACCCAACAAATCCCGCTTTGGGATACAGGCGGCTGCTAACCACAATCAGTCATTACATTAAATATTAAATAAACTCCGTCCTTATTTAGTGGAAGTACAATGCAAGTATATTTACTGTAAAGCGCTTTGGGACAACTTTGTTGTGAAAGGCACTATATAAAAATAAATCGAATTAAATTGAATTTAGGGGAGGCTGAAGCTGCGTGTTCTGCTAACCAGCTTGGTAGCTACGATTTTCTGCTTCACTATATATTTAGTTTTAGAAACATCTGTGGGGGGTGACATTTTGGCTGGGGCCTTAGGAAGAACAATGCTGTTCCCACGGAAACTGGGTGAAATGCTAAGCTTACCACCTAGTCACAAGACAAGACTGACCCAGATTGTTTCCGTCTAACAGGTCTGAGGTCTAGTCATAGTGGAAGTCCAGCCGTGCCCATGTAAAGTGCTACCGTGAGGCACAGAAGAGCTGCGGCGATACAAAGTATCAATCACTATATTTCAGAAATAGCTATAGATAGCGAATCAACAGTTAATTCTCATAAATGCATTCCTCGCGTTTCCCGATGTCTGTCGTCGGCCCAGGACCACTGAAGCTGAAGTTCTCATAGATCTTGTTGCTGAAAACTATACCCGTGTGGTTTTGTTCTTTTCTCTTCTGACCTGGAGGAAGCAATCATTTGAACAATCAATTCATAGATGAGAACAACAGGCCCATTGCAGTTCTGTTGATTATTAATCAATTGCACCAAAAAAATAGTCTTCCAAGATATTTGCACAGTATGTTATATATTTATATATATATTTAGATTTACAGTTTATTTATTTAGCAGCGGGTTTAGGGCCTGTGGTGAAGCCGCTCTGCTGCAGCACCCGAGTACAATAGCCACAAAATATAAATGCCCATTCTGTCTAAAACAACAGAATAATGCAAGTACATCCCTGCAAAGAGCAATGACCTTTTAATTCTGAAGAAAATTCAGACATTGGCATCAGAATATCAAAAATCTAAATATCCTAAATAAAAAAATATATAATAAAAATAAAACTATAGAACTAAAAGAAAGGTAAAATGGACTCTCAGACTCTTAACAAAAATTGGATTACATATTAAACATTTGGCACAGGGGCATAGGGAGTCATTTGTTCCTTTGTAGGTAATAAACCGCCAACCCAGTCTTGCGGCAGCTCCACTCAGTGACGCAAATTAACTTTCGTCATTCATTGGCCAGGGGAAACGTAACAGGAAGTCAGAAAGGAGTGGGACCAAAGACTGCATGAGAATGATAAGAATGTGACGGATTTGAAGAATGGTTGACTGAGAAAGAGAATGACCGCGATGAAAATAGGACACATCCTTTTACTTATGTTTTATTTATATGACCCACAACATGTTTTTATTTCATTATTAAATCTGGCTGGCAGATCAATCTTTTGGTTTCACAGAATAGAAAACAGTGTAAGGAATTCCTTTAAGAAGCACTCCAAGTTTCATCTCCAGCATCAGCGAAATTAAACAGATGTATATTGCTTATCGGTCAAATTTTTCAGTGCTGAAATATGGAGAGACAAGCAAAATGTATTCATTAAATGTAACTGAAGCACGAAAATAATTCCATATGCTCAATTTTGGTTCAGCTATTAGATCTCTTTTCCCTGTGTAATTTCCAAGTTAGCAGTGGTGCTTGTGGCCAGCCAATCAGCAAGTCCTCGTAATCACCTCCCCAGAAGTTTGTGTCCGACTTCAGGGGCTGCATCCATCTAAGGCTGCATTCAAAGACCGAACAGTGTTGCATCGACCAGCCAGGACACACCCACTATACCTCTGCACTATGGATCTTGGGATGTGTTGGATCTGTTGGGTGGCAAAAGAAGGACGCATTGTCACTACAGGAGCTGTGTGTGAATTGAGGGGCTGCATCCTTCTAAGTTTGCATTCCAAGACATGTGGAGCTAGGGAGAGACCAAACGGGAGAACAAGGCACTGGTAAAGCTGCCCTTGATAGGAAAACTGCAGGACGCGCCGGTGCTCCTGGGCAACAGGAACATGAAAATATGCGTCCTGGAGGTTCGATCAAGATGAACCATGCACTCGGCATGATCGCCTGAGTGAAATCCCTTGTGCAGAGCACCCAGAATGTCAGGTGCTTGAGATACTCAGTCCTCTCAGATCAAGAATGGGTCTGAAGCTGCTGTCCTTTTTCCTGACAAGTCAGTCAGCTGAGCCTCTTGGTCCACACATTCTATCACGCCCTTTTGTAAGAGCTCGAGAATTTCCAGCTGAAGAGTCGGTATCTGACCCGGGTTGCGAACCAGTGTGGGCTGCACCACCGCATGTAGAGGAGGTTGACAGTGTTACTGGAGGTGATATCCCTCTGCAAGTATGTGTAAAAGCCAGTGATTTGAGGTGATCTTCCTTCATTGGTTGAGTGGGCGGTGGTAAACTGGCTCGCCGTCTAACCTGAGGAGTCAACGGCTTTGACCAGCTGTTTTAGTGTGCTTGGGGGGATACTGGTAGGGAGGGGCCCCATGAGGCCTAAAGGGGTGGGGCACATGGTGGACAGATTAATGCCGCTGAGTCGGGGCGTGACTCCGGCTGGTCAAGGGCTGAGGCTGAGCAGGATACAGGGTTGGGCCATGATGGGAGACACTATGAAGCCAGGATGTGTGGTCCTGGGGCCTGGAAAGAAGGTCCTTGGTAGGGCACCTAAATGTTGACTGAGGACTCATGAGACGGTTGCGGGTCTCAGAGACAAGCACACCGTGCCCCAAAGCCTCTTTTGCTGCTGGGCTGAAGATCTGGCCCAGGACCAAGGGCAAGGCCCTCAAACTGTTCCGTAATGGTTTGGACAGCGGGGACTGGGCCAGCCACACCCGCCCCCTGGCCTGTACGAGAAAGCCCAAGGCTCGTCCACATTTGCGAGCAATGGCACTCAACGACTGGAGGGAGAGGCCCATTAAGTCACCCATCGTCGCATCCGTGGCATGAGGGAGAGAGGAATGCCTGGCCAACATTAGGTGTGCATGGGAATTAGCTATTCTTCCTAAAGATGTGTAGCACCATAGGCTCTTTCCAGGATGTCATCAGTACGGCGGCACTCTACGTTTGGACAGTGAATGCTCTGCTGCAGGGCTTCATCAGATGAAATTGCCTCCAGTGAGTAGCACAGCCTGTCCCAGAACACATCGCTGAATGATATGCTTCTGTAAGTGTAGCCGAGTTAATTAATACTTTATTTTATTGAACTTCTGTAAAACTTTTTCATTTATTATTATTATTATTATTATTATTATTATTATTATTTTAGTGAACTATTTTGTTTGTGCATATAATTTGCGTTTATATTATTATAAGTAGTATTAGTTATAGGGGGGCATTTGTTTCATTGGCAAATTGTGAAAGGTTCCTTTTGTATATTGTTGCGGGAGGGACACTTTAGTGAGCAGCGCACCTTAAGCCCCCGCGCCAATTCCCGCGCATTAACTGCTTGGTAATTGAGCTGGTAAGGTGTGTCGTTTTCGCTCTCTCGGCTTAAAAGTTAATTTGTAATTATACAACTGTGTTTTCGCTTTCTTTTATAAGGATGTAATTTTTGTAACGTTTAACTCATTATTGTAAAAGAGTACTCATTGAGAAAGTTGGTAAATGTTTATCCCAAAAAAGAGTTATTCAGTGGCAACTGGACTTGTTTAGTTCCTTGAAAACGTTTCACCCTTCCATCCAGAGGGCTTTCTCAATTCTGACTGACTGGTTGGCGTAGCAGGTTTATAATTATAAACCCTGTGGAGTCCTCAGGCCACCTCCTCTGTTTAACGAGGGTCGTTCAATCCTGCAGTAAACTGCTTCTCTTACACCTCGTTTGGACCAGTCGGCCTCACGGTCTAGGATCCTAACGTCCTGGTCCTCAAAGGAGTGGCCCTTGTCTTTCAGATGTAGATGAACTGCTGAGTCTTGTCCTGATGCGTTGGCTCTCCTGTGTTGTGCCATGCTGCTGTTTGGTTTCTCCTATGTACAGATCTGTACATTCCTCACTGCACTGAACTGCATATACTGCGTTGCTCTGTTTGTGTCTGGGTGTTTTGGACCAGTTTCTGTCTCAGTGTGTTGCCTGGTTTGAAATGTACGGGGATGCTGTGTTTGTTGAAAATCCTCCTGAGCTTTTCAGACACCCCTGCAACATAAGGGATGACAACGCTCTTACGTTTGTTCTCTTCCCTCTCATTTGTAGCAGTGCTCTTATTCGATCTTCCCATAGATTTCAAAAAAGCCCAGTTAGGATATCCACATGATAAATGTTTGTGTATTTTTCTTTTTTTTTGTTTGGCTGTTGCGGCCTAATTAGAGCGAGAGAGCACGCGTTGTGTTGGAGTGCACTCACTGCGCTGTATGTTACAGATGCTGTTTGGGAAGCTGACTACAGTAAACCACAGTTGCCGAGACAAACCTGATGTCGCTGTGATTCTTTCACAACCGTTTGACCTCCGCTACATAAGCACCTCAGTGAAATGTGGGCAATGCTGCATGCAAAGGTCATCAGACAGCGCTGGGTGCCGCAGATGATCACATAGCCCTGAGATGAAGCTGTCCTCATGCTATGAATAGGAGCTGATGCTGAGGTAGAGCTCAGAATATCAGAAGCACTCTCACTGAGCGAAGAGGGCGAGGGGTTGCGTGCAGGCTGAGACCCCTCCCCACTGTGTACCATGTCCACGTGGGCCGTAAACAAGGACTCGGTGACCGACGCAGCGTCCAGGTCTGACTTAGCAGGTGGATGTGTTCTGGGATGAGGCACGGAGGAGGGGCAACTATGGTGCCCCTCCACAGCCTGGGAGCCTGCAGCTGGAGTACATTGCAAAGCAGACAGCCTGCAATTGCACAATGGTGAACGAGATCTCGGAAACCTTGCGGGTTAGGCCCCCTGGAGGAAGGTTTCTTCTTTGCTGACACTTTAGGAGGGTCAGCCGCTTTCCATTTCCTACTGCCCACACTCACACCTGAAGGGGGGGGGGGGGGGGGGGGGAGTAAGAATATGGGTCTAGCCCAGCCAAGTGGAGGCGGTGCAGCTCCAGCAGCATAATACTGCAGGTCAGACACAGGTCAGTCAGCGCTTCCCACAAATGAGTGAGGCCCAGGCAGGTAGGGCAGTAGTCATGACCGTCTACTGCATCCACGGCGCCATGGCAGCCATGCAGAATACATGGGGTCGAGAGAGCGGAGCCAATCACACACGTAAGCTCCGCGGTATAAAACGATTTTCAGACCGAACGCGGCACGCGCTGCACTCTGAAGCCCGTTATATTCAATGGATTCCACAGCGCGAGAATGATTCTGTGCCGCGCACTGCTTGGGGGGCTTGTGCTTGTACCGTGGAAAAATATAAAATTCTACATTAAATACAAATAAAATAAAATGTCTGTTCAGCTCCATGTGTATTGAAAGGGCAGGTACATTGAGATGCGTAGTCATTTACACGACTGAACTGAATTACGAAGGCGACGAGGCGAACAACTTTACATACACAAATTGCAAAAGAATGTAATGTATGCCGTTTCGAAAAAAAGCCTCTGCCTCTATAAGGACAGAACGTCTGGTCAGGCTACTCACTGGAAGTCTGTTATGCTGCCAAAGGAATCGTCAACAAACAGGTTCTTGCGTTTTGAAAACCAAGGAAAATTTTGCTGATAAGAATTAGTGGTTATTAGTAAAAATCACACAGGTTTTTATTAGGGCTGTCAAAATAAATGTGTCATTCGTTGCAATTTAAAATGAACAACGTCATCGTGCGGAGCATAATGGGACGACCATATAAACCATATGAGTCAGTGATTCTCAAACCATGGGTCGCGACTCCAGTTCTGAAAGGGTCGCAAGGCAGAGTTGGAAATGGCGGTATTTTAAAACCAGCAAGCTCCTATTCTGATCCACGATTAGATTTCCCATCCCCAATTCTAGAATTAACCTATATAAACGGGTCTTCGGTCTGCGACTGGTTAATGCAAAACTAGTGCACTCAACCCATCCAAGAAGCCAAACCACAACTGCTCTATTTAAAATTCACTGGCATATCCAGTCAAATTTTCTGCATTGATTACGCATTGATTGCCGTAAATTGCAGTGCACTGTGTGCTTGATCATAGCGTTAGTTTACACCTATACTTGATATAGGGTCACGACTGCGCTGGCATGGTGAGAACTGAGTCGTGGCGCAAAAAGGTTGAAAACCGCTGATGTAAATGATTACAAGGGACACTTTTTTGTACTGTTGTCATTCATGACCTACTACATTGTTTGAAATTTGCATCATTTTTGATTATCCTATATTAATTTGGTGATTGATTTTACATTTAAATAAGCTTTAGTCTTAAGAAGAAAGTTTTTAATTGCGATTAATTCATTGCAAAATGTTTGATTAATTAATTTTTAAAATCAATTTACAGCCCTATGTTTTATATTAACATGTTTAATAAAATATTAAAATGCATTACTATAGAACAGTAATTAGAATACCGGAACTACTTGTGCGGTTCCATAAAAATACAGTCGAAGCTCGGTTCTCGAACAGAATAATGTAAATTTGATTAATCCATTCCAGACCCCCAAATGATTGCTTGAAATACATGAAAAACAAAACAAAATTCATCATTCCATACTCAGAGAGACGAACACCTCTATCATACTTTGCAATTATTTTCCTTTTAAGCTCTATCATGGTTATCACAACTTTCATTTTTGGTTTACTGCTATCTAACCTTCTTAGGACCCATGGCGGCTTATTTAAAAACAAAATAAGAGCAAGAAAAGCAAAAAATCGCGGGAAAATTCACAGCACAATTTGACGGAGATCTTGACTACGCCAGCGTTAGCGGTAGACTGACTCATACGCACGCATTTCCTCCCTTGTTTATGCGTAAAAAGATGTGTGCTTGTCAGACAGGTTTTATTGCGAAAGGGTTTGTTGGTCGAGAGCCGAATATACGTTTGACAACCGAGACCTTCTTTTTCCGATGAATATGGTCGAGAACCTAATTGTACAAGATATGAGACGTTCGAGCAACTGAGGTTCCCCTGTAAATAACATTCACGTGACATCTCTGGATCAGTAAGAAAAACATATTTAACTAAGACGTGGTATAAATAAATAAAGTAAAAGCCTGTCTTAACCAGAGCCTGTTGCCATAGAAAACCATTCATTTGAAAAGGGATCAGCTGCAGCCTGTGCAATAAGCGGAGTGTGCCGTCATCTGATGTGCAGTGGGCTAAGCCTCTGTGCCTGTGATCAGAAGGTCGCTGGTTCGAGCCTGGCCTCGGCACGTCTGCGGCTCCTTGAGCAAGGCCCTTAACCCCCAGCCCCCTGAGTGCTGCTATGGGTGGCTGCCCTTCATGGCTGGCTTGCTTTCACCTACAGAGCAAGTTGGCGGAGGCATGAAGAGAATTTTCCCACGGGGATCAATAAAGTATCTATTATTATTATGATGAATCAGCTGTATTTAAAAAGTTTCATATTCATCAGCTTCTCTAAAAATATAGGCGTTTATAGAGAAATTGTCAAAAATAATCTTGATTTCCAGTTTTAGTGGTATTACGTAGAGCCACATTAACAGGAACCTGATTATTACTCGGAAGCAGAACAGTGTGATGGTATTCTTAGTAGCCTGGCCCGAGAAAATAGTGGTACTATGGAAAAGACATCAGATGAGAGCAAGGGCACGCGACCCGTTTCCTCATCGCATTTGCGAAATGGCCATTGGGGCGAGGGTCATTGCACAAGCTGTATTTCTGTCCCACTGCCATCAAAATTAGCTCAACTGAGCACAGAATGCATAAGACGTTTAATGGAGGATCTGATGTGTTTTTACTGGCGCAGATGGAATTCAATATGGCCCCTGTTTGGAATCAGAAGAAAATCAGGGACTGACAAATACTAAGCTACCATTTTGTAAAAATATGGGTAGGAAGATGATTATACTGAATGATAAACACCACACATAATAAAATAAAAAAATGAATGGCATAACATTTGAGACTGTGATGAAGGAGAAACTTACATATACAGCAACAACAGATGATCGCAAAGATGAGGACGACTCCTGCTGGCGGCACGATCCACATTATGATGGTTAATTTCAGGTCCGAGTAACGACCACAACCTATGGTCAGGTCCCAAAAGCCAACTGTGATAAGTCTCATGTGAGAATGCAAAGCTTGTAGATGGAGAATTACGTTCAGTGGTACAAACCTGGAAAGACGAAGGTGCTGCTGAAGAATGTGTTGTTATGGCTGACATTACAGGCAAATGTGTCACAGTCACTCCAGCGAGGTTTACACAGCTTCAGACTCTGATTTGCATTGTAATTGTTTCCAGATGTGCCCCAGGTCCAGTGGAACGTCAGCTCATTCTGGACCAGTCCTTCTGTCCTACACAGGAGCTCCATACAGTCTTGGCTACTGCTGTTCTCTTTTTCTATGACGACACCTGGATGCAATGGATGGATATTTCTCTTTTTTAATTTAGGGGAATTTCAAAAATCAGGAACAGCCTTTGAAAATGAAATGTAGATTTATTTGCCATTTCTACAAGTACTGATGCATTCGATTGCTTTTTTATTTTTGCATATCCCATCTAGCTGTCCTGTGTTTTTATACACACATATGCACAGTATGGAGTCTTATCGCAAGGTCAGCCATTTATCTGGTGCCACTGGAGCATTTCGGGGGGTTAAGGGCCTTTGCTCAAGGCCCAACGGACATGTGACTGTTCTGCCGAGGCCACCTTCCCATGGCCAGCACAGAAGCCTAACCCACGCACGTTGTCCCCATTTACAGCCAATAACAGACTAAATGCAAGACATCCCAGCAACAATTTTTTTCCCTTTCACAAATCACAATCAGCATCAAGAATGCTATCAGATGTCATAAATGTTCTAATAAAATTTTAATGGCTGAATTATTGATTGAGGATACTGACTATGACAGAGAGATGAAGCTTTGAGCCTGACTATCAGTCATTAGAAAACAGGATGTTTACTACACCATTCAGCACCATTGGCACTGTGGTCCCACTCTCTGTGGGTTTTAAGGTCTTTGTGTCATCTTGGCCAAATCTACATCATGACTCACACTCCGGTTACCAAAATGGAAAACAGAAGCAGACCAAGTAGAAATTCCATAAATCCCCCACCCCCAGACTAGGATAAGTGGTTAGAAGGTAGATGGACAATAGTAATTGGTTAGCATGGTGGCTCAGTGGGTAGCACTATAGGTTATCTGGTTTGGGTGGGATTGAATCTGGTCTCTTTCTCTGTGTGTGTGTGTGTGCTGGTTTCCTGCCACAGTTGAAAAAGCTGCAGTTAGGAAAATCAGTATCTCCAGTTCAATAAATTTCCAATACCTAGTGCGTGTCCTGAGACAAGCTGACGTCTCATCTATAGGTTTTTCTCCTATCATGTGCCCTATACTTTCTAGAACAGGTAACAGGCATACACCACAATGCTCTACTGCAGTGTTTCCCAATCTGCTTTCTCAGGGACCCGATGACAGTCCGCGTTTTTGCTCCCTCCCAGTGCCGGGTAGGATCAAAAATGTGGACTGTCTGGCAGGGAGATGGGAGGGAGCAAAAACGTGAACCATCTGTGGGTCCGCGAGGACTGGGATTAGAAACACTGCATAAGCAGCTATGGGATGGATTATTCTGTAGAGAAACCTGGTAAGATACCACACAGGACTGTGCTCTTGTGGGCAGTTGCACATGAATCTCTCACATCCCATTTCATAGTGAATTATACTTATTGCCAAGATGCATTTTCATTACCAATGAGAAATTTAGCTGTTGTGCACAAAATCATCAGAGTAAACATCTGCATTCTGCCTGGATTACCTTGAACAGTAAGATTCAGCAAATGGACTTTCTCCTCATCTGGTGGAGGAATGACTTTTGTCACAGAGCAGCTGTAGACACCGGAGTCACTGAAGCTGACATTTGTTAAGTAAAGTTGTGGAGGTTGTCCTTCGATCACATAACGGGATCTACATTTCATGTCAGTGATGGTATTATTTATCACACGGTAATAACAGAGGACTGTAGAGGCTCCATTCTTCCTCCAGTTGACAGTATATGTTTTATTAAAACTGTCCTCAGATACGATGAAGTTGAGAGCGATGTCCTGCCCTTTGTTTGCTTTGATGGAGATGATGTCCTCAGCATCTGTGTGAATAAAGAGAATCACAGCTGTTTGAAATATGATACGGAAGATTTATATACAGTACAGTGACCATGCAGAGGACATAAAGAATTATCAAAAGTTCACAGTAGTCAGGACTAAAAAAAAGTTAAAAATGGTAAAAAGTAGCACACAATAGTGATGTAGCTTTACAGTTATTACTCCTGAAACCAACAGGCTGTTAGGATCATTCTTCTCAGTTTCCTCCATCAATTTCACCATTTCATTGCTTTTTTCTAGGATCTGCAAGAATATGAATGTAGCACTTCCTTATCATGTAAGTTCTCCATTTAACACGACACTGTACATGAAAACCAGCTTTAAAACAATTAAAAGAAAACAACAGTAAACTTCTACCCAGAAAACATTCTTAGAATTTACAGAGACTTTTTTTAATTTAGAATGCGTATGAGAAGCTAGATCACTTTGATTAAGTAGATAAATGAGCAAAGGAATTGGCACAAAATTAACAGACAGAATAAAGCACAAAAGTTACCTGTTGACATGATGAGGAGTGAGAGGAAGATGTGGATGAAGCAGGTCTGTGTAAATCCCATTGTAATATCACACCCTACAGCAGGCAGAAGAGTTTTAAGAAGATACAAGTTCCTGTGAAACCAGACACCCACAAGACAGACAGCCATTGGACAAACGCATCTCTCAGACAGAGGAAGGAAAATTTAAAAAAAAGTTCATAGACTTTTCTTTCGTCTTTTGTACTCTAACACAATACAGGACGGTATGTGAGGATCTCACTCTGAGCTTCTGTAATATTTCTGCATGACAGTATTGAGTGCAGTGAGCCTTTTGGGGGGGCTTCCGGGGGTATAAGTGAAAGGCGCCACCGGCATGCAACATTCAGTTGCTGTTTTTCACGGGTTCGCTGCTCTTTCTACAAGAAAACCACAAAGTACCTTATTGGTCCACACTTGTCCCTTTAGATGGTAACCTACAAAAATACCCACAAAGCAATTTTGTATCCATTTCAACAGGATGTTAGTACACAAGAGATACCGGGGTTTTAACATCACAACAAAAGGTAAATGTTTACATTAATGAAATGATATTCAGCTCATTGTTGGTGTAACTGAGAGCACATGGCAAAATAAAAAACATTAAAGTAATTGACTATAACTTTGTATTGATGTACAAATTCATCTTCTTTTTTTTGTTTGGCATTCATAAATGTTCCTTTGCTTAATCGGGGTTCAAATGAACTTCGAAAAAAATTTGCAGGAAGTGTGACCTCATGACAATGAGGCAACATTTAGATCAGGCTGAGTAAACAAACCTACACAGTAATGTCTTCATGACTTACAGTGCCTTGCAAAAGTTTTCACCCCCCTTGGCATTTTTCATATTTTGTTGCCTCACAGCCTGGGGCATAAGAGAGGCCAAAAATTATATACCTAAAGGGTTGGCCCACCCTATAAGCAACATAGGCGATCGCCTAGGCCAGGGATGTCAAACTGCATTCCTGGAGGGCCGGAGCCCTGTGTAGCTTAGTTCTTTCCTGTTCCACCACAAATGATTCAGCTCAACAGCTATGTGGTAATTAGCAAAAGAAGTTGAATCAGGTGTGTTAAACGAGGGGAAACCCAAAAATGTGCAGGGCTCTGGCCCCCCAGGACTGGAGTCTGACACCTGTGGCCTAGGCCGTCATTTGATTAGAGGGGGCCAAAGAACAGATGCAAAAAAAATCAGAAGAAATACCTCTGCGTTGTGAAGGCAAGAAGACGGACACTGATGCAGATCTGCTACAGGTATTTCCGTTTATTAAGTCTTAATAAAACCATGTCTGTGGATCTCCAATTCCACAACGGAGTTCCTGGACTTGTGGTTGCAGGGCTCCAAGGTTGAAGATGGTGAAGGTAACCAGGGGCTGGGCCAAAATCCGTAGTCAGTCTTCCAGGCAGGGGTCGGGCGATCGTCGTCAGTAACAGGAGTACAGAGGCGTAGAGCGAGGTCAGGGTTCCAGGCAGGGGTCGGATGATCGGCGTCGGTACAGAGGGGAACAGGCAGAAACTCGGAATCTAGGAAGCGTAGCAGACGTCAGCGCACCGATAATCAGACACAGGAGAAAACGCTCTAACTCAGGGCACACCATGAAGATCTCGCACAGATCAGAAAACCGAGTTGCCAGTGAAGCAAGTGAAGCAAGTGAAACAATAGTGAAACAAGGGGAAACTAGGAACAGCTGGGAGAGGACTGCTGCAGTGGCTCAGTGGGTAGCACTGTTGCCTCCCATCTCTAAAGCTGGGAGGCTTGAATCCTGTCCCACGTGTGTCTGTGTTTATGTGTTGTTCATCTGCTCTTCCCAACTTGTGCTACAGTAGTTTCCCTCTGCAGTTTGGTGTGCTGGTGTCTTAAAACTGCTCATTGCTTGTGTGTCCCTCCTGTGATGGACTTGTATCCCATACAGCATGTGCCTCTAGGGGGCTCTCTCTCTATGGACTGTGCTTTGTACATTGGGGCATGGTCATGCTGGAACAGAGAAGGGCCTTCCTCAGACTGTTCCTAACAACCCCATACCATTATCCCTCCTCCACCAAACTTTACAGTCGGCACAATGCATTCAGGTAGGTAATGTTCTCCTGGCATCTGCCAAACCCAGACTCATCCATCAGACTGCCAGACAGAGAAGTGTGATTCTTCACTGCACAGAACATGTTTCCACTGCTCCAGAGTCCAGTGGCAGCGTGCTTCACACCACTGCATCCAATGTTTAGCATTGAGGTAATATGAGGCTTGCATGCAGCTGCTTGGCCGTGGGAGCACAGTTTGTGTCCTGGGGTTAATGCCAGAGGAAGCTTGGAACTCTGCAGTTACTCAATCAATAGAGTGTTGGATATTTTTTATGCGGCATGCACCTCAATACTTGGTGCTTGATTGTTATACACCTCTGGCAATGGGCCTGGATGAAATGCCTGAATTCAATGATTAAGTGTTTTTCAGTTTTTAATTTTCTTTCAAAGATTTGCTGACAAATTATTTATTTTGACTTTGCAGATTTACTATGAGAGGCTATGTCCTGGGTATGTCCTGGGCCCTGCAAGCGATCCTCCAACTTTAGGGAAAACTTTGGGGGTTGGTGGCAGGATTGACACTCCAGTTACTGTAAACACTTTTCACACAGCTCAGAGGCAGGGGACAGGACTCCTTTCTGTATTCACATTCCTACCCCCTCGCTCTCTCCTTAGTGTGGCTCTAACACCTGTTGCTTGTTTTGTCATACCTCTCAATTCAGCCCTCGTGTGGATCACTCCAGCTGCCCCTTCTCTGCTCCCTCGTCAGTCCTGTATAATAGTGCCTCCCAGTCCCGTGCTCCCCAGTCCAGTCATTGATGTCAAGTCCCAGTGTATGCTTGAGTCCTTCCCCTCTCTTGGTTCCCCATTATCTAACCCCTTGAGTGCTGTTTTGTTTCCCAGCACCTGTTTAAATGCAAATAAAGGCTCCTTTGTTTTCCCCTGATGTTTGCTTTCACCTCCCTGATTCCGGGACATGACAGAATGACAGGACTCTGCAAGTTACACAGCAGTGTGCCCAGAGAGCCTCTTGCTCTCGGTGTGTCCACATGCTCACTCTCCCTGGTTGCCAGCCCCCAGTCTCCACCCGATGTTTCTCCAGTGTTTCTTTTCCATTACTTTTTCTTGTTCCTAGTTTGTTTTTTGCCTTCTGTTTTGCTTTTTGCGTTGTGCCTTCGTGGTTGTGTATTAATTGTCTTTGTTATATTCCTAGTGTTAGATTTTGTTTCTCTGTTAACCTAATCATAGAACTAAGAGATTTTCTTCGATCCACCTGTTTCCCTGTGCCTCATGATTGTTGATTGTTCTACCTGATTGCTTGTTGTCCTGTGCCCTCTCTGATTGGTTAATTGTTTCATTTTTCGCTCCTTTAAGTTCCTGCCTGCCACAGCCAGGTGTTACGTGGGCAATCACTAATCAGACATTAAGTATTTGCTAAAATATACGAGGGCTGCACGATACTGGGGGGGGGAAATCAAATATTGTGATGTGATTTTGTTGTAATAAATATTGGAATATTTATAAAGCAAAAAAAGGAGTTCAAAATAAATTAATTTCTCACAACTGCATCTAGGAGTGATTTAAACAGCAAGGATGAAAATGATTGATTGGTGGAGCTCATACAAAACAGCAGCGCTAAACTTTAAACTGATATTTAAACCAATACTAGATAACTTTGAAATCATTAAATCATTAAAATTACAATGCTTGCTAAGTTTGTTTCTTATGACAAAGTAATAACGTTTTAGCGAAACTTAAACCCCTTCACTATAATGTCCAGACAGTATGGAGGCGTAAAAAAGCCTGATTGTTATTTAAATGTTTATTTAAATTATAAGTTAATTGCCATTTAAATGATTATTTATAAATATGTCATTTAAACAACTATTTACATTGTTATTGAAATGATACCAGCATCCATTTAAATGCTCTGTAAAAGTCACAGATCAAACTCAGTGGGTGGGCTCTAAACAAAACCTAACATCTGATTGGTTACATTGCGCAGCACAAAAGTCACAACGGATCAATCTTACCTAGTCCATTGAATTCATTTATAACTGCATTTTGTCTGTTCCATCCTGGGGCAAAATTATAAGAACGTCCTAACTTGCAGATCCTATCTTAAGTTAAATATACACATGAAACATCTTTATGGATTATGATCTATAAAACTCACATTACACCACTCAATAAAACTCTTTGTGACATGATTTTCAATACAAATATGAACATACCATTTGCTAACAAATAGCAGGGCAGCATGACGCTCAGAGGACTAAGCCTCTGTGCCTGAGATCAGAAGGTTGCTGTTTGGAGCCAGGCCTCAGCGGATCTGCAAGTTTTTGCGCAATGCACTTAACCACCTGCTCCTGGGGTGGCTGCCCATTGTGGCCAGCTTGTTCGCACCTACAGAGAGGAAGCTGGGGGAGGTGTAAAGAGAATTTCCACATGGGGACTAATTAAATATCTATAATAATTATAAGTAGACTTTTTGTACTGTGGAAAACACACCCAAAGAATAAATAAAATTATATGGAGATGATACATCAGTGTATACGAGTATATTGCACTCCTATAAAAAGAAAAATTATGCACTTTTCCACCCAATCTGGTCTCATTCTACCATCCATTGTTTAAGAAACTTCCAGTGATTAGCAACAGCATGCGATTAGTTGTGGCACCTTCGCAACTGCGCACTGTGCTCACTCAGTGCTAAATGACAAGCGATGCATTGTCGGTTTCTCTACGCAGAGCAATCGTGATCCATTGCATCAGGGTTGCCAACTTCGGTCAGCTGGCTGGAGTGAGATTTTCAATTCAAGACACATTTGCACGCAAATGCACATGCATTTACACGCATGCAAGAGTTATACGACCTTGTAAATGCACCCTGTGAGGGAGTTTCCAATAAAAATACTGACAGGAAAAATATGCGTGTGTATCACTTGTAATAGAGATAAATCTGATAGTTTATCGGGGGGGGGGGTTAATATTTTTGCGGGGTAGAGAACATTGCTTATTTCCAGGCAGGGTGCTAAAGTGGCACAATGGTGCATTGGTTAGAACTGTTGCCTCACGCCTCTGGGACCAGGGTCCACGTCTCCAACCCGACTCAGGTTGTGGAATTTGCATATTCTCCCCATGTGGTTGTGGGGTTTTCCCCCGCAGCCCAAAAATGCTAAGGTGAATTGGAGGTACGAAATTGTCCATAGTTGTGAACGGTGTGCATGCCCTGCAATGGGTAGACACCCCATCCTGGATTATTTTCTGCCTTGTGCCCGTAGCTTCCGTGACAGGGTCCAGACCTCCGTGACCCTGAATGGAACAAGTAGGTATAGAAAACGAATGGAAGGACAGAGACAGCTTGTCCCTGCAAAAGGAGGAAGTAGTCAAAGAATGCAATACAGAAGATTCTTATACAAAACGGTGCAGATTCAGGAAAAGAATCCTATTTCATAAAATCACAAAGACAAAATGAACATTACCTTATACCACTCTGACTTATTTTAACCAGAAAATGAAACACTGTGGTGTCACACCTCCAGCACTGTGGGTTCAGTTCCTGCAATTAGCTCCGTGAATGAAGACTTTGCATGAACTCACTGCGTCTGTGTGGATTTCCTCCTCCAGTCCAGAGTTGCACAGTTTATCGGAACCTCTAAATCAGTGTTACTATGGCTGTGTATGCGTCTCATGGTGGACAGGCATTGCACCCAAGGTGTTCCCTGGTTTCAGTAGTCATGGAAAAAAGGGCGGATGGACAGTCTTTGCTGCTAGCCCACTGCGCTAGTTCCGTTAAAAAAAGAAGAAGAAAAAAACCAGGTCCGACATGCATTTTTGTTTCACTGTTCAGTTTTTTGACATTGCCCTTTGTGAGTGGGTGAGCTTAACTTCCTTCCATGATTCTTTGTCATGCTATCTTTAAGACAAACTGCAGTTTATTAAGGCAAATCTCAGACCTGCAAGCTCCTTTTAGCTGCTCTCCAAACATACAGGTCAGGAAGCAGTCATGCTTTGTCACTTCCATGTTCTAAGACCTGTGTTTCCCAACCCAGTTCTCAGGGACCCCCAACCCAGTTCTCAGGGACCCCCCCCCCCCGTCCATATGGGAGGGTTACTCCAAGGACTGGGTTACCTTGTCGACACCCTCAGGTTCTGATTCTCCAAAGTATTGCATCGTTCTTCAGCGCGCAATGGAAACTTGCGGGGGTGTTGAAAGAGGCCCCCATTTCAGAGCAGATACCAGAAATACAATTCCTGTGAAAAGTTTGGACACACCTACCCATAGAAAGCTTTATTTGGGCTATTCTATAAATTTTAGAATAAAGACATCCAATCTATTAAATAACATATATGGAATTATGCATTGACCAAAATAGTGTTAAACAAAAAAATAATAATTTGTTGTGGGAGGCAGCTCTCTGGGTTGGGACTCAGACGGTTGCTGGTTCAAATCCCTGGATTGGCAGAGTGATCCCACCATTGGGCCCTTGAGCAAGGCCCTTAACCCAAATTGCTCCAGGGACTGTGTCACCCTACTGTCTCCTCTATGCCACTTTCATGAGGTGGAATACTTTGTCAGCCATCCTCAAGAAGTTCCCCCAAATATGCTGAGCACTCATTGGACATTTCTACTGGATTTAAGTCAGTTGGCCAGGTCATGTGATGCGACACGGTCACTGTCCATTGTAGGCAGCTTGGTGTGTCCAAACTTTTGACTGATAGTGTAGATCTACCCGTTTCTCAGTTAATGATGCTGCCGCCGCTCCATTGTCTTTTTTCCTTGCCAAGCATCCGTTTTTATTGCTGGCCTTTCATTTCCATCCATCATTTTTAAAGGGGATAGTGTGCAGCTCTGTGGGTTAGGTCAGAAGGCCCAAATCCCAGGGTTGGCAGAGAGATTTCACCACTGCACCCATGAAAAAGATCCTGCCATGTCAGCATTGCCTGCTAGTGTGAGTGCGAGTGAGCCCTGTGAAGGACTGGCGTTCCAAAATGCCTCCTGCGTTGCTGCCTCCAGATGGGATTTCTGCAGATCGTGTAGTGGATTAGCACACTTAAGATGGATGGATTGGATTGCACCATACATTATCCAGATAAAATGTCAGTAGCACTGTACCAAGGCCATGTTTTTAGCAATTTATAAACACATTCATGATGCATTATAATAAGGGATGGACATAACTGGTACGCAAGTACGCATTCACCTTTGAATACAATACGTTTGACAATTGATTGTTTGTACAAGCGCAAATGCGTACTTATTTTATGTGCATTTGCGCTGCTATGACAAGAAACATCTTGCATTTTAACCTGTTTACTGCAAATGAAGTAGAGTTATGCCTTTTGATAAATATTTATAATGCTTTATGAATGCATTACTACTTGTTATGAATGTGTTCATAAATGACTAAAAACATGGCCTTAAGTGCTACCAGAATGTTTTCGATTCGCATTGGTCTGCGGAACAGGAAGTTCAGGGTCATCAGGCGTGTGGCTCAGTGGGTTGGGATTCCTTAGCAGTCTTCTGGTTAACATCCCTTGAACAAGGCCCTTAACCTCCAATTACTCCAGTGTCTGGCTGTTTTCACAAATGGCCCTAATACTTACAAAAATGTAAGTTTCCTATATATAAAAGCATCTGCTAAAGGAATAAAATGCAAAGCAGCATTCTTATACTTACCCCTCAGGAAACCAACAAATAAGGTGACGGTAACTTCTAGAATTGTCCAGTTCAGCCAAGAAGTCATGTGTTCATACGGTTACTTCCCAAACTTGCCTGTCCGGTCCGCTTTTGGTCCCAAACTAACCAGCAGTATCAGCACAACACTACAAAGGGGCAGCGTGTGGCTCAGTGGGCTAAGCCTGTGTGCCTGTAATCACAAGGTCGCCGGTTCAAACTCAGCCTGAACACGTATACGGGTCCTTGAGCAAGGCCCTTAACCCCCTGCTCCCTGGGCGCTGCTACGGGTGGCAGCGCTTCGCGGACAGCTTACTCTGCAAAGAGCAAGTTGAGGGAGGCGTAAAGACAATTTCCCCACAGGGATCAATAAAGTATCAATTATTATTACCTCCAATACATCAGACCACAAGGGCGTAAAGAAACAACCGTGGAAACTGCAACTTCAATATAGGTTATTTTAATAGGTGTTCAAGGAATAATAGTTGCGTCAACAGACAGTGTTATGACAGACAACTCTGTGAGGGGGGTGGCAAAGGAATCCCTTTCTAAAGCAGGGGGTCCGATAAGGCAAGGCTGCATTAACAACTGGGCTGTAACAATCAAGTCCATACATGTCATGATACAGTACTATTGACATAAATTAGACCAAGCACACATTGTACATACTTTCAAGAGGAAAGATCATTAGGTCCGGAGATACCCCTCAACAAGACTGTCATGAGAATCTTTGTGGTCATGAAGGAACATTCTAGAGTAGGTCAAAGGTACGCTGTTTACCTCCAGGGTGCATATTGTTTGTTTTTAAGACTACCTGGATAAAACAATAAAAAGAGAGACACAATAAATAAGCTAATTACAGAGGGTTTGGCAATGTTCTTTAAATTTCAGCGTCCCTGGTGTCAACCAGCAAAGAGTCGTTAATCTGTCTCATATTCCGCTGCAGGGGGGAAACCAGGACGCCATCATCTTAATCTTAAAAATAAAACTTTGTTTCCGGCATCAGCCGAGCGAATTCAGAGATGCTGTGTCGACGCAGTCCGATATAGCATCTGTCCTGTAGCTATGACGGTGGAGTTTTTTTCCATTTTTTTTTTTGTAACAAACAGCGCACTTGTGCCAGCGGCCTAAATCTCCTCCATATAAATCCATCACATACAGAAAGAATCGTAATTAGAAAAATACAGGTACAAAATCCATTACATTCAAGAGACAGTGCTAGCAGAAAAGGGTTTATTAATCATCTAATTATATAGGAACTCTAAATTTATATAGGCATCTTATAATATAATATATATATATATATGTATGGGTGTGGATGTGTGTGTGTATGTATATATCTATATATAAATATGTATACATATGTATACATATATATATGTATATATACATATACATATATACATATACATATACATATATATATATATATATAAAAATGGAAGATGGTGTCTTATGGGGACAGGGGTTTCCAATGTGCGGACATTTTCAGTTTCATGCCAGAATGTTCAAAATTAGCCTAAAATACTTTCATTCACATATAAATACAATAAGAATGAACCTCAATTTTATTTAATTTTTTTAAGGTATGTAGTAAGAGGAGCTGAATGGTCAGAGGATGTGCCGCGTATGTGGAGATGGAGGGAAATCAAATCTGTTTCTGAAGGGTGATATCGTTTTGGTTTGGGTTTTAAGGTGCAAATATTGTCTTTTTAAGAGGCAATTAAAGGTGCCGATGCGTCGTACACCATTCCCAACATAGACTGAATTCAGAAGTAGCCCACTGGTATTGTACAGAATTTATTGTGCTAATAGTACCTCTGTTACCTGAAGATCTCAGTGCACCTGCTGTTCTTGCTTGACTTTTTTTCTTTCCTCGCTAGGTTTCATTTAAATGACACGGTTTCTTTGGCAAATGTCTGCGAATCCACGTGTGCTGACTGGCGCCTCAGGGTTATGCACACGCCACTTCACGTCTTCCACCGTAACAAGACTGTTCCCATAGCGATGAGACGTTTTAGTTTGTGAAACTTTACGTTTAGGGCCATAGCTACGCGTGGCGTGATTTAAAGGAGGACATTTTGACGAAGGTGCAAGGCCGCACACATTTCCCTCCAATTTCTAGTCAAATTGGACACACCCAAAATTCCTAGCCTAACTGATCGGATGCTGAAAGTTAATTTTTTCGCCCAGACATGGCTGATGGAAATTTGGGTCTAGATACTGTCATTACTAGGCAGGTACAAACTTGCCAAAATATTTTACCGCCATTTACCATAATTCCCTGTCCAATATATCCCATAAAGTACAGGGCAGAAGGAAGGGACAATCCATTATACAGCAGACACACAAACATATACACATTAAGGGCAATTTGGAGACCTTAAGCTGTATGTCTTTGAGACACACAAACAGGTATTATTATACAGGTTTATAATATTTACACACAATCTAATTCATAATAAAGTAGTCGAGTATAAAAAGAGTATTCCAGAAATTAAAACTTCATGATTTGACCCCAAATTGGAGGGAGACGTGATTGACTTCAGCGCTCTCAATCTGCCTCGCTAATTTGTTAAAAATTACGAAAAGTGGCTTCTCTCTGCTTTTCCAATTCCAAAAAATCCCCCGAAAGCTGAAACACTAAAAAAAAAAAAATGCATCTAGTTCTCATTTTAGAGAAAGCGATTTAAAGCTCAAAACTGCAATTTTTTTACACTTCTGATTCCGTGCTCTATATTCTACAGCTAGCGATAGTGATCGTTTGTTAGAAAACGTGATTTAGTTCATTAAAACAGTGCCTGTGTTGGTCGATCTTAAGAACAAAAAAAACTGCTAATCTGCTACACTTTGTGTAGCCTGACGCTACTGAACTATCAGGAAAAAAAAAAGACCGTAAACTGGCCTTTTCTACTTAAAGACTTAAAAATCGATCAGAATGTGGAAAGGTCTAGTCCCTTGGGCTAAATCAAACATCCCATCCTTCACACGAGAGAGTAGCACCTGGGAAAAACTAAGAAGTGACTCTTGCCAGCGGGCTCTGGGCCCGAGGTACTCGTCAACCATAAGCCGTATTTCTTTATGGTTTCTTTAAGAACATACACGCTCTACAAAGCAGAGAAATGCAAACTACTCTTCTAGAAGCTGTGCCTCACTTCTCAGTGATTATCTGCTCGATAAGTCAGCATACATATGTTATTATTATTATTCTTTTTTTGTATATGAGCTTTTAACAACAGTCTTGATCCAGTAAACTGGCCCCAGATGAGGCATCTGAGGCAAGGAAACAAATAAAAAGCCGAAAAAAACAAACCGTGCCTCGACGCATAAAACTTTTTAAAAGACAGGTATAACAGTACAAAAGTACCATTGATTGATTCACAGAAGACATTGTACAAGGAAAGTATAGGTGAATGCGTGATCCCAAAATGGATTTACACCTCTTCAGGTGTTTGAACAAAAATAAAAGCAGGTAGCATGATGACTGGAGACGATTTCCCAGCTCAAGCTAGAGTATTGCTCTGCCTGGCAACTGGGTTTGATGGGGCAGCATCTGTGGCACAGCCACTGGTGATATTATGTGGGGGCATCGTGAACCAACCTGGATTATGAGCAAGCGCACGTGTGTGTGTGTGTGTGTGTGTGGAGGGGGGGGGGGTGTTACAGGCAGAACCGGAAGAGACAGTCGCGGCTACAGACCAGCGAAGACTTAGGGACGCTAGTGAAGATGCTGCAGGAGACTCCATCCAGCAAGGGGTGCCGGTGACGAATCGGCAAGGGCTAAGAGAGGGACCAACCCTGAAGACGCTGATAGCGTGACATCATGTTAGGTGTGTGATGCAATGGGCCAAAAAAAAGGAAAGAGGAGGAATGCATGGCTGGGAATTCCACTTCCAGGGTGTGAAAGAAAAAATATCAAGATGCAAGATACAATAACGCTGCACATATTTCAAATCAAAACTTTGCTTGGATGCTGACAGTAACTTTTACGAAGTGGACCGTTGCTTGGATGAAAAACCCTAAGCTAGTCAGAGTTTAAAAAAAAAAAAAAAAAAAAAACAGGAAAGGAATCTTTAAATACGACCCTACTGAAAACAAAAAAAAAACACCTTCTCTACTATAGCTAAAATTAGTGCAGTATCTCTGTGTTAAACTAAATGCCTTAGGAAACTAGTAGCACACATTTGGATTAGCTATTTAGATGCTACCCAAACTGCTGTAAGGTCAAGTATTGACATAAAATGCATTTTCATTCCTGTCATTCAAGTATTTCGACATCATCGCTTCGAATGAGGGAACTTGCATGAGGGGAATTTCCTTTTTTCCAGTCAGAAAACATGAAATGTTGCCATTAGCTTAGACGGACAGATGCCTCGAGGGAGTACGCCAAAAGCACGGACCAGCCTGCCCAATGTTTGTTATGCTAGTCCGTCTTCTTTTAGCCCTGGTAGCTAAGCTGAGCATTAGCCAGCTTGTTTCCCATTAAAAAAGAAAAACAATTAGAAGCCAGGCTGCTTCAGACCTGAGCATGTCGATCGACGACTCCGGCCTTGTTGACCCTCAGTCTGTGACGTCATGAAAGTGATGCAGACGGAATGGAAAACATCTGCCTGTCTGACCATTTATGGTTCTGCATCACATGGTAAAATGGGTGAGTGTGGTGTAGCCAGCAAGCCATCTAGGGCCAGGCCAGTGCTGGCTTCATACAGGAAGTTGTTTAGTCACCTAAGGGTCTAACGCTCTTGGAAGAGGCAATACAGGGCAGCATCTGGTAACGTAAGACGTGGCGTGAACTCGCACAGCAGTAAATTACATCGTAAATCAGGGAACCTTCTTAAATGCACTTTGTTTGCAAAACTTGACCTTTAAACGGCAGTCTTCTCTGGGGCAGCGATAGCCGCTAAAACCGCCGCGGCCGCCCCCAGCGTGAGGCCCGCGCTCTGAGACCGGCTCGGCTCCTTCCGCGAGAATCAGCGGCAGCCGGGAGCTGCCGGAGGCCAGCGTTCGGTGTACTCCTTCCGCCGGAAGCTGAGCCCAGTTCAATCGGAGCGACCAGTTCCCACGGTTACCTTCCGTCCTGAGACACAGCTAGGAGGTTAGGAAAGAGAAGCACGTGGGGTCCTTTTGTTCGGAGGGGTGGGCCTTCACTGATCCGCGCAGGAGATGAGCACGGGGGTCTGCGGCATCTCCTTCGACTGTCCCTCTCCAGGCATGCCGACAGCGCGCTGGCTCCTGAGACAACAGGGCGGTACGTCAGACCAAGGATGCCTCAGCCCGCCCACAGATGCCTCAGCCCTGCCCAAATATGATCTAGCCCCACGTACATATGCTCTATGCTCCACCCACAGATGATCTAGCCCCACCCACAGATGCTCTAAGCCCTAGCCATGGATGCCTGAATCCGACAACGACTGCCTGGCTAACCTGTGTGCATTCTCCATTGCTGCCACCTCGGCCAGCGCGGCCAGGCTGAAGAACGCCGGCAGGTCAGACACTGTGGCAGCCTCGCACGCCTCCTGTGGCTTAGGGTCCTCGTAGTACCCTGATTCGTTGCATAAAGTCTCCTGTGTTGATGGCTTTTCATCCTGGTCCTGTGTCAGTTCCTTGGCCTTGTCCTCCGCTGTCAGGGTGAGAAAAGGGGGAGCATTTAGAGGACTGTAGGGTCTCAGATTCAGTTTGGAAGATCTCAGTGTAACACTAGCCTGGAGGTCCGGTGCAGCCACTCACCCTCTGCTGGGGAGACGCGCCCATCAGCAGTGCGCACCAGGTGGGTTATCTTACTCTTCCTGGCCTTTCTCTTCTGGCTGCCCACCAGCATCTCTGCGGCCCCCATGGTATCCAGGGACGACACACCACCGGGGACAGACAGCTTGGCTTTCTGAGCTGTGTCGGGCGGGTGTGTGTCCTGCGTCACTATGGCTACAGAGCAAGAGGAAGTCGATTGTTATTTTTGCATACATATTGTTACAATTCTTAAGTACAAATAGATACACCAACCACAGCTCTCTGGAGAGACCTTTGGTACTTTGTGATGAAATACTGTGCCTTTACTGACTTCATTAGGTTGAAATACATTCCACAGTCAGCTAACCGCCTTTCTTCAAGTTACTTGCTAGACAACCGCATTTCAACCAAACCTGCTTGTTCAAAAACTTAGTGACCAGGTAACAAGTAATGTGAGGAAGAGAAAAACCCAAGTTAAAGCAATGAGAGGATGGAGGGGCAGAGATCACCTTTATCCAAAGTATTGGTTTTCTCCTTTTTGTGCTTGTACTTGCTAACGATCTTGTGGAATAAATTCTTTTTCTGAGATGAGGATGAACCTAAGGTTACAAAAAAAAAAAACAGGATGTACGATGTTAAATGATAGCAACGTCACCCTTGGGAGAAGCGAGTGCTCAGACCTGGAGGCACGGAGGAGCCTGAGGCCTCCCACAGGGGAGCATGCTCACCCCTGGCACCTTTGGGTTGTTCCGCGCCCATCTTCTTCTTCTTGGTGACCGAGGTGTTCTTCTTGTCAAACGTCAGCGGGCTGTACTGGGGAAGGCTGTTGAACTTCTTCTCAAACTCCTCCTCCAGTTTCCCTAACCTGCAAGGGGGATACAGCGGAACATCAGTGCCTGGGTCCCGGCCTCCGTGAAGTGACCGTGAGGGTCTCGTCCCTGGGAAACTTTGGTCCCGTAAGGGCCCCACACGTTTCTGCTGTTTGCAAGAGGTAGATGATTCACTACTTGACATAAAAGCCCTGTGATGATATTGAACTAAAATGTCTGGTATGTGGAATTTAGAAAGTGAGAGAAGTGGAGATATCAGGGCAGAACTCTATAATGCAGTGCAAATTTGGAAATATCCTGAAGTTTCAGTCCTCAGACTTGGGTAAATCAGCAGATAGATGCAGATTTGCCAATAGTGGACCATCATCACAGCCCTGAATGCCGTCGGCCTCGTTTCATACCCGAATATTCAAATCGTCACTCTGATGAAAATCGTGTATGTCCACTTTTGATGATTGTGACTTTTGACTATAGATGGAATACGCTTATTCTCCTTTGCCTATTCTCAGCATTTGACATCTAATTGACCAAAGAAAAGATGCTTTAAGAGGTCATCTGTTTAACGAGCATCTCCACTGGATGTCAGAAGTATCCATCAAAACTGTGTATCTCCCGCCCCTTGTTTGAAAGAGTGCAAGGCTGCACGATGCTGGGTGAAATATGAATTGCAGTTTTTTATTTACCGAGCGTTATTCTACCGTGCTTTTCCCCAAATGCTTGACTTCCCTCTTGTGCGGTCTAATGAGTGTATCTCTTGATCCCTACCCCTGCGAGTGTGTGTGTCCCCATCTCCTTCCGAGTGTTTGCGCTTCTACCGATATCCTTGCATCCGCACGACTGACTCTTCGGCATTTTGACCTTAGCATTCCTCCCCAGCTTAGATTCTTCTTCAGTGCTTTGGCTACCTGTCTACTCTGCATTTGGGTCCCCATTCCCTATCTGTCCCTTGACAAGTGTCATGACCAGCAACCCCCTCCCCCCATATTAGACATTGTTACTGAAATGGGACTGTCACATAAAGTTTGCAGAACAGAAAGGGCACAATACTGGTTTTTAGCAAACAACTTATTTCCAAATGTAAGTAATGCTAAACATAAACTTAAACTTTGTCTGTTTCAGCATCTCCTAAATAAGGAATTATTATCATTATTATTATTATTAGTAGTAGTAGTCGTAGTATTATTAACATTTAGTGTAGTGACCGTTTGTTGCCCCAATGCAAATGCATAGTTTGAGTGTGGGGCAGATACGTCAAGACTCACCCAGGAAGAGACTCGTCTTTCCATCTGGACTTCTTCAGCTTCTTGGTACTGCTGGGTCCCGTCTGCGTGAACGTCCAGCTCTCTTCCGTCCAGCTGCCCTCCAGGTCGGACACGCTCCCACGCCCCGAGCCCCTTTTACCTGCCGAATACCCACACATTAATATCGTATAGCTAATTACGTACCCATTTTTTTGGTTGGATGAGAATCATCATATTATTACTATGAACACATAGCCCCTGCTCGTAGTTCCCTGCACTGGCTGACCGGAAATGTGAGAAGGCCACAGTCTCCAGTCAGGAAGTGGTCCTGACCTGTGCTACTCCCAGCTTAATACCTACAGCTTATGGCTTTGGACGGTGAGGGAGACCCTGTGGGAATGGAGAGCCCTGAACTAGCGGTTAAGAGCCTTTTATGCATTGCTGCTTAGGAACAAGTCAGGAACCAATAAAATCAAAATGACACATTAAACCTCGTTCACACTTCACTTTTTGGCATCCAGTTTTGTGCTGCGGACGGCCGTCCCACAGCAGCTTGTGTTCATACTATATTTTGCTGCAGATGCAGATGATCGCGGTTGGTGCATAATTACGGCACCAAATCAGAGGAGGGAAGACGTCATGCAACAAACACAAATAAAAGCAGTGTAGTGAAACGGGGTAAACTTTTATGAACAGTTTGCTTCACCATTCGGTTAATTTTATTGCCAAGAATTCTAAATGCTGGAATAGTGCTGCTTTTCAAAGGGGTGTACACCTCACGTATAATGTCCAGACAGTATGAAAAATTAGGTATGCTGGTACCTTCAGCCCTCCTCATACAGCTGCTCACCATATCTGCTGCAACAACAATAACAACTATTCTTCTTCTACTCTTTCTTCATTGACTGCTAATATGTGAAAGTTAGTGTTGCCACCTACTGGATGTCCCTAGTAAATGACCTTGTACATGTGCAGTAGACATGTAGACGATCCCTACTAGATGCAAAAATCTGGGCTACATTCGCACCAACTGCAACCACCTGCAGCCAACCCCGATGACAAAACTTATGTCACGTACCCCCACGTGCAACAAAAAGTGCACACGGAAAAGTGAAGTATGAACTGGTATCAACACCAACATGACAGCAACACATCTCTCCCCGCACCCCGGGCTACCTCTGTCCACGTTGGCTCTCAGGGAGGTCAGCATCCCCTCAGAGACCAGTGTCTTGTACAGGGCACCTTTGCAGCTCCTCTCTGACTTTCTGGAGCCACAGCTCTCTGGTTTGGCTTCTCCATCCTTCTCCTCGGCCTTGACTGGGAGCACTGGGGGCACTGGTGTGCTCGGGGGGGAGGGCTCTTCCCCACTGACCTGGGGCTCCGCCTTCACACTGGCACCCTTGGTCTCGGTTTCAGGGCAGGTCAGAGGCACCTCCACCTCTGGGGTTTTGCAGTCCTCTGCAGACCCCTCATCCTCTTTAGCCTGGGCCAGTCTCTTCACTTTGGCTTTCATCTTCTTCTTTGGAGATCCAGGCTCCTCGGAGTCCCCCTTATCGCCAGACGGTGGGCGGGACTTCCTCTTCTGCGCCCTCTCGCTGCCCCAGGCACCCTTGGCCACAGCCTCGATGGTGTAGATGACGCTCTCTAGGTCCGACTCCGACGACTGGCGTCTCTTACATGGCTTCTTGAGCAACGGAGGGCTCTTATCTGCCTTGGGCTCCTCACTCTTGGCTTTCTTCTTTTTCTTCTTTTTTACGCATTTGGACTGGCTGAGTGCTGGGGGGCTGCCGTCCATTGGGGTCGTGGAGAACGAGGAGGAGGAGGAGGAGGAGGAGGAGGAGGGGGAGGATAAAGGAAGATCGCGGGCGTCCTGAGAGTTGCTGGCGGCTTCCCTGCTGTCCAGCTCTGCAGAGCTGCATGAAGACGATGGCTGTGACCCCAAGGCTTCGATCTTCACTGCTTCAGAAGCCAAACACATCTGCGGGGGGTGGGCAAACAGAGGATGTTGGTCTAGGAGTTAGTTAGAAAAGTTAGAAAAGACAGGAGATTAAACGACCACTCACGATGTTCTAAATGGCTTAGCTGGTTAGGGATCACTACCTGTGTCCAGAAGGTCACTGGTTCAAATCCCACAGCTGATCATAGCAGCACATCATTTCACCTCTGGACCTTTAACCCTAACCCTAGCTGATCTAGGCGTGCAGACTAACCCTAAAATAATTCACCTGTACATAGGTGTGTGTCTGCGTTTCTCTTGGAGACCAAGCTGGGATATGCCAAAACTACCCAATTTCACCAAAAGGATGAGCATTAATCAGATTAAATTAATATTATAAAACTAAGTTAGTCAAAAGAATCTAAATTTATCTATTTATTCACAAAAGGATATCTTTATTAACTCTGATTAATCAACCGGCCTCCACAGTTGTTAATATGTCACAAAATAAAGATACTTGATTAAAATTACTGTGTAGAACCAGCAGAGGGCAATTAGCATGAATATATCGGCATACTGTAATGGGACACACTCCTGACTGCCAAACCTGGGTATATTCAACTGACAACAGGTTTTATCCCCAAAGATGCCAGCTAAAGATCAGTACACACCATGTCCAGCAGAGGGCAGCAAATGCATCATAAAAGACATGTTACCGCCAGCAGATCCGTCAAACACCTAGTATCAGAATTTCAGTGCTGATTAATTGAAGTCAACAGATAGTATCCCAGAGTTACAGTTCCATGCGGTTAAAGGCACCTCCTGAAGTATTATGGGATGCTGTTACCATGGCACACCTACCTCAGCAAGCTGGAAGAGGGCTGACTGACCGCACTGCTTTCCGTCTGTGGACTGCGAGGTGCTGGAGGAGATCTGGTTGGTGCAAATCAGAAAGCCAAATTAAAAAACAGTGTGGAGTGTGTGTGTTTGTGAGGGGGGGGCAGCTATCAGAATGGCCCCAAACCGCTTTGGCACATTTACTCATCATTCATTCGTTGACTGTAAAACCCCTTGTACGACACTGTTCATTTCTGAGCCATAACTGAGCAATACTCTCCCCGACGTTCTTTGCAGGATGTTGCTTGTTACGATTATTATTAATATGATTATTATTATTTTATTATTGTTTATGTCTAAATGTTTTAATCACTAAGGACCGGGTTATATACTTGATGCTTGGAATGCATAAAGATATGCATGCTATCGATATGCAAGCGGTGTTGCTGCTCATACTTCCGACGGTGGTTTATGTCAATCTGGAGGATTAAACGTTATGTCCACCAGGGCAAGAAATCATCTTGGTTGGTATCATTTCCAGTCTTACTTGGTGGTGTGAGGTTGTGGCCTGAAATGCCACAAGCTACCAAAGATAAAACGTCAATGATGCTCATCCTATTTACAAAAAGACAGGCAACGCATCATACATATGATATACAGTGATCCCCTGCCTATCGCGGAAGTTACGTTCCAGACCAATCAGCGATAGGTGAAAATCCGCAATGTTGAAAGACCATATACTGCAAATAAACATTTTTTTTTATAGTTTAAGCGTTAAAATACCCCTCCCACATGCTTTAAATGCATCTCTCTCTCTCACACTCTGCATACTTAATGGAATATGTAAAAATAAAAACATTTTAAGCTCAGTATGGGTACAACTGGGAGCCATCGTAGGGCTTAAAACAAAACGAAAAGTTCACAAGAAGTTTGCTCACAACAATCGAACCACAAGCAAGGTACGTGATAGGCAGAGAACTGTGATGCGTCGGGGAAAAATCCGCGATACAGCGGGGGCGCGATAGCTGAACCGCAATATAGCGGGGGGTCACTGTATACAGCAAGGATGAAAATGATTAAGATTCGCTGGGAGAGTGCATGCAGTGCTCATGCAAAAGCAGTGGTAACTTTGAACTAATTTTTTATATATATCTAATATAATCTTAAAATGGAACAATCACTAAAATTGTAAAGTTTGCTCAGGTTTGTTTCCTATGGCATATCATAAATGTTTTACTGAAACTTAAACCCACCCGTGCGCTGCAAATGTTATCGGTGAGATTTCTAAATACTGGAATTGTATCGAAATATAACGTTATGAAAATATCTTATGCCACGTCATAATGTCCGTACCGTATGAAGGTATGCAAAAACCTGATCTCAGTCCAGCCATTGTGGTCCTTGCGATAAAAATCACATGTGCATAATATGCGATGTCGATATTAATATCGCCCAGCCCTACTTCGTACTTGTTGTACTGTAATGCTGCACTGTCCTGTTAATCATCTGTAGTCTGTTTAGAAATCATCCAAGTAAGAATTTCACTGTACTTTGTATGTAAACACTGCTTTCTTAGCTCACATTGAAACAGAGAAATACACCGCCATTAAATTTTAAAGATGCTGTACACAGACACACCACAGTGTTAAGAATATTTTTTCTCTTGCCTATAATATTGCGTTTTGAGTATTTTCCAGCCACTCAATCAAAAAAAAAACTTGACAAAAGTTGCACATACTTCCCCTAACATTTTTTACTAGTACTACCATTAAAGCGCAGCATTATTTCACATATAGCCATACGAACAATACATGGAATGAATGCTGGAAATGTGAGGTGACCATGATCATCGAGTATGAACAGGCCCTAAATGCGTGTGTTGTACTATCATAAACCTGCAATTTTCTTCAAGATTAATAAAGTATGTATCTGCCTGTCTGTCTGTATCACATACTGTGATCTGAAGAAAATAAACGCCATCTTTGTTCACACGAGACCAAACAAACCCAACTACGAGGCTAGAAGCTGGTCTTTAAGCAGATAGAGTATGCTTGGAAAGCGCCTGCCTTGCTGTAAGGCTAGAGGAGCTCACCTCCGCCAGCTGAAACAGAGCAGACTTCACTGCATCTCCCGATGGGCTGGCGTCTCCCAGGCACGGCGTTTCGGAAGCCTGTGGACAGAGAGGCGGGTTGAGGAGCTTTAGTCGGAGCCCAGATGCCAGAGCGCTGAAAGCCCGAATGGCCAAGGGGACTTACCGCCGCTGCCAGCTCTGCCGCCGAGCTCTTCCCCTCCGAGGGTGTCGGGGGCGCTGTGTTGGATTGGGGGCTGCTGGAGGAAATCTGAGAGGGAAATGATGGGGTCAAAGGTCAAGAGAGAGCCCAAGAGAGCAGGCATGTTTGAGACTGCACGGCACTGAGCATGCAGAAAAGGGCCTCTAATGAAGCTTCTTCTGCCATTTGTACACTGGAACGTGCTAGTTTTTGTATATCCTGCTCTCTTGCTTTTTTAAAGACATAGACGCACACATGCATAATACACACATTCAGGGGCTGGACGGTGAAACTGAAATACAGGCCAATAGTATTTGAGGTTTCATGCCTATACTGTATACGTGCGGCCTGGTGGCCAAAATTCACTGATTGCGCATACAATAAGTAGGAGCAGAGCTATAGCAAAGCTGTACATAAAATACTGCAATCCACACAACATAATGGGAGACATATCAGAGACCAAAAGAGGACACATTGTTGCTGTGTGTCTCACTGGCACATGTGAGACCAGGACAGCACGTCTTTGTGGTGGATCGAGAACCAGGGAAATGCTACCATGAAGGACAGACCTCATCCAACTGGACTAACTGTGGACACAAGAGGAAGCTGTCTGAAAGGGACGTCCGGGCACTAACCAGGATTGTATCCAAAAAACATTAAACCACATCTACCCAACTCACTGGAAAATTAAACGCGCAGCTTATTATGGTTGGGCCGCTATAGGCAAACTTTTGGTCACTTGTGCCAATGCCAAATATCAGTTTCGATAGTGCCAAGTCTAGTGGAAATCTAGTACTGTGGACAATGTGAAACATGTATTGTTCTCTGATAAGTCCACCTTCACTGTCATTTCCACATCCAGGTGAGTTACGGTGTGGAGAAGCCCCAAAGAGGATTTCCACCAGGACTGTCGCATACCCAGAGTGCTGAATGGGGGTGGATCAGTGATGGTTCGGGCTGCTATATCATGACATTCCCTAGGCCCACTACCTGTTCTAGATGGGTGTGTCACTGCCAAGGATTACCTAATCATTCTGAAGGACCATGTTCTAACATTCAAATATTGTACCCTGAAGGTGGTGTCATGTATTAGGATGATAATGCACCAATACACACAGCAAGACTGGTGGGGAAGTGGTTTGATGAACATGAAAGTGTAGTCAAACATTTCCCATGGCCTGCAGATTCACCAGATCTGAATATTGTCAAGCCACTTTGGAGTGTTTTAGAGGAGCGGGTCAGGATACGTTTTCCTCCACCAGCATCCCGTAGTGTCCTGGCCACTGTTCTGTAAGAGGAATGGCTCAAAATCTCTCTGGCCACTATGCAGGACTTGTATCTGTCATTCCCAAGACAATCTGATGCTGTATTGGCTAGATAAGGAGTCCCTCCAACATACTAATAAAGCTTTTTTTTTTATACTTTTTGGTCAGTCCGTAATTCCATACAGCTCTGGTCTCCACTTTGGTTTCCTGCTTTAATCCTGGTTCTGCAGGCAAGAGGCTACACTGAGGAGCAGGTAGCCTCCAGGTTCAAAATTTCTAAGACCACAGTACACAAGAATAGGGTGAAGCAGGAGACACTGGGAATGACCAGAAACCAGCCAGGCAGAGAGCAGAAGCGACATTCTAATGCCAGAGATGACCGTTAACTTATCAGACAGTTTCTCATAAATCATAGGATGACATCAAGTGACCTTCAAAAGGAATGGGAAACATTAAGTGCAGGTGTGAAGTGTACTGCTAGGATAGTTTGTATCAGGCTCCCATAAAGCAAGGATGAAGCCCTTCATTAATGAGAAGCAGGGAAGAGCCATGTTGAAGTTTGTATATTTTACAGAGGCGCACGCCCATAAATTGAGAAATGAGTAAAACAAACAATGGTGCTGCAGTCTCAAAATGTTTTCCAGAGCTGTATATGTTGTTATATAGTTTTGGTGTTTTTATAATTATTCTAAAGTGAAAAGTATAAATAAACCTTTCATTAGGTAGGGGTGTGTGTGTCTGTGTGTGTGTGAGAGAGAAAAATGGGACATGCACATGCACACACACATCCACAGTAAACATCTTGTAAGTGCACACACACACACACACACACACACACACACAGACACTATATATATTATATATATACATATATACAGCACCAAAGTGGAGTATTCACAGAATCCCCACATGGCATTTCCTTTGACCTCTGTGTGACCCTCAGAGTCTTTGACTGGCAAATGCAAGCAATTCATCTTTTATGGAAAAAAACACCATAACTGCAAGCCTTAAGAAAAAAAGACATATTTCATGCACATAGCACAATTAAGTGCTGAGACGGTGTTTAGAGTGCTGACTGTGCAATATTATTTGTATTTGAAACTATCAGAGGCTGCTGGATGAAATGACACTGGCGCCCCCTTCTGGGAGATTCACTTCAATACATCATTTTCTTCCTTTATATGGCCTTGATCATTTGTTGAAATAAAAGGCTGATCAAATATAGCTATACAAATCAATTCAATTACTTTCAGGTTTCAAATTATAATAATAGAATATAAAAAAAATATACCAGTTTTTACAGTTTTGTTTTTGTAAGTCTGCACAAAATTACACTCCAAGTTCAAACTACCTCCCAATGAGAACTGATGAAAGCTTTAAAGGAAAAGAAATACTAGCTAAAATTTATAATTAAGTTGAGAATCTGTCAGTTTATTTTCATTTACTCTTTATCCATTCATTTATTGTTTTTTTGTTTGTTTCTTTATGAGGGTTACTGTGCTGGAGTTTCTGTAATGCTTCCGATTTCCCCATCAGAGAACAATCATTTTATCTCATCTTATTCACACTAGATGAGTGCGTCTTACTGAATGCTTGCTTTACACTCCAAGCCAAAAATGTGCATCTTTGATAGATCATAAAAAGATGTTCCGTTAAAGCCCAGGGCTCATAGGCTCTCCGGTGTCTGGCTTTCGATTCTCAGCCTCGCAGACAGAGCTGCGCAGTGCACCTCCTGCCGATGGCTGTTGAACTCTGTGTGTTTCTGCAATCTCCATTACAACATCAGTAAACAAACAATTTGGACAAAGCCTTAAAACTGTGGCCAGTCTGTACTGCCTTCGAATAAATAATTAAAGTTATATAACTTAGGTACAGATACCTTTGATATTTATGACCTTGAGATTTCAGAATGACCCCCCCTGTAGAAGGGAAGGTTCTCACATCCTTTAAAACTAGATGCTGTCAGAACGACAACAATGTTGGCTCTGTCACCCTCCCCTCCCGCTTAATCCCTCCTCCCACACTACCAACCGCTACAATCTCTGGACCCCTACACCTCTCCAAAAAAAAAAAGCCCAACTTTGTGTGACTTGTCTGAATGTAATCAGTTTCATGAAATCTGTGTCTGTAGCTGTCCCCTCATGCACCCCCACTAAATGACACTGCTTCAATTTTGGCGCCATTTGTTCAAAAATGAAATTGCTCCCAGATCATCACCTGCAAATCACCTGTTCCTGGGAAGTTTGAATGATCCGACAAAAACTTTTTGAGTTATCACTCTGACAAGATCACGTGTCTGGCTACCCTTGATTTTATCAATACGAAGTACTGCTTCAATTTTGGTGCAATTTGTCTGAAAATTTTATCAATTCTAGATCTTCCATACAAAGTGTCTGTACAGTTTTAAGTAGATTAAATACTTTTTGAGTTGTTGTGCTAATAAGAAAATGTCTACGGGGGCAGAAGTCAAAAAACCATATGTATTCCCAATCTGGGGAACAGTCACATCAACCTTTCAACTCTAGTCGTTTGTACCTCAGCCAGCTGGAAGAGCACACAATTGCCAGCATCCTTAGCGGCATCTTCAGCTCCCGACCGGAGAGAGCTTGAGGAAATCTGCAGGGAGAGATTTTGAACCTTAAAACAAAAATGGCTGGTCATGCATGAGCCGTTTGTACTCTTAAAAATCAACAGCTTCTCGTTCAATACCTCAGCTAGCTGGAACAAGGCGGACTTCCCGCTGTGCTTGTCTGTGTCTGCAGTCACTGGAGACGTGCTTGAAGAAACCTGGTTATAAGCAGAGCACATAGATCTCAATGTTAGAACTTAACGAGATAGAAGAGTTTATAGATTTAGGTTATAAATAAGGGCAAAACATGAGTGATGCTAAGAGGGAACATGGATAAACTCAGTATCCTAGACGGTCAGTAACATCAGTTCAAATGCTTTGGCGATACAGCTAGTTGATGCCATGCCCGCTCCACACCACTGCATCACTTAACAACAGCTGCGATACGCTGTTTGTAAATAGAATGATGAGCTGGTGAAGCTCTGGAGAGCTACATGTTTCATAACTGTGCTGCGATGCAGAGAAGTGCTTAGGAGTCAAACTGAAATCAAGACATTGTCTCAAAACATCAATTTCAAACAGCTTTTCAAGCTCAATCTGGCCTGGCCTCAGCCAGGTGTATGCTGGACGGATTGTACTACACAACATAATTCCATCCATGTAACCGTTGAGCGACTGCCTGCATAACATCGACCCACCGCCACGGGAACGCCTTTCCTCTCTGCACCAAGGCAATTAGGATCAATCTGCGGCTGCTAAAAGGCAACGTGGGCGATTAGCGGAACATGTGGTGGGAGTATTTTTGAGTGGTTTGAGTTGTCTAGTGCTGGCTAATGCTAACGCTATCCCCAGCTATCTCCTTAGGGCCTGATGTCGGAGACTCTCTTGGCACAGAGTGCATCCCACTGGTTGCTGTTCGCTTGTTAAAAGGAGGCCGCCATCAAACAGCCTCACACCCCATCTTCATTGCAATATGGCTAAACACCTGTTGTGGTTGAAGACCCAAAACAGCTTACATACTGAAGCCTGTTATCGGTCAATTACTGCTTCCTAGTTGCCTCCACAAGTGACTATCTTCCTGGGGACATTTTCTGCACAAATACAGTCGTAATAAATAAAATAAAATAGATTGTGAACCCTTGGGAATTTTCTAGATTCTGACATTTGTCAACCAAAACACACCATGGTATACTGCCATATCTTTACTGAAGACATGCTCTGAACAACAAAGGTCATAGATAGAGAAACCATATAAATGCTTATATTTAGAAACTAGCAAAATCTTCTTCATTGCAAGACCCTTAGTCGAAAGCTTTGCACAGCTGCAGAACAGATTTGTGTGGCAGCTAAGATGTACTTTGGGTATGTCCTCTTACAAAACTTATTAAGTGCATGTTTATTTGGGAATGGCTGGCTACAGCCATTGATTTTGAAATTAATATTTATCTAGTAGACACTTTTGTCCAAAGCGACGGACAAGTAAGGCAATTAGCACGGTACAAATATACGGCCTTCATGGAGTCGACTAGGCAGCATGGCTGAGCTTCTGATGAATGTCCAAGCGCAAGTGTAAGCAGTGCTGAGGAGTATTGGAGCAAGATCACACCACAGCACTGAAATGAACCTAATTATCTGAGATAAGAACTTGGGAATTCTAAAATACAAAACCCCTTCTTCCTGAGCCACTCTCAGGTCTATCTGTGTTTTTCATCATTGTCATGTTTGACAATCCAAATATTTTGTGTTTTAGATCATAGACACCCCAACAGTCTGCTCTAGAACTTCCTCGACTTGAACTCCTCATTGACTACAGAACATCCTGGCTCTGAGGATGGCAGCTACATCAACACGCTTCACAGCTGGTTTGACGTTTTGCTGATAGGATGCAGAATGTGGTTTTGCCCAAACATAATGCTGTCTACATATATAAATAGTGCTCCGGTTGTGCTGGGGAACACCCACGTGGTCTTCAGCACACTTAATGTTTTTATTTTTTTCTTCTGAAAAGCACTGGCTTCCTCTGAGGTAACCTCCAGTGCAGGGGACACCTGCAGGTGTTCGTCTGTCACCCGCCTGAGGATTCTACGGCGTGCCCTCACACGGATCAGAACTCCCACTCCTGGGAGAGCAGAGATGGTGCTGAACTTCTATTTGTAAACCGCATGCCTGACTGCGGACTGACAGAGGCCCAAGTCTTTGGAAATCCTTTCGTAACCCTTTCCATGCTTAGGAAATCATTGTTCCGAGGCTCTCGGAAATGCCTTTCCTATCAGACTAACTCCACTCGGTCGCACTTGGACAGAATTCTGTTCTGAAGAGCAGGTAACCAAAACTCTGTTGCTTTCTGTACAACAGCTTATGTCAAACCCACATCTGAATTTCTGGGAACACTTGACTCCAATTACCCTCATTTCAAGAGATCATTATCATAGAGATTCACCTACTGTTTCCATCAATTACCTTGACTGTTAAAACCATCTGTTCAATAAAGATACGGTTATGTAAAATTGTGTGTTGTCTGTTTCCACTTAGGCACATTCACAGAATGTTCATTCGTTTACTGTACAACCCACTGTATAATACTATTTATTTCTGACTCTTTACTACAAAATCCTGTGCAACACTTTCCCGAACATTCTTTGCACCGCTATTTATTATTGTCTATTATTTATTGCAACTGTCTCAATGTCTAAATGTCTTTTTTTACTGCCTAAAGGTAAGTCTGCATACTGTAAACTAAAAATAAAAAGGTAAACTGCTACTGTAAACCTGCAATTTCCTTGGGGACTAAAATGTGTGGTGTTGTGCTGCTGTAAAGCTGCTGTTTCCTTCAGCATCCATCCATCAATCACTGTCTATTATTATAACTTAGATGAAGATCTGGTACATATATTCATACATAGATCCTGATAATTCCAAAGAATTCACAAACTTTTCCTCAGTGTACGGTACACAACACCACCCAGGTAGCCAGTCACGTCCGGCAAATCCAACAGGATCAGGCAGAACTACCCTCTCCGGTGGCAACCCAGCGCTCATTACAGGGGCATCTCGGAGTGCCGCAGGAACATCCACAAGCCGGACTGAATCGTTCCGAAAATGCTTTGCAGTCAGAAAGCCTCCAGGCATTATCGAAAATTACAGGAAGACGCTGATTACCATACACCCCCCCCCTCCCCCCCAGCAATGCGCTGAACATGGCCATCTTCGATTTTAACGAAATTACATGTAATTGGCAATGAAATATCGTCAGCCATCATCTTAGTATCCATAGTTACTAGGAGTGTATAATAACAAACGGCAGGGAATCCACAGAGGACCAGGATGAGGTGGAAGTGTGTAAAACATCAGTGTCGCGAATCTGCGTGCGATTTGGCGGTAGGCTCACCTCCCGCGTGCTGAGGGCCCGCTCCCCGGCCAGTAACAGCATGCTCAGGCCTCCCATTTTCGTGGGGTCTGCGAGTGAGCGGGCGGGGGGGCGGGTA
>JAODKC010000107.1:18100496-18118366 GCA_026777985.1 Mormyrops attenuatus
CCCCCCCCCCCCCCCCCCCCCCCCCCCCCCCCCCCCCCCCCCCCCCCCCCCCCCCCCCCCCCCCCCCCCCCACCTTAGAGTGCCGCTTTGGTATTCTCACTTCTCTCTTCCGCCACAGGTTTTGAGTTGTGTGGATGTAGCTACTTGCAGCCGCTTCAGGTCACACCCAGTCGCTAACAGGGCTAATATCTTGACTGTCCCTATGGAGGACAGAAAAGGCCCCCAACCAAACACAGGTTCAAGGGCTCACCGATCACCCGAAAGAGACTGACATCCGTGACCGTGAAGGGAACGAATCAATCCATGCTAGAGACCCCTTTCAGACGTGCATCCATCGCATGGCAAAGCCTATCCAAAAGGGCAAATTCAGCTGGGGAACAAGCCCTGGAAGCTTCTGGATGCCATAGCATCATAATTACCCGCAAGCACGTCGGCCGTGGATCCATCTATTCATGGTAAACGATCTTTAGCAGGACCTGAGCCTCCGTCTGTCAAATGCGCGAATCAACCTTGGTGCAATTCCTGGCGAGATTGGCGGGCCTTGGGAATTCCCCCACCACACCCACCAAGCCTACTGGGGGGGAGCATGAATGGGAGGAAGTGGCTGTGGTAACTTCCTGGGGGAGTGGCCGGCGACGGGCCGCACACTTTGGCAGACAGAAGCTGGCATGGCTTATGGCTTCCAGAAAAGTCCATGGAGGTATAGAGGAACTGAGACAGTATGTGGCTCCAGCCATGCGATTAGGTGAAAGGGGGACCTATGTGAACACGCCCCGTCGGCCCTGCCTGCACATCTCTGCTGGCTTTTATGCCTTTTCTCATCACGCTAGATCAGTATTAGCGTAGTCAGTCAGAAACATCCATTACTTTCCCACCATAGACAGTCCAGCTTTCGCAAGGCTTGTGTTAGAGCACACGTGTTCATGCTATAACTTCCTAAAAGGCGTAAAAGCGATTACACCACCTCCTGCCCTCAGTGCCGCTGGCATCTGTAGCCGAGAGGAGAACCTGCGACCTTCAGGGGGCTCCGGGCCAGACGTGCTAGACAGAGAAACTTGGTACCAGAACACAATACAGTCACAGGTGCGACATGGGCTTTACAAGTAGCCGACATACACCAGCCATTTAGAATATTACAAATATAAGCATCTAAGACTTAAGGTCACCTTTACTTATTTTTATGATTAACGTGGCTTAGCTGCAATGATAATATACTAAGGTACAGTAACGGAAAAAGGTCAAAAGTCAGGCAGAAGCAAGCAAAGCCACCTGACCCCTATTAAAAATGAGAGAGAGAGAGAGCGAGCTTGGGCATAGTGTTTATTACTATCTGCTGCCCTCTTGCTGTTACATCTGTGTGATACCAACTACCAGTACCCAAATTCACCCCCCCCCCCCCCCACAGGAGTGACGGCAATGGCCGTTTTGTTTATGTGAGAACCATTTAGCTGAAAGTGCTCTAGCTGTCTGCTTAGACCGGGTCAGAAGGTGGCACTGGCGAGACAGAAAGAAAGACAGGGCCTCGATTACAGCTGGGGGCGCAGAGATGGCATCCCCCCCCCCTCCAATTGGAGCTTTGCTGAGTTACTCTGCTACCCAAGAATTCCACAGATTGTACAAGGTATCACACCCCCGACCATATTTGGCAATTGCTCTACAGAAAGCCTCCGTGATTGGCCACCCATTATTAAAATGAAATTAATATTCATGGCAGTAAGTGAGGATAAACATACACATACACAGACACACACACACAAGCATAAATTAAATATTAAGCCAAAATGTTTACTACCTCGGTAATAATTGCAGCACGTTTCTGGAAGTGAAAGAACATGATGTTTAAAAATGTAGCAGAGGTCCGCCACAGAAGATCAGACACAGATCAACACACAACATATCCTGTGGGAATTTTTTTACGTAAACGGTAAATAAGAACACATCGGTGGAGTGAGATGAAGATGTGTACAAGGACAGACCAACGACCCTTAGACAAATTCGCTCACCAATATTTCATAATTGGATTCAGTCCATTTTTCACCTGTCGGTCTGAGACGTTCAGCTTGCGGAGGAGAGGAGTGTGAACCTTGTGTTGGAGAATACGTGTTATTGCTTTTTGAGGGAATTATATATCCACTGGATACATTTCCTGTATATATGCTGTCAGGGCTTAGCATCGTGACCCAGATGGCATGCTCTAATGGTGTCTGATTATTTCTGGGGATTCGAACCCTTAATGCCTCATTTTAAGCCCTGAGTTTGCTCATGACTTGCATGGAAAGTAGCCTGTTTTACATACATGATCCACACTGGTGTTTATTTTACCCAAACGTGGTCAACAGCAGCAGCTGAAAACGCTGTGCCTGGGAGGGTGTGGACCCCATCTCAGTTATTTATTTACAATTACATTTATTTAGCATTTTGCTATGTATCCAAAGTTATGTACACGTGAGAGAGCATGGTCAGCCAGAGCCTTGCTCAAGGGCTCAATGGTGAAATCCCCCTGCTAACCACAGGATTTGAACCCGCAACATTCCAATCATGGGCACAGAGTCCTAACCCTCTGAGCCACACACACCACCCCAATTATTATTGAGCAGACACATGCTTTACACAAGCACCATACAAACACTTTATACAGCTGAATGAATATCTTGCTCAGCAACATAAAATGCATGACCGTTCCTAGCGCACAAACAAACATGTTCCACGATGCAAGATGCCATCTTTAACCCCCTGCTGGCCGAAAAGAATTACTGCAATCTGCTGCCCCAAGAATCAAAACAGCATTTTATTAAATTAATCTGTGATTAGGTTTCGATCTGGTGGAAATCAATCAAAGTTAAAGCAAAGAGCAACATGACTGCATGTAAGTACGATACATATAATTCACTGGTACTTAGCGGATATCAATATGCATCAAGAGCTGATTGGTTGAATTTCCCCCTAAATATTACGGCATTTATTTCCCATCAATGGATTGGAGGGCGATGTTTTTCCCGTGGAAATAAACATTAGATGCTACAGCTAGCCGGGACAAGGTCTGAGGGGTGGACATGACTACATACTATAAACTAAGAGGAAAAGCTCATCCAGGGGGACTTGCAGCTCATACCTACATCTGTTAAACCACTTTCACAGCTAATTAAATAACCGCTTAATTAGACAACAGCTCGTTCTTACTGGAGCATTCAAGGTAAAGTTACGCAAGCTGCCGACAGCAGAGACGCCCACCTGAATCGCAGATCTTTCGGGCTAGCTGCCTCCTTCCACAGTTTTCTCACTGCTCACTTTTCATACTCCTATATTCTAGCTACAGACATGCGCATGTCAAGGAACACCCCGGGGCTCTACATGAATAGTGAGCGATACTGAAATGTTAGCAGCCTTAAATGTTATCTAGCCACCTTAAATTTTAGTCACCTTAAATGTAGGGCAGCAGCTACCCATTATTTTAGTTAGAGTATTCTGTCGATTATTCCATCGATTAATCGAGTAATCAAATAAGAAATACTTTTGTCTTATGAAAGACGAATAGTATCTATTCAAAAGAAAAAAAAGGTAATGTCCCATTCACACCATACACTTCGGGGACAAAGAGTGGGGTTAATAAGGGTAACAAAAATGGACAAACATAAGCTTTCATTTTATTTCAATGATATTCTAAGTAATTCAACATGAGGGAGACGAAATAATGTGAAAAAAGCACTTCTTGTTTGAGCGCTGTTTACAAATGCAATACTTAAAAAGCGCACATAAAAATACTCTTTAAAGCAACACTTTTTTTTTTTAAAATATTGGCTATTTTGCCATAAATTTGGTAGTAAATTCACAATGAACCATGTGACACAAGGGGGCTGTAAACTGATATTTTAAAAAGGTATAACAACACGGTAGCAGTGCAGCTAACTAATCATGAAGCCACTGATAATCAGAACAACTTAATACGTAATGCAACATCAACAGTAATCATCAGTGAAATAGCAATGTTAGCCTCCATTGCTGGTGAAGCTACCTTTGGTCAAAGCTATAAATTATGATAAACATAATGCTGAGCACATATAAAAACGAAATATTTAGTATGACAGCTAATGTATTAACGTTATAAAAATGTTATTTTAAATAAACATACTGTGTAAAGTGCTTGGTAAGCGCTGGAAATGAATGTGATTCTATGCTGTGAATGTCAATGTTTGGAACTATTCACCGTCCCCATGACCCGGAAGTTTGCTGGAAATTCCTCCGCCTTTTTTACAATGGGCCCCTATGGGAGTGTCACTCAGTTTTTTCTACTGCTCTGCTACTTGCAATGCAGCATAAGCACACTGTGCGACAGTAATAATCCTCCGTGTGAAACATGGTGATCACTGAGAAGTACACAGTCATGTGGATTAAACGAAGCGTTGAAGCAAAGAATTTACATGAAAGATTTTTTTGTGATCAAGTTACTTGATGAATCGTTGCAGCCATACTTAATTCCGCCTTCCATTTTAACCACCTTAAATGTTATCTAGCCACCTTAAATTTCAGTGCCTTAAATGTTATCTATATGTCTTAGATTTTAGCCACCTTAAATGTAATTTAGCCACCTTAAATTTTAGCTGCCCTAATTGTTAGCTTGCCAAGGACCTCCACATATTGGAGAAATCCATACATTTATTCCAGTTGACACCAGGTTAATATGAATACCACTGGATTTTATAAGTATAATACTGCAAAATTCCACAAGAGTGAGAGGAGCGGGACCCTTTGTGGGGGTTTAAACCAGACAATATCCCTTGAGTGAACATTAATATGAAAGCCTATATTGATATATTATTAGCTAATCACAACATTTGATTAATAAATTTACGGGTAAATCCAGTCTCGATTTAACGTCCTACAGTGTGATAATGATTAGATAATGGGTAACTTCAGTCTGGGAAAACCCACATCACCTACTTAAATTAAAGGTATGCAAAATAAAGGCACTTCCTGCGGTCTACCAGGCGAACATGAAGAGCTAAAATCTTTGGGTCTAGTACTGAAAATAAACAAAATGCCCAGAGGCTGGAATGTCAAAAACACACCACAGTAGAACTGGGCGGTATAACCAAAAATTTATATCACGGTATCGGTTTCACGGTATATGACGGTATTTTTATTAATTTATTTTTTTGAGTATGACTGGGCATTTACCACATTTTACAGGACACATTTCTGTTTTACGTTTTTGCATTGTTCCCACATTAACTATATTATTTTATTATTAGCCATTGCGCCTATCCGCTACCTTAATGATAACATACGGCTAACGTGTTTGTTGGCTAACTGCTTATAGATAAACAGCTAATGTTAAGGTGCGCGCCGGCCAAGTTAACATTTTTGATAAGTGTTTAATAGCTCAGTGTTGCTGGAATGCGAACTTTACTGACCTTGTGAAATTTCTCATAAAGGATGTTGGTCTTTAAGATGCTTTGCCAAGTTTGATGTGCTATTTGACTTCGTCGCCACAACTTTGTTGAACTGTTTCCATAGAAGCTTATTGACATCCTTAGCCTTTCCATGCTCATCTGCAAAATACTTCCAAATGGCAATTTTGTGTTTATTTTTTTTTTTACTAAAGCAGCTTGCGAAATGCCCTCAACTGCAGCGTATGCCATGTTTGGTCAAGTCGGTAGCGAGTGTGTGCATGTGCGTGCGTGCGCGTGTGTGTGTGTGTGTGTGTGTGTGTGTGTGTGTGCATGCACGCGCGAGTGCGCTTTAGTGGTGCTGTAAGAAGTGTGCCGAATGAGGCGAAAATCGCACTATTAGCATCAATAATGGTGAAAATGAGTATCCAATCAGATACTAATTTTTAATATCGATTAGTATCTGACAATCGATTTTTTGACAACCCCAGTGTCTCATTATTTTCAACTCCAGCGTCAGCTATATCTTCCATTTCTGATCTTTCGCGGTACATTTTTAGCGGTGCGGCAGTGAAAAAGGTGCCCCCTTAAACAGTTTCCAGCTGCGCCACTTTCCGAACCTTGTGTAGGCTATTTAAACCAGTATTGTGGCATAAGAAAAATTCATATCATAACAATAATAAAAACGGTTTTCGGTATGAACCGGTATACCGCCCAACACTACACCACAGTAAAAAGCATAACTTACAAATGTTATTACTTCTAGTTTACTTTAATTTGACTAACATGCAGTTGTGATACCAACCATTAGCTGGTTAAGGGGGCGGTTGGGGTAACTGCCACTTTAACCTCAGCATCTAGTCGTCCTACTTGTATGTTATTGTATATGACATGTATGATGTATATACTGTATGCATGCGTTTTACCTGTCCTCACTATTCTGTAATTTGTCATTTGCTATTTATTTTTCTTTATCGTTATTCAATATGTTCAATATGTTATTCAAATTTTCAGGGAGGTACACAAGCAAATATTTCATTGTAGGAGAGCCCGGGGAGAATTGCTGAATTGTTTCATTTTCATTTTTATGACATGGAGCAAAAATGAAAGTAAAAATCATTTTTGTTTTCCATTGTTGAAGTAAAATTGTATTAGTTCATTAAACATCAGCAGTGTTTTCAGGGGACACTAAGTTATACAAGATGGCTACCGTATCATTTTGAACAACTGACTTTAAGTTGTCATTGTTGACACACCACAGCACACAGTGCACAACAAGGGGCAGCTAATTCAGCGCCCAGGAAGCAGTGCTTGGTGGCAATATCTTGCTCAGGGTACCTCAGTGGTGCCTTGCTGGTCGGGGATTGGAACCTGCAATCTTTCAATTACAAGTGCGCACCCCTAACCATTAAGCCACAACTGACCCTGTTCAACAATCGTCCCCAGTCTCCCTACTTGTACTAATGACAATAAAGCTTTCAAAACCATCAATCCTAACTGACAGATAGTAACCATTAGGCCGAGTCCTTTGCTTGGGCATTATAGCAAGCCAACTAAGGTATGGTGGTCAGTTCACTAAACAAGCAGGGACAGAGAGGGTGAGTGAAAAGGAGCCATGTGGGGAAATGTGGCTGATCTTGAGCAGTTGGGTGTAAGAATGAGTACCGCGTGCATTTAAGACCAAAGCACAAATAACAGCCTCCGACTGCAAGCTCTTGATTTTTATGCATTTAATTATATCTCATTTGGCAGCCAAATGAAGTGTTTTTATTTATGCGCTAGTTTTAAGAGAGGTTAATTCGACTGTGGGAGGAGCATGAGTGTTTAACGGTAGTCCAGGAAGGCAAGGTGGGGTAAAATAAAAATCCAGGAGAGGTTCATCTTCAAGTCAGAAAGCCCTGGGCAACTAGTCTGAGCATCCAAAGACACGTGCTGAATCCTACTAATGGATAATAGTTTAATTCAATTTTTCCTGAATTGCCCTCATCACTGATTTCTCAAATGCACACACACACACAGTATGGATACATGCTGAACTGTTCCTTTGAAACTATTTCTCAGCAACCACCTTTTACATGCCAAATTCCCATAAAAATACTTCTTCAGAAGCAATCAGAGGGCTTCCATCTCCTAAACGGACCACAGCTTCAATCTGTACGGAGGTCAGGGTTAAATGCTATCAGGTTTTAATCAAGTGCCATGTTATCTCAAACGACCTCAGTGAGTCTGTTCCTCAGGTTAAGTGGGACGTCCATCATGGCCATTGATCTTTTAGATGGAGCAGTGGCTCCAGCGTCACCCCCTAGTGGACAGAATTGACCTGCAGGACAAACCAAGCCCAGCCCTGTCACCCTTCTGCTCTTCAGCAAATGCGAATAGGATCATATATCCACCATTTATTTACACGTCCTCACTGAACATTACAAAAAAATAATAAATCATAACACTCATTTTAAGATCAGTTGCCACAGTTCTGCAGGTACGTGTTTCCTCAAGTCCCCAGTGTGGCCAGCTTAGCATGCTTCCTGATGAGAGGGCAGCTAGCACATAGCTGGCATGCAAATCAACACCCATCTAACCTCTCTACAATCTTCACGCCACTCAGCTCCTCCATGATGACCCGGGAATAGCTAACCACCATAACCAGCGAAAACCTCTGATGAGGCTTCTCAAGGAACCTAAGTGACACCAAATATCATTAGACATTGTTTGCATTAAAAACATATATGTTTTCTTCACTTTTATTAGCAGGGTTAAAGACTTACCTATGCGAATGCCCAACATAATGAAATCAGATTGCCGTTAGGCGCAATCAAATCTAAACAGCAGAACATGCCTTTCTGGCCAAAACATTCACATGTCACTGCTCTTACTGAGCTGAATCTCTGGGTTCACGCACTACATCAGTTACTGCAATTTCATATCATTTCTGCAAGCGTGGATGAAAATGTAGTCCCTTTCAATGTTCCGGTGAACATATCAGCGAATAACATATTAGCCACCCTTTCATGTGAAGGACTTTGGCTCATCACACCCCCCCACCTCCCCAAAACTGAAAACGAGAAACAAAAGCCGACAAGAGTCACAGACAAGTTTCTAGCTGATGGAAGAAAACAAAAAAGGCTCACTTTGATTCAGCTGTCAAGAACCAGCAAAAGATGGCTGCCAACAACCAATGAAAGTCAACCGTCAACGACTCATGGAAGTCAAAGACCAATGGAAGTCAAGCTATCTTAGGAAGACCAGTGCTCAACTATCAATGACGACTCAATCACCTCAAACTCCCAAAAAACCAAAACTGAGTCAAAAATTACAAGGAACCACCTAGTCATGAAAACACCGACTCCCAGTCTTCAAACTTTAGCCTTGAAGGGGAAGTTATTAGCACCAGACTGGCTACTTGCTACAGTAACCACGGCAATGTATAGTCATAGGAAAAAAGAGGTCACAATCTTTTGGCACATACAGTGTCCCGCATGCTTTTGGAAACAGACTCATCCTACCTCAGAGAAACACAACAGAGCCAGCGACTGGGGGGCGGGCTCACATTCCATAAACAGATATCTTTAAGTGCATAAGAAGCCAATATGTTTATACTTAAAATGCTATATAAATAAAAGACCAATGGAAGTCAAGCTATGTCAGAAAGACCAGATATACAACATTTAGAAATGTTGTATGTCTTACAAGAACACATGAGGAAGCACTACCTACATCAAAGAAGCGACAACAAAGATAGTGACAAGGTGACAAAATAACCAGCTAAATCAACAAAAAGGACTAAGTACTTAACCCGCATGCATACAATCAAAGTCAAGTCAAAGTCTTTAACGGAAAGAATGCTTCAATTACCAGAAATTATATAAGCTATGTGATTGGGTGGTATAGACTAATTTCAGGTCACCTTCTACAGTAGAAATCTCTACAGAAATTTCAGAAAGGTTAAAATTTTCAATAATGAGAGAGAACTGAAAAATTAAAGAGTAAAATATGGAGAAAGTAATCCGAATACTTGTATATATGACATATCTAGATATCTTGCGGCCGAACAGACTACAATAAACATAATCATATGACATATAAACTGCTGAATTTAATAATTTATGTATCAACTTTTTTTTGGCTGTTTTGATGTCCTGCATTACGCTCATGGATCCCTACCAAAAAAATGTGATGCAACCGTCACCCCAACGGGCATCTGCAGTGATGTAAAAGGATGACTTTCGCACAATAACAATGCTGACACGTCATGCCCAATAGCTTGGTGTTCAAACCCAATCATCCTAAGTTGGGACCATTCTGTCTAGTGACACCAAAATGGGGGGACGGCATATGACTTAGTGGGTTAGGACTCTGTGCCCATGATCAGAAGGGCACTGGTTCAAATCCTGAGGCCTGCAGATTAATGCCGGTGCTGGGGCCTTGAGGAAGGCTCTTAATCCCCTGACAGCTCCAGGGATGGTGCATGCCGGTTGACCTCATGCTCGAACCCCAAGCTTTGCTCTCACCGGTATGTATGTGAATATCTAAATGGATAGCAACAGGACTTCTGTGAAAACGAGCGTTCCAATGTACTTGTACAAATGGTGAGTAAAGCACAATTTCATTATTTTGTTCCAAAAGCTCTTCTAGGCCGGGTCCAATTGCAAGTCTACTATTCCAAATTATCTACTACATCCCACCTTTCCAAGCAAGCCTTCTACTTCCTATATCTGGATGAGCCCGTGAAACGCACCCTGTTGGCCAGGGTGGGGAGTCCCACTTAAACCTTAGCAAAAAAATCAGTTAATTCATTGAGCCACCCACATTTCCATAACACTAAACACTAGTCGGAGCGTCCAGTCGGAGCGTCATAATCCAAGGTCCCAAAGATAAACCGTCGCCAGAACGAGCAACAACAATTCATCTCTCTCTGGAACCAGAAAATCACATAAGTATAGATGCCAGAGCCTGTAAAGGCACTGAAGAGGAAATGCACTGTCGTTCCTCCAGTACCCTGGTGGTCATGACAAAGAAATACTCCATTTTCGCTTAGATGAGTTTTCCTCACATCCCCTTTCCTAACATTCGGAGCAGTTTGCAGTTCCTTACAATGAACTTCCAAGGTGAACCAGCTCATCAGGTGAACCAGCCTGCCTTTATGGAGAACCAAACACTCTGGGAAACCAGGGCAATACAACCTATGGAGCCTTGTTGGGACCACTTACTGTCTCAAGTTGGTGAAGACTTTAAGATGTTTGAAGCTGTGCAATCGCAAAAGATTCATGAAACAGCAGCTAGATCTTAGAGTTCTTAAGAATACTGTTGTTTCCAAGTAAACAAGCTCAAATGTCAAGAGATTTTAGACTTCTAGTAAAAAAAAAACTGCAACAGTGACTGCCTGATGGCAGTGAAAGGTGACATTTTTTGAAAGAATTAAACATATGGTGATTTTTCCATTCAAAGTGCATAAAGGAAATGGAAGTGAAAAAGATATGTTTTGGGGGGTACTCAAAGAACAAAGCATTCACAACAACACTGATCACTTTAAAACCAACAAAGGAGATCAGAATACTGCCTTATATATATCAATTGCAACGCAAATTTAACCTGTACTCTCTGAAAGCAAAACAGCTAATTTCAATATGTTTTAAATATCTAATAAAGAACATGTATCACAATATAACTGATGCTTTATCAAATCTGACCCATAAACAACAAGATCATGCGCCCTGCATGATATTAAAAAGCAGCAATCATATTCAGAATATATTAATTATCCCACTTTCCAAAATAGTGAATTCTGATTATCACAGTGATTAAAGTTCTGACCATCATGAATTAATTTGCGTGTTAGCCATTAACTTAAAAGCTAAATTTTCTAACCACTTTGTTGCAGGTCATACTCCCAGCTTCATAATTTCATAAATCAACAGGGACTTTCATTTCAAACACTGAGCATATCCCTGTTATTCTGATGATGAGGGTAAGCCCGTCAGTCTGGGAAATCACCCTAAATAACAGCTTTAATTCATCGATACCGGCCTACATATCAAACAAAATGGTATAACAACGTCTATGCATTATGTCTAAATCACAGGTTTCAATTATCTTTTCATAGGCTACCGACTGCAAATCCAGATGCAAATTGATTTTTCAATTTCCAGTTGATCTCAAATTTAAGGACCACGTAGAGACATCGTTATACATGAATGGGGTTAATCTGGATTTCGCGGATTCTGACAGGCAGATCAACAGAAGAATGTTATCCCTATATCTTTCGTCGATGCATACATACTAATCAATAAAATGTATGACATAACTGGGCAAAAAAAAAAAAAAAAAACTAGACCCATGTGGCACTAGTAAAACGGAAGATGCGGAATATGTTATGAGAATCAACAAAAAAAGAGAAAAAACGTGAAATGAACTGAAGGCGTACTTACTTAGGTACGGAAAATGGAAATACTGTATCTGAAAGATGAAGATGAGTCTGTCAGTCAGGCTTTGTCATGCGATGGTGATGACCTATAAAATACAAAACACTGTGTCCTCAGTGAAGATACATCTTAATTTCCCGATTCCATTTTACTGCCCCGATTTATCAAAACCCTCGTCGTGATCGGCGGCATTCACTGGCGTTCCTTTAACTTTATAACATACGTGCGATAGCTAAACCCACAAGCAAACTATGGTGGGCGCATCATCCCCCCCCCCTTCCTTCGTTCACTAGTTAAGTGTAAAGTTGACCGTCTGTAATCGCAGCACCGACCTCACAACATAATGACACGCACGACCGGAAAATAGATACAGTGTATATATTACATTAAAATGTCAGGTGCGGTTTGACTGGTAGGAGATATCCACTAATTGCAGCAGTTTGCAGGTAGGACCGGACTAGTGCTGCCTTGGCAAACCGGAGGTGCTCTTTTCTTTCCACGCTGTCGAGAGAAGTGGCAAAACGAGGCGATAATTCACCAACGCGTCGCCCCCACCCTAAAGGCCCCCTTTAAGGGGGGATTATTCCCTTCATCGGAAGGTCCCCGATCGTCTCCCGTCGGAGGCTATCTTAATTTTAAGTGCAAAATGTCGATCTGGGGGTCTGACAAGACAGACAGGGCGAAAGAGAGTCCATCTTGCTTTGGGGAAAATGAAGTATAAATCTCACTCCTGTCAAAAAGTCCGCGGACGGCATTTTTCTTCTCCGCGGCGGAAAAGGTGGGCAGATCAGCCCCCCTCGTTACTTAAAGTCGGGGTCATCGCTGCAGACGGTTCGGGAGACGCGGTCTACCTGGCTCGATCCGGGCTCCGCGACCGGTTGTATGGGATCAAAGTAGCTAAGCTAGCCCCGCTGGCCTCCTGATGCGAGTCGCCGTAGCCCCCGTGTCATTAGCAGGACGTGCAATGGGATTTTCTCCCCCTAAAGCTCCCGGGGACACTTTGTATCCGACTTTTACTATTTTTTCCCCTTTTTTCTCTCTCCCCCTACCTCTACTAATTGAAGTCGATTTCTGTTACAAAATAACCATGGCAGGAGGAGGACTGGGGGGGAAGTGCCCGCGCCGCTTCTGAGCGATCGGCTTCTCTCTTTGCCTGTGTCGTACATATTGTCTCTACATTTTGCATCGTCAGTTTTTAACCCCAGCGCTAAGTAAAGACGAGTGTCCTAAGCGATGGGGAGGTGGGTTTTTTTGCTTCTTTTTCGTGCAAATGACCGCCGATCGAGGACGGAAAAAAATAATAAAAAATAATCCCAGATTAATAGGAAAGGCAGCGATCGCGCCCGTTCGTAGCTGCCAGCGACGGGTGCAATTCAAGTGGGCACGATTTTTACGCCGGATGACCGGGTGCTGCTCGCCAAAAGGCACCCGGGTCTCATCGAGGGATGAAATATCTACAAGTTTTCTGTCATGACGGCGCTTGGATGTCAGCAAACTTACCCGTGAAAGGCAGCCGAAGCGCCAGGGCCTTGTCATTCCAGCCGCCGATGCACCTTTAAACTTATTGACACATCGTAACAGTTCAAGCTTTTGCTACAATAACACAAATAGCAGCCAGGCACCTCCGTGCACTTTTTCTCTCTCGCTTTTCTTTTTTTCCTCTTCTTTCCCCCTGCCCGGATGAACGCAGCCTCCTGCGTTAAAGCGCAACACCGCAGAGCTCAAGTCGCCCAAGTAAAACTAGGAAACGCGGCGTCCGTCCACCGAAATAAGGCACTTGTTCAATTGAAATCGGCTGTCGTACTTTCGTTTTCCTCGAACAATTTTCTCTGCTTGTTTTTTTCTGTCCTCCTCCCCCCCTCCGATCGCTCAAGTGTTTTCTCTCTCTCCCCTCTCTCTCTCCCCCTCTCTCTCTCTCCCTCTTTCTCTATGCTCTTGTGCAGTATGTGGATGTTCATAGCTTGGTACTGACTGGCCTAGCCGTGTAACATCATCCCCTCTTTATGCACGTATCTGCTGCAAACTTTTTTTTCTTTTTCTGATCTGCAGTTTGTTTCGGGGGGCCGGGAGGAAAAAAGTCACTTCGGGAGTGTCACCAAACTGGGTGATCAAACTGATGACTCTGACCACTATCTTGCTTGTCGTGTATGACTACTTAATATAGCTTCCTGGGTGTTGTGTTAGTAAAGGTTCGGGTAAGTAGAAAATAAAAGTGCACCAGTGCAAGTATGCTAGGAGAGTACTTACCAGCGACAGCTCACCCAGTGGAAATATTTGTAAAGTAAAAGAAGTGGTGCTCTCGGAAGCCGTTGTCCACCTATCTCACCCTCGCCCAGTGTGTTTCTCTGAACAGTTTTTGCAACATACAGTACTGTACATGCACTGAGTGAAAATATATATTTTTTCATGTAAGGCTGCTTGTGATTGGACGCCGGCGTGAAAGACAGCCCGAATCAGCCACACAGGTAGCCTTTTACAGTCCAACGGCGCTGAGAGACAGTGAGATTAATGTAACATCTTCATAATGTTATGGACATGTACGCTTACCCTGCACAACAGACCAGGTAGGGGGAAGTACGAGCGAAATGCTCACTGAACTAATTAGTGACGGCAGGACGGTGAAATGGAGGACGATTTGCCGCGTCTCCAGTCACACATAAGCGCTTCCCCCAAGCCCAACTGCGAAAGAATCAGCGGCAACAGACATTACATGTTCATATTATCGTAAGAAATCGAGCTACGTCCTGCCAAGTTAACCGTGCAGACTGAGTGCTCGGATTCATTTACGAGGTATGTGACGTCTGAAGATGTATGTGCACAAAACTCGGATAAACACACAAATCTCCACTGTTCTGCACTTTTTTCCTCGTTGACGGTCGGAGAGGTTGTCCCTTTCCCCCCCGCAGTTAAACACTAGCACCCCCCCCCCTCCCCGAAGGATTCACAAGATCCGAATCAAAGGTTTGGGAGACACGGTTCCATGTATTAATTTTGGTGGGTAATGAGCGTAAAACGGGGCGATGACGCACTTAATCGCCTTGCTTTGCTTGGTGGCGGACTGGCGATCGTGCGAAGTTGCATGGCTTCTGCTGCCATTATAATGGCTCGCCGTGTGTAATTACACTGCCGGACACTGTCTTTTGTTGGCTAAAAAAGATAAAGATGCAAAAAGCATTTATAGCACGGACACGGAGCATAGCCTCGGACTCAGTCGCGACATATAAAGCGAAAAATATTTCCAGACCCGAAAATGTGCTGTAATGAGAGCAGTTTGTCATACTTCATCTCTCTTCGAGGCTGTCTCAGCAATGTCTATCGGCTCCAGAAACCCGTGGCCTACTCTTCTGCTCACAGGATCTCCCCCGTTGTAAGACTTCTATGACTTTCGTCAAAAAATTACGTAATTAATGAAATAAAGGCGTAATTATTTTAAATGCACGTATAATTGTTATTGAAAGCAGGGATGCCCGGTGCCTATAAATATAGAAGTCTATGTTACACAGTATAACGGGGGGGGGGAGGTCTTGTAGCTTCACGGTCGGGAAAAACCTGAATGCACAGAATATATCTAAAAATCACTCGGCACAATGGCCAGTGTTTAGATAAGTGTCACATGATTGTCCTGCACAAATTAACCATTTCCCAGCAATTCCTGTCATCAAGTTGCACTTGAATGGTTTAATACTGAATCTGCAGAAATATTCTGTAAATGTCATTCATTTATGTACTATAAATATAATCATGTCATTTTTCAAAAATATTGATATTTCATGCTTTGTAACAATATCTTTTAATCTTAACATGCTCTGAATATGTTCTCACCAGCAAGATTCTGTTTTCCTCACATGCAGAATTATCAAGGTGCTTATTTGTTAATTGTTTCAACATCTTCCCATTTAGCTTCCTCTGATGGTGCCCTAACCTTGCTAGTTAATTTCTGTAGGTCCAGGGCTGTAAAAGCACTGAACCGGTATAGATCAGTGTTGGCAGAGGTGTTACTATCCAGTATATTAAAATGTCTTGAGAGTAAGCTATTAGGTGTCACCATAAGCTCTAGAGATCTTTATAGTGGTGTACAAGTGTTTTACTGCATAATAAATGACATAGAAATGGGGTGGACTTAACAGAATCTGCTGTGAACTGTCTCTTGGATTGATACATCAATAAAGGCATTTCTGGACATAAAGTTCAAAAATACATATTTGGCGTTTGATTTTGCAGTTGTTTTTGACTTCTAGCTGAAAACTAGAACAAAATGTAATTGATGAGACAGTGAGGACCTGAAATCAAGTTTTAAGATTACTTACTTGATGCGATTCGGTGGAGATGCACAAACCCCCAGATAGAGTTTTATTTTTGAAATCCGAGTGTTGTGCCTTTTAGAGTGGGTTGCCAGCTGTTAGCCAAGATTCAGCTCGCAGGCTGATTTAAGACCCATCCTGCAGTTGTGTTATTTCGAGTGCTTCTAAACACAGTCCTCAACAGGTGCTTTCAGCTGGACCTGCATTTCCTGCACCCCCCGAAGTCTACCTTTGCTCTACAGTCAGAGTGCTTATGATTGAGATACCTTTGATAAACATATGACGCTCTAGTGACTAAGCTAGCTCCATCACCCTACTGTCAATCTACAAGGTGACCAGAATATCAAAAGGTGAGAATTTTGAGAGGTTTCATCTTTTTCAGTAATAGGAGATTCTACAGGCCAGCTTCATACAAACAGATACCCAACTTTGCCCAAATATCCAAATCTTATCCAAATAATGGCTAAAGAAAATCCTAATTCCCTTCAGCAAGCCAAAGTCAGTGACAGCCCCGTAAAGGAAAAACAGACTGGTTTGTTGGACAATGTAACTTCAGGAGCAATGAGTCGAATTGGGGATGAGCAGCCCCTTTGAAACGTCACTGCATGGGTGTCACTACCCCCCCCTCCTGTCCTAGTAACGTGAGGCCACTGTCATAAATCCGTAACAAATCACCGTTGTTTACCTGATTCCATGTGGTGCATGCTGATATTTTTTGTGTCTATTTGCTGTGATGATTTGTATGGTAACCAGCGTGCCGCGAAAGGTAGGGAGAGGTCAGTGATAATATATAAATCCTCATATACCATATAATTGTAATAAAGCTTCACTAGCATCTGGACACTGAAACATCACGTGACCATGTGGACAGCCAATCAGAAACAGGCAGTTGCATTATTATCATTTATCTGCGGAATACACCCTTCCTAGTGATCTTTGATAATATTGAGGCATCATTGGTGTTTTCTCTGCGTCACAAATGTCAGGTATTCAACATTCTTGACAGGGTACCAGATAAAAATTGGACACTTTCAGTAGTCAGGGGCAATCTGTAGTATTTTTAGAACTGACTTCCTCTCTAGAAAAAGAAACTGTACTATTCACCTATCTATCATCTAGCTGCTTCTCCTGGTCAGGGCTGCGATGAGGCCTGGAACCTAACCCAGGGAGCACATGGCCCAAGGCAGGGGGACACCCTGGATGTGCACAACATTCATCATCTCTAAAGTATTATTTTGTTCCTGTCAGTGTTTTTGGTTGAATGACACACTGTAGATTAACATGACACTACAGCCTACATTAACAACACAAGACTGGGACAGAATGACAACATTATATTATCATTCGCTCATTTATTATGTCATATGTTTGATTCTTTATTCTATTAAGCCAACTTTTTTGTACCATAGTTGTTTTGTTACTTAAAATTCATGCTGTTCTAAAATGTACAGTGCGAAAGTAGTGATTTTGTGCCTATGCAAATCCCCAACGTATCAAGATGATGAAACAACATGTATAAATTTCATTCAGCTTATTCTTTAGGGAGCATAAAACTACCTAGCACAAGACTAAGATTACCTGACAGTAGAAATAAAGTGAAAATGAGAAGAACGAGATTTAAAAATTCCAGTTATATACTACCTCCAAAGATGGGCTTCAGTTTCGATATAATGCTATGTATTTTATACATAAGAACATAAGAAATTTACAAACGAGAGGAGGCCATTCGGCCCATCAAGCTCGTTTGGGGAGAACCCAACTAA
>JAODKC010000107.1:18118466-18146253 GCA_026777985.1 Mormyrops attenuatus
TTAGATACTCCTGCTTTAATTTGAAGTCATCATTAATTTTCCATTCGCGGAACAGAGCCCTTTTCTTCCTTACTTTAGTTTTAATTTCCTTGGTAAACCACCTTGGTTGCAGATTTCTAGATTGGTGGCTAGTACAATTTTTCCATTGTATGATCTGGCGCTGGAGCACATTCTTTATGTAGATTTTATTTTATTTAGCAGGTGCTTTTACCCAAAGCAACATACATTCTTTCTGAGAGAAGGCAGAGTCAGCCAGTCACTAAGGCAATTGGGGTTAAGGGATAACTGACATGGTGTCCTAACCAACTGAGACACAAACTCCACACTTTTATATTAGTATCCCTGCTCTTTTTGAATTAGTAGTGCCTCAGAATCTCGACTTTCCTGACTTTGAGTTGACGCCAAAAGATCCCAGTGAGCCATCAAACTGCCTTGAATTTTCTGCCTCCGTCACAAAATGCTCCTCGTTCTGACAGACCTCTCTTAAGAGGCTCCTGCTTCATAAAGTTCTCCTCAGCCTGATTTGCTCTGGGGCTATCTATCTGTGTCTAGGGGTGCCTGAAAGGAGGAGAAAGTTTCGACAATTGCAAAGGCCACTGTGCGATAGGGACCCTAAAAAATTTGGAACATGGTTGGATTGGTCTGTGTTGGGGGCCCAAAATCTAACAGCACTCCTGTGTGTACGTATCTCCAGAAGGTTGTGGGTTCAAATCATCTTACCGGCAGCGTAGGTATATAACTTTTGGGCCTTTAAGCAAGGCTCTGAACCCTAGTTGCTCCAGGAACACCCAGCTCTCTGATCTTCACATGTATGTCACTTTAGACATAGCCATCAGTTAAATAACTAAATGATTATTTTCCAGCAGCCCCTCTGATGGCTATGTGAATACGAGACATCAGATGAGATATTTATTATTGAGGGGTGCACTGGTAATTATTAGTGTGGTGCACTGGTTAGCACTGGTGCCTTACACCTCTGGGACTGGGGTTTGAGTCTCTGCCCTGCCTCTAATGTGGAGTTTGCATATTCTTGTTATGGGGTTTCCTCCTGGTTCTCCAATTTCCCCCCACAATCCAAAAACATACTGAGTTGAATTGGAGTTACAAATTGTTTGTGTGTGTGTGACTCTATGCACTCTGATGGACTGATGCCCCATCCTGGGTTATTCCCTGCCTTGCACCTTCCAGAATAGGCTCTGGACCCCCACAACCCTGCATAGGACAAGTGCGTATAGAAAATGGATGGAATTTGCCCAGCCGCAAAATATCAGCATGGGTACCCTTTAGACCTGATTTAACTGTTTGTTTCGTTGTATTAGGTAAGACTGTTCAGTTAAACCATGACGTGTTTTTTAAAACTGCCCTTATATGCATGATTTTGTACTTGTACTTAGTGAAACTTTTAGGTGAAGTTTCTCTATAGGTTCAGAACCAAAATGCCTCCAATGGCAGCCATACTGGTGCTTTGCAGTGCCTCCTTCCTCCTGTGTTACAAAACTCCCTCTTATCAGCAGTCTGCTGAAGGTACAGGCATGACAAGTGCATCGCCATTATCAGAACAATAACAACACAATTACTTCAATAATCATTTCATTAGCAGTAATTATCATAGCTCTTTAAATTTTTTTCTTTGGGTATGTAAAGCATTTAGCTGAATTTCAAGAACTAGCAGACTAGACCTCCATCGGATGACCTTTCGAATAGAACCGGCACCAACAAAAGCACTGAGAATAAGACACATACAAAAAAACCAGCTTCTAGCCAGGCATGGGAAATGTTTAGGATAACATGTGGAGGAGATCACAGGGCAATCACACTGCAAGCCATCTGGAGACAGCAGTCCCCTTAAACAGCGTGTTCTGGGCTATGGGAGAAAAGCGGTGCACCCGTAGGAAAGCCACGTGAGACCATAGAAACTGCACATGCTCGGATTGTGGGAAGGAGTCCAGCCGTAACATCCTGGAACTAGTGCTCGGACGTTATTATTTAATGCATGACTAAAAGCAGTACAGCAGAAGGTTTGCATGGAAAAAGCCTCACTTACAACCGCGTGTAACCGACTTGGTTATTGTTCATGGATTCCTGAACAAAACAACATTATTAAATAAGACGTTGAAATATGTAAATTGACTGAATTAGTGTAGCACACCCTGATTGCAATAAAAGTCAACGCATGCACGCAGTGAACCTCTTTTCTAAATATTTAAGAGAAAAATTGCGGTGGCTACGTTGTTGCCATTTGGCTGAAGAAGGTGCATTAATTAATGTTTTGTGATAGTTATGGTTTATAAATGACCAAAAGTACAAGCTATTTCCCGTCTCAAAAAAAATCCTCGATATTTTAAACAACTGGTGCGCGAATGAAAGTGACGTAAGATGTGTAATTCACTAAAATAAGCAGTCAAATGTTGCCAAGCGATTATGATGACAACGAGTCCTGGTTCGTTATTGCCTAATACATTAAATCTTTAAGTGATTGTATTATATTTCGAATAAATAAAACTGGAAAAAGGGGAGATGGGCTTTAAGCGTTTTGCCCTCCCGCGGCAGTTAGACTGCATTGAGATGGAGGTACGACCCTCAGTACCACAAAGGAAAATATCGGTCAAAGTTTAATCTAATCCCAGCAAAGGCCAACAGGCTTGATTCACGGCATCATTTATCAATGGAATCCACTCATGACTAGATAAAAGCTGATTTACTCTCCTATTGAAAATGTAAGGGTATATAAGCTTACAATGTATTAAATTCCACACTATAGGCCTGTGTTGGTTCCACTCCAGCGTTTTACATCCATGCTGACCACATTATGTTGAGTGGCACCGTATTAAGCATGCACTAAGAAACATTATTGAATTAAAATCGGCACTTGTCGCGGCGATATATTCTTTTGCCTTTTCGTTTGTTGATGGGAGATAAAGAGAAATAGCCGTAACCTCCTTCTTGCCGATAAAGTAATTTAGGGCTTATTACAGATCGTAGTTATGGTATTTTCGTAGTAATTTCCCCGGTGCATCTCCTGTAATTTCAGTGTTTAATTGCATAACGAATCTGTCATTTTCCACGTCGTGATACGCTGAACGATAAAATATGTACAGCAGTTAAAATTTGTTTGTTCGTTTGCTTGTTTTTTGTTTGCCTGTGAATGAAAATGTACCGCAGATGTACATCGTTTAATAATAGTATGGCAGGAAAAACGCATTAATATGAAGTAAATTGTGTGTTTAACTGATAACTGGCACCTTTAATAAAGGCACGATTGGTGAGGAGATAAAAAGTGGAAGTAGGTACAGACAAGAAGGTTCTTTGTGTTTTGCGAACTTGTCCTGAAATAGCTCATGGCTGCAGTATCATAAACTAGACGGTGTATATCGTCCAGTATTATTTTATACTAATCACATGGTGGACAGGGAGAGACACAGTCATCTAGCCTGACTGGTACAAAACTCCCACATCAGGCCAAAATGGAGGCTGCATGGAGGATCCACAATTTAATGTCTGCCATACAGTAGGAAGGAAATTCAGGGCCATTTACAGTGTCTGCTGCCAACACGGTGCATCCCAAGACACAAACATTTGTTTTTAGTGAAAGGAGCAGGGTTTCCAACTCATCAACGCATCTGGCGTGACACTCACACTTGCAGACTGTCACGTTCATGCATGAAATCAAATGGTAAATCTGTATCATTCCGTTATAAGCCTAAAATTAGTTACATCAAAAGCACTGGGGCAGTTTGCAAACCCTAAAGACTATTTCCAAGGTAATAAGATATGTTACATACATGTAAATGCGTGTGGAGCCTTGTCTCGAATTGAAAATCTCACTCCAGCCAGCTGACCAAAGTTGGCAGCCCTGAAGGAGCATCAGAGAGAACAGAATGGGTCTCGTAATCTGGATATCTATAAACCATTAAGGGCCACACTTGAGAGGGCATCCTGACACTTAAATGGACCATATTTAGAACAAGCTTTGAGTGGATTGCATGGCATTTTCATAAAAAGGAGAAGTGTGTGGCACCAGGAATTAGACCACTGTGCTTGTGATCAGAAGGTCACAGGGTCAAATTTGAGTGATTTTACCCTTGGGACACTAATCTCAATCTGTCCTGGGACCTTGCTTTTCACTAATGTATGTTGCTTTGGACAAATGTAAAAAAAAATGCTAAGACCAATGAAGATCACTAACCAAGATTTGAAGAATTTCTTTTTGCATTCCATTTCCGAGTGTATCGAAGGTGACAGCAGTCAGAAAGTTAAATGCAGTTATGTGGGCCAGCAAAATATTTACTACCTACAGTACAGAAATAAGATATTTGTTTAGAAACAAGGGCAGATTGGTTTTTTCAGAGCAGGTATTATGTTCTAGTATGAAAAGGGTCTTTTTCCAAATGTTATTAGTACATAACAAATCTTTTCTGAAAGATCAGACCTTAGTTTCTGTTGTATGTGTGATTTGATTTTTTTTTTCATGTGAATGTATTATAGTTACCTGCAATCATGGTTTATTTCCTCCAGACAAAGGTCTTGTTTCATGAAAGTCCTTTAATTTTTCAGCATTAGTCTGTTATTAATGGGGGGGGTGCTGTGTCGCTTGATGGGTTAAGATGCTGTGTGTGTGGTCAGAAGGTTACCAGTTCAAATCTCAGTGATTTTGCTGTTGGGCCCTTGAGCAAGGCTCTTAACCCCCATTCGGTCTAGAGACAGTCTGACCCTGCTTTCTCAAAAAAATGTATGTCATATTGAATGAAAGGGTATGCTAAATAACACTAATATAAGCGTTAATGTTTATTAGCAGTAACAAATATCTTGCCCCAGCAGAACTTTAATATAAATGGTGATGACAGAGCTGGCAGAAGGGATGACTCGCCATGAATACACAAAAATGAATTCACTAAATACTCTCATTTCAACAAAAGGCTCATGACTATCTCCCGGATCAGACAAAGCATCGGCATTTTCCGATGGTATTCGGCAGTACAGCGACCATAGCAGGAAGAGTGCACAGGAAATCTTTGGCTTAATGATTGGAATCACCATAAATGTAAGCCCACTTCCAAAGGTGAACCTCAGCTTTATTCACTAAACTTTGTGAATTTATATCTTAACAGTAACAGTAGCACAGTCGACGTACTAAACTACCGACAAAATGAGTCCGAACGATCGTTTCATAAATGTTAGTACTGTATTTTGATCTTTAGCACCCCCTAGTGATAATCAAATGACACTACCTTGTACACTGGCTTTTTCGAATCGTTACTGATTTCAACAGTAAGATGAAGTATTCCTTTTTTGTCATTGTACAGATGCAAGTTCAATGAAATTTCAATCTCCATACACACTACCTTGCTATCCTTGGACAGTGATTCTCAATTCTGTTCCTGGAGGACCCCCCAGTCAGAAAGCTTTCATTCCACCCCTACCTCAGATGATCCTTAGGCTAATAATGAGTGTGGCAGGTTGAAGGCAGTGTGGGTTGGAATGAAAACGCCAACGAATGACTGTCTTAAGAGCACACACAGACATATACAGGTGAGGGGGGTCTAAATATACGGGGGGTAAGGGTCCCGCTCAAGTGCCCAACAAATCTGACTACTGTACCGGCCACAGGATTAGGATCAATGACCTTTCAGACCTAGACATGGGCTAAACTGCAGAGTCACACAGTACCTGAGAAGTATAGTAATATGCAATTTTAAATTAGAAAGTTTTTTTTTTCCCATTTTGCAGTAAAATCAGCCAGACTAACCAAGGTAAAACCGTACTGTTACAGTACTGCTGCCATAGTGTTTGTTATTTATTTTAAACAAAATCCCACTTATCTTGGGGCCCTTAAATCTATCACACAAAAAGTGTAGAAAAGACTGACCTGGGTTTAGTCTGAGCCGTGAATAAATAAATTAGGGTCACTCATCTAATAGACACAAAAATACACAATGACAAGCAGACCATATCTTTGGAGGGAAGTTATTACCCGTGCATAGGGACAGGCCTGACAGGCTGCTTTTAAGGACAGAAAAGTCACCCCTGCTATACCTACAGAACAATATCATGCATCTTCTGCGTGTGACGTCCTTCAAAGAGTAAAAACAGGCTTAATCCGCTGGCCATCTCCACGACGTTAAGTTCATCATTAAAAAACTATCCCGAATGTTCGTCTGTTTCTGCGCTGAACATTATGTCTGCAAATCTATAAATCTGTAAAGCCAAAAACTCAGGCCCTCTCAGTCTTCAATATCGGCAAAATGTTTTTTCCAAGTATTGAACCCTTAAAACCACAGTTTTGACAGGTTTTCTTTGTTAAGGAGAAGGAAGGCAGATATATAACCGTAAGTCTTTAAGTTCAAGCAGTGGGATCTCAAATAAAGCAAATGTGGTAATAATTTAATTAGAAGAATAAAACCGGAAGCTTTGGTTTCACACTTCACCCCTTCTTTTAGTTGTTATGGCTCTGAGTAGAAGGAGAGATTGAAAAATGTGTTATAAAAAATGTGTGCATGAATATTAGGCTAAAACATTGACGTGTTGGCGTTTCAGTTCATGTGCTGCACCATTCCAGACAAATTTGCAAATTTTTCTTATGTATAAACAACAAGAAAAATAAATCTGTTGACATAAGCTAACTATTTTTTTCATTAAGTATCATCACTTGTACTTCAGAGCTTCCGTGGATGTGTGTTTTGGCTTTAATTTGGTTTCTGCACTTATCCATCCATTTTCTATACTTGCTTGTCCTATGCAGGGTTGGGGGGGGGGCTCGGAAACATATCAAGGAAGCTACGGTAATAATCCAGGATGTGGCACCAACCAGGCAAGTAGCCACGTAGTATAATTACGGGTTTGACCCCCCCAAACCCTCCACCCTGAAATTTGTTTGTTCCCGACAAAGTGCGTAGCCAGGCAGTAAAATAAGTTTGGACCTCTCTCAAAATTCATTTGACCTACAGCCCTACAGCCAAGCCATCGCAGGGCATACAGCCCATTCACACCTATGGGTAATTTGGTGACTCCAAGTCATTTTAAGCGTGTTTTTGGACAAAGGAGACGGAATCCCCATGGGGAATCCCCACACCAAGGCAAAACATGCAAACTACTCACACAGAGCCAAAGTGGAAACACAAACCCTGGTGCCAGAGAAGTGAAGCAACAACTGTGCCCCTCCGTTCCTTTAAGTACAACCGTTACAATACTGCAATACATTGTTTCCCTTTAACTTGTTTAACGTACTATTGCGCACCTTGCGAACACACCCACAGTTGTAAAACACAATTAGTAGCCTATTTAAATGATTAATTTAAATAAGATTTTGGCAAATAGAAATTTCACTTTAGCTGAGGGGGCAGAAATAATATAGTATTATGCTATACTTATGTATTAATTATCTACAAATTAAGTCTTAGTTATCATCATTAATGAATCTTGAGACATATTTTCTCAAGCAATTCCTACATTTGTTACTTTAATTCTGTAAACCTTCGTGAACTACTGAAGGAAAAAGTAATGAATAACACATGTGAAATACTGATCTCATGTTTGTCCATCATTAATGAATCATGGTGTATTTTTCATCCTGAGCAGTTACTATATTCGTTACTATGTCTGTTAGTTTTATAAATCTTTGCGAACTACTGAAGGAACTATTAAGGCATTACTGAAGGATCAAGTAACGAATAACTGAAATACTGAACTTGTGTTTGTTCTTCATTAATGAATCGTGGTGCATCATTTATCTCAGGTAGCTACTAGCCCATATTTGTTAACGGTTTGTACTTCAGTAGTAACTTCAGTCATATGTTTGCCCTCCTCCAGTGACGTTACTGAAATTTCTAGATATATCCCAGAACTCACTGCAGCAAGAAGTTTTTGATATTCTTAAAAAGGAGTAGGCCTACATAAAATTATAGATCATAGAGGTGTTGTTTATATTTTGTGTACATACCTGTGGAAAATTAAATAAAATGTTTTGGGGGAAAAGATAATTTTTTCAATGTGATTCATTGTCAGCAATGTAAACATAGACCACAAATGTACTACGGAATAAACAGTCGCTTGGTTTGTGAAGAATATTAATCATATTTTCTTCGAAACACCAGTTACACAATGACAGTGGTATCCATTTTGTACTGCCGTCACTCGCATAACCTTTCGCATCCGAACTTCTAAACACCTCTTTCTATTATAGCAGACATTTGAAAAGTGAAGTGCGTAATCCATCCGCGGACAAATTGTTTCTTTTCAGTTAAATTCGTTTCATAGCATGGTGAAAGATTAAGAGGGCCCCGCAACCATTAACATAAGTCTGCGGGAATCTCCTTCAAAACAAAGTGGGACCGGCTTCATTGTGTGACAGTTCTTCGATTTGCGACATGTCTGGTCGTGCAGATTGATAACTGGGCTTCAGGCAGCTAAACTGGGCCTAACAGGAGGTGTAAACACTGACTTATACTACCTAGCTGAACAATTTGCTTTATGGCTGCACTGTTTAATGTGTCGGTATAACAACAATAATAGTCTCTGCACAGCAGCAACTACAACAACATAATAATAATAATAATAATAATAATAATAATAAATTGTGCCATAATTTAGACCCACACTGAAAACCTGAAGGAATTCTGCAAGCCTAAATCTGTATAGATGTACATTATAGTAAGGAATGTTTAAAATTCGGTACACTCTATTAAAGGCTGTGGTGTCACAGAATTGGGGCTGGAACTCTTTAAGCTTGTTATGTAATTGTGAAATGCTGGTTAAAATTTGGGCTGACTCATCAGGTATATTTCTTTGCGCTTATATTAGTCAGGTTTATAATATTTTTGCTCTAATGCATAACAATGTTTATGTTTAATATTATATTTTTCTCCCTTCCGTCACTTTTTTATGCACAGGGTTATGGCCGATTTATATAGGCTACTTGGCACAGTGCAGAGATGGTAAATGGTGCGATGAAAGGGGTGCCCTTCTGCCTGTGACGTCCCTTCTGCCTGTGACGTCCCTTCTGCCTGCATACCGCTGTTTGTCCTGCCATCAGAAGCAGCACCAGCACCTGCCTGCCACATTGAAACTCAAATCTTAAAATTTGGACTGTGTAAATTAGGATTTTGCCATCTTTTTCATTTGACTTCCTCAGCTGGCCCCTGGAGGATGGGCTCCCCCTCTGAGTCTGGTTCCTCCCAAGGTTTCTTCCTTCTAGGGAGTTTTTCCTTGCCAATGTCACCTCTGGCTTGTACACTTCGGGCTTGGGGTAATGTAAAGCGCTTTGAGATAAGGTTTATTTGAGACAAAATCGAATTGAATTGAAGTGTCAGACATCCTCCCAGAAGCGAGCAATGATATACGGGGCTTCTTCTCCAGCGCACAGGGCGTTTAATTCGGATGGTACCGAGGCAAAGACCGTGACGACGTCCGTGAAAAGCGGTTCCCGCTACCGCAGGGCGTGTTAGCTGTCGGTTTGGAATTACAAGACCGCTGGGGGGCGCTCCGTGTGTCTTTCCGAGTCCCGCCCCATTACAGGTGGTGAGACCGAGAGCGCTGCAGTCGGGGTGGGAGGCGCAAACGAGAACATCGGTATAGTCGTACGGCAATGTCTTTAATTCCCCTTCCTAGATGTTTTAAAACGCTACGCCATTTACTTTGGGGGTGAAAATAGTACATTGTACGGTATGCATAAGAGTGCCACCGACGGTGTTTTTACGGACCTTGTTTGTTATTTGGTAGATCTGTCGAATTTTTTGTCTCAAAAGTTCTCCTGGCTTTGCGGTTAAAACGACAAGTCCAAACGATCGGGTACGGTTTCTCATAACTTGTATCGCTTGGTCCTGCGGGGAATGCTGGGTGATTACACGGCGTGCATGGGGATTTGAGGGTCGTTGGGGAATACGTCGTTTTTTGGTTATGACACGTGTACTGAGTTTGGAGCAGATGAGGAGAATGACTCTGTTTTTGAGCCTTTTTTCAGTAGCAGAGGAGGGCAACACATGGGAAGAATTCAGGTAGCACACATCGACTTTGCCAGGCCAGCTTCTCATTGGTTAGGTAGAGGTTTCTGGGTTACCACTGGGGGGCGCCGCTGCGCCAGGCAGAATGGCGTTGCGACGTGGGTCATGCGGTCATCCCTGCTTCCGTCATTTCAAACTGCCTGGGTCAGGGTACGTGGTTGGTCCTTAGTCAAGTCAGTTATTGATTAATCATATATTTTCGAGAGAATCAAATATTTGTAGTAGAAATGCAGCACAGAGACAATAATTTTTAAAGTTTTATTATTATTGCTTTCACAGTTGTGGTCAGGTGTTGGGAGTGTTTGTTTGCTTTAACTCTGGTCCTATATGTTGGACCTTGAACCTTAAGTCATTCTTCATGTCAGGTGTTTTGGAACTTCTAGTGAGAAAATAGGACAGTATTGTGACGTCACATCATCTATTTCACACGCAGCAGATGAAGGTAGACGTCTTCGCGTTCGCTGCCTATTTCTAACCTCCCGCACAATTAATTTTCTTCACGGGATTATGGTGGCCCCGTGGGCGTAAATTATGGGGGGGGGGTGGGGGTTTGTAACCCCCTAATAATCAAATCTAGCCAATACAGCCCCCCTGGATCCCCTTAAATGGATGGAGACCTCAACTCCCCCAATGCTCAACTCAAAGTTATGCCCTTGGGTGGCCCTACGCTGTTTTAATTAGATAACTGGCATATGGTTACAGTAAATGACAAAAATTCACATTTATACTGATGTTATAGAGGACAAATCAGCAGCATTTTCGTAATAAGATCTACAAGGCTGAATTTGGCACTGCAGTTTCCTCCCGCAGGCCAAACACATGGAGCTGGATTAATTGGTGTTTCGGTACCTATAGCGTATGATTGTGTGTTTTATTGCGCTGCGCCAGGCGGAGTGGCGTTGCGACGTGGGTCATGCGGTCATCCCTGCTTCCGTCATTTCAAACTGCCTGGGTCAGGGTACGTGGTTCGCAGTTTGTCATTGATATATATATTTTCGAGAGAAAACATTTATTTGTAGTAGAAATGCAGCACAGAGACAATAATTAAAAAATGTCCGTTTTATTATCACTGCTTTTACACCATGATTCATTAATGATGAACACCGTCAGGTGTTGGGAGACGTCTTCCTGTTCTTAACTTTGGTCTTAATTTTAGCCGCCCACTTGACATTCTCTCTTTGGCCGACAGGTGTCACCATCTACTTGCATTTTTATATGCAATCTCTCTTACTGGTGCCGAAGCTCGATCGCTTGAAAATCGCTACTCAAAAGCTGACCTAGAAAACAGCCTTTACAGAATTAATAAATAACGATAATAACAATGTTTTATTTCCATTCGTCTGGTTCGAGTGTATATTTTTAAAGGCCCATTTATAAACGTCAAATAATGTTTAATTCTTAGTAATAACCCTACATATGTCAAAAATGGCACCCTGTGTTTAACAATCATTGCCGAGTACTCTGCTGTACCACAGCTGCTGTAATTTGTTTGCCATTGATATGGGTCACTAAGGGCCTAAATGAAATTTTTAAAATAATGGCCTGTTTTTTATTATTTTGTGCACAAAAGACAAATGAACAGCAAATGGCAATAAAATAATGATAACAATAAATCTGTGACCAGGGAGATGTGAAGACCTAATATTTAACCTCCCCCCAGGGAACAGAAAAGGCTTTCAGAGGCCTGTTAGGATATGAGATTATAAGCTGTATTGCATCTGACCCAGAAGGCTGAGATGGAGTCCCCTATTTGTGTGATCACTGTTCCAGGAGCAGGCGGTGGGTGGACTGAGATTAACATCTGTGCCCTATCTTTTTTCTCTCGCACGTGTGCTAAGGTTCAGTCCCGTCACGTAGTCTTGGCCCGCCCACTTGACCACACCCATGTGGCCCCACCCACTCAATCCCATTACCCCCCCTGCCCCAACCCCACAGAAGCCAGTCTGTCTGCCTTTAGTGTCCGGCTCCCACGCAACTCATGCAAATGGGCAGATAATGCATTTACCATTAGTGGTCCTGCTGCGGAAGTGGCTGCACCGCGCTTATTAAATTAGACCTTTTCCTCCCCAAACAGGTCCATTGATCAGTTTCTGCGCCATTTCGCTAATCAAGATTTATTTTCACCTACAGGAAGCTATTACCCCAGATCAGTGCTGCATGCCCGCAGGGACGCCAGTGTGGAACAGTATTAAATCCCATTCGGCCTGATGAATTGTTAATGATTATGGCCTGATAGAGCATGATAGATTTGAATACAAAGTCCTCGGGCTTGCAATAGCTGCTGAAGACATGTGGTTATGAGGACATCGAACACCCCCGAATGATCCTTTCATTCTGAGTGCACTGGCCTTACTGGAAGGGAAGAAACAATTTTTTGGTTTTTTTTTTGGGAGGTTTATTCCCTGTAAGTAAAACTGGTTTAATTTTTCAGTGTGTTCGTCTGGTTATTTTTTATGTTAATTTCATTTGTGTTCTCCCCCCCCCCCCCCCCCAAGTCGGCAAATGGGTTTGTTTGTTTCCTGTGGACAGTGTGTTTGTCTGTCAGGTCTGTCTGCCAGTACAACATATTCAGATCAAGTTGGAGTTGGTGGCTTTGTAGTCAGCAGAGATGAGGAGGGACTAGAGATGGGGATCTGGGGAGGGGGGGCTCTCCTCTTTGCCTCTTCTGGATGCTACTGCCCCCACATCCTGTACACTAACTCTTGCCACTGTTGGCTCCAAAGTGTCCGTGCACAGCCAGGGGTTGGGGTTGAGCTGGCAGCAGTCCCCCCTTCCCAAGCTGGGGAGTAGGCGCTGTGTGGTGTCTGGTAACCCAAGGAAACGGACCAGCTGTCAGGGCTGATGCACCCCTGCCCGCCTGATCCAGTGCACATTCCTTTATCTTATCCTTAAGCTGTTTTCCGCTAGTCCAATTCCTGCAACATTTCCAGCAAGGAGGTGACCCACAAAAAACATGGAATTTGCTTCCACCCAATCTGGTGCATCTCTGTTTCCGGAACTTTCTTTCTGGATATCTTGAGGCAGTATGAAGCCTCAGTCATAGGAATGGGACATGTAGTAACCATTCACTGATCTATCTCCCACATTGGCGTCAACTACTTTTATGTAGCATTTTTGCATTTCAACAGAAACGGAAAATTCTAGCTCTAATGAAGAACATGTCCATCTGTTGGTGGCTGTGTCTGGCTTTGTCCCGGCCCTCTCACACGGGCACCGATTTAGACGATGGCTTCTTAGTCTGATTCGATTTGGACCTGGAAATTATTTTCTGTGACCAATGCATTCAGAAGATGATGGAGGATGCTGAGGACAAGGTGGATGTGGGCAGAGCAGCTGGGCAAACAGTGCAAGGGGCTTAGAGGGAGGGGGAGGACGCTGTGTGGACAGCTCATTCACATAACCAACCACACGGAGATTGGTGAATATCCACACTATGTCGCCGCCCTGCTGGACAAACAGTGGAACTGATTTTTTTTTTGCTGTGGTGGAACTAAACAAACACTTTCCAGGGTCTCGCATCTGATAGAGAATTTGTACATGTTTCAGTTTTGTAGATAATCTGTCAATTTTAATGGCAGCTTTGTGGGTTGAAGCTGATAAGTATATCACAGCTTTTCTGAGAATAACCGGCAATTACAGTTTGAATGCAGCACAGGGAGGCTTAGAGACGTAGCTGTTCTCGGGCAGATTTTCTGGGTCACTGGTTGGAGTTTTTTAACCGTGCATATAGGGGATGGCAGTATCTCCAGGGTCAATGGGCCCCCTTCCTGTCGAGAGGTACTTTCCCCGCCAGCTGGGACGTGCAGCCGTGTGGCTGCCCGCGGGAGCATTTCCCGTGGCAACCGCACCAACCTCCGCTAATGATGAGAACGCAGCAGCAGTTGCCCGCGGCCCCAGCGGGTCACAGCTAGTGAATCGGCACCGTGGTGGGGTTGATACATGTGGAAAGTCCCCCTCTTCTGCCTGAAAATAAGAAGGGTTCCAAATGCTAGCGCCCCCCTGGATTCAGGCTGACTGTGAGCTTTGTCCACTGCCACGGCCTCCGGCCCCGTCTACACGCTACACGCTACACGTCTACACGCTAGGGCTGCCCACGCACACAATGTTTTCAGTGTAATTGACTACACTACAGACAGATTCGTCCAGTTCCCAAGCCGGTATGACCATTCAGCTTTGCTGCGGGCCAAGGCGAAAAGCCACCCCCTCATCACGAAACCTGTGGTACAACAGCCCCCCCTCCTACTCAGGTCACCAAAAGTGCCCTTGTGACAGTGGTTACACTTCAGCAAAGGATTATGGAAAGTTCATGCACTCTGTCTGGGGTCATGTGAGCAGGGCCCTCAGTCTTCACTCTGGTTAGTATGTCCTGGGGTTGAGCTGGGAATGCTAGTTGACTGGGGAGCGGTAAAAATAAAGGGTTCCGCTGTGAATACCACTTATTTCAAAGACCTTCACCTCAAAGTCTGGATTTAGCATGCTGTGATTCTGATTTTTCTTTCTGCAATACAAAGAAAAATATGGCCTAACCCCCGTCTCTCCCTGTCGCTGACTACGGACCACATTTTCTTGAGCATTTGCACAGAAAGTGGTCTCCGAAACATTCATTCCCCTCCCCTGCTGCTGTGGTTTTTAAAGATGTTCTCTGCAGGTTGGAAGCCCCATTTCTCAGTGGGTATAAAAGCATGCTGTGCAACTGCATTCCACATTATTGAATATGACAGTCACAAGAATCCCAAAATAATAATAAAATTGGGCTAAAGACTTTTTACAGCTCCCATTAAGAATGTGTAAGTTGTATGTGTAATACCAAATATAGCCTATAGGGGGCACTGTTGAACTTGGCAGCATACCGAGGATGATCCAACCTCAGCTATCAAGTTCATTATTGGTTTGGAAACAAAACGATCACACCCGTTAATTTGCGGATGCTGAGAGGATTCTGTTTATTGTATAATAAATGCAGTGTTTGACCTGGTTGTCAGGTGATTAATCTGTGGCAAGGCACGCCCCCTATTGGTTCGTGTCAATGCACGGGAGAAGACAGACTACTATAAACTCAAAGTTGTTTTTTAATTCAGAGATTAAGGTCAGTGTAGTTGTTTTCAGAGCTGGTGTGTTGATCTCCTCCCTATCGTACATTAAAGGGAGCTTTCTGGATTATTGTAATAAGAATTCCACTGCAATGTCATGCTTTCTTTCTTTCTTTCTTTCTTTCTTTCTTTCTTTCTTTCTTGATTCAACATTCATTCGTAAATGAATGTCTGCATTTCTAAAATGTGTCTATGCATTGTTCTACTGTACACCTGCAATTTCCTTTTGGATTAATACAGTACCTACCTAACCTAACCTATTGTATCCTATCCTATCCTAAATATGTATTGCTCTGGGCATGGTGGCACTGTTCACCCTGGCTAGCTTAAGGGAGGCAGATGTCAGGACACAGGACAGCCAGAGGTGCAGAGCATCAGAGCCCGGGGGGTCGGATGTGGGGCGGCCTGGATCTGCTTCTCACCACAGTGTTTCGGTTCTGCTGCGCCCCCTCCAGCGCTCCGGACGACCTTCACTGTAATGCCGATATCAGCGGTTAGCGGTGAAGGTCACCTGGCCACCCAGCCACTCTCGAGGTTCCGCAGCTGGAATAGCGCTTCGGGGCCCTTTGCGGTGACAGTGTGAAACAATAACCCCCAGACATACCCTGCTCTGTCGACCAAAATGGATCCGAGGCTCCGGCTTCATCTGGAGGAGAAGCGTTTACATGGATCTGAAGAGGCATTCGGCTCCAGAAAATGAAACAGGTTGTTGTGATTTCCATTATTCTAGGCGAAATATTTGTGTTGTCACCATGGCTCTCACGTTTCGTCATTTTCTCCTTCTCCTGTCTCCTGTGGTTTGGGGGGGGGGCAGCAGCATCCAGTCAAGTGTCACCGGACAACAGTTTTGCCCGTGGCTCGGCCAACTTGGAGGAGTATCTCACGAGAGAAAAGAGGTTTCCTTTAGTGACACGTCTCCCAGTGTTGCCTTGTGGGCTCTGAGTCTTGTGCCGTGACTCACCGCCTCTCCTTGGTGTCCCTCGGGGTGAAGAAATTTTAATCTGGCCTGTCAGCCTCGCCCACTGGGAGGCGACGCCGAGCTCCCAGGTGCTGGGCTCTGGGAGATGGCTAATCACCACCCCACCCCCGGCCTCTGCTTCATTCCCATTGTGGGTGGAGGGCGGCGGGTCAGATGGCTGAGACCGGGTGGGGGCCCTGCGCCAATTTCTCTGAGGTCTGTGGCTGAGGAGGTGATGTTAGGGTGTTCTGCCCACAAGTCGAGTCAGAGGGACATGGGTCTGGGCCCAGCTGAGCTCCCTACATAATTATGGCCCCCTCCTTCTGATTTCCGCTTGGTACGGACCGTATTGCTGAGACAAGCCTACTGTGGTGAATGTCTAACTGCAGCCGTTTGCCAAGCACAACACCAGTCCCTCCAATATACACTCTCTGACCCTCGCTATACATCACCCTGCTAATAAGACAAGCCGAGACACAACGAGTTGAGAAAAACTGTAAATATGAAATCGGGTAGAACTTTCTGGAAAAACACAGTGCCGTTTTTTTTTCTTTTTTCAAGCTCAGTGCTGATGTCATCGAACAGCATGGTTCGTTTTTTTTTTTGTTTTGGCCGAGGTTTAAAAAATCACTCATGCATGAATGCAGTACATTGTGTAGTGTGTATAAAGATCACCTTCAGGTAACCTGCATGTAAAACATTACACTGAACATCCAAAGTCAGCGCTGAGCCCTGCCAGATAAAACCGCCTCATATGGAGCCAGAGCCAGATACAAAACACTGCACTTGGGTCAAGCTTAGAGATTTATATTTGTTTTTTTGTGGTGTAGGACAATTTAGAGTAGGTTCATGGGTCTTTTGGATGAAGTTGCCCCCATGAAAGGTCTCTGTAAACACTCCCATGGCTGTTTGAATTGGGAAGTATTGATCTGAATAAATGGTCTTTCTATAGCAATACAAAGCAGCCCGTGGAAGTGCATGCTTTGGTTATGTTAAACCGGGGGAAAGAAAAATACTCCTTCATCCCCTTGGTTTCTCCTGAGGCTGTGGTAATGCTGGGGAGGTCTATGCTGTCAACTGCTTTTAAACCACCCCCCCCCCCCCACGTCGATAGGTCAACTGGCACAGGTGATCCCAGCCCCCAGCCCGCCACAAACGATGCATGGCCCAGATACCCAGGACGCTGTGGGGGTGACGGAGCTCTTGGGGGGGGGGATCCGGGCTGGTGAATAAGTCAGTCAGTCATGTGTCATTGACGCCGTCTGTTGGAGAGACTGCATTTCCGCTGCCTTTCGCTCGTACCTCTCCCTGCCTCCGGGGAGGGAGGCAAAAATAAAAGCATTATAGTCGCAGGTTTATTTTTAACCGCAGACGCTGTTAGTGTACTGTGTCAGGGTGCAGGAACAGGCACGTCTCATTTCGCAGCGTGCAATTTTCACCCTAACTTTGGAAAAACGGCACCGAATTTTATAGTACTCCAGTGCTCCCCCGCCGCCCCCCACCCCTGGCCTCACTAGATTGTAAACTCTTATACGTAGCTATAAACTATGAAACTGTAAAGCACATTACGGCCTGAACACTGACGGAAGTGAGGATTATATAAGAGCCTCTCTCTTCTGCTTTTTATGTCGTAGTGGGACATTCCAGCCCACTCTGCATTTTAGGGGATGGAGTAATGGCCCCCCATGTAGTAGGAGCCCCCGGACGCCTGGGTCAGAACCTGACGTCAGAGCACGGGGTCCTCCGCGAATCCCCAGGAGTGAGCGTCAGCAATCCCGTGTGCTGGAGTTTCCCAAGTCAACCAAAAATGACGAAAAAGTATGCCGCCACAGTGAATCCAGTGCGTGCGTCACGTGTGGTCTACAGTCTCCCCCCCACCGGTCCTGTTTCAGGAGTAGGAAGCATGTGACCCCACGGGGGCCAGTAGGATTTGGAAATCAGCGGCTGGTGTATGTACCCCTGACACTCTGCCTCTCCCTCGGAAAATGCTGGAAGGTGCTACACCAGCATGCCTCCTATGGACCTCGTATGTCTGGGGGAGCTCAAGAGGTCAGAGGTGAGGGCTTTTACAGAACAGCCGCTCCTGTGAGCCTCTTTTTGATCTCCTGAACATCTGTGCACTTGGTGGACCCCCATGTTTGCAGGGCAGGGGCCTGGCGGAGGGGCCATGTCAAAGGGTCGCCATCCCGGCAGGATTAAAGCCTGGCTTATTAGCGGCCTCCTCTGGCCCTGCGCCTCCTCATGTCACAGCTGCTCGTGTTTCCCCTGATGGGCGGCAGTGGTCCGGGGGGGGTCATGATCCCCGTCCCAGTCTCGCTCCCTGCGCTGTTCTCCCTGCCCCGCTCTCTCTGGGAGACACCGTCCCCCCTCCCCCTCATGCTGGCCACGTGCTGGACCGGAGAGGGGGGGCACGTCTTCCCGTTTCCACTTCCCCCCTCCTGGCAGGAACACCGCGTCAACACATCCTGATTAATCAACATCGCCTACGTATTTTTAGCATGGACGTTCAAGCTGGCGGTCACGTTCGTGACCCCGGGACAGGAAAGCGTTACCTCAGCTGCCGCGGTGTGTCGGGGTCACGTGACCATGGTAGGTTGGCGGCTTGAGGATCCCGATGATCCTCGCCAGCGCGCATGTTGCCATGGCACCCTGCGCTCGGCGTGTCAGACCCGATGCGCGGCTTCCCTGGACACGCTCTTTTGCATGCAGTCTTCACTCCTCGGGTAGAAACAAAACAAACATCCCCCTTGCCATCAGGGCCTGCCCCCCCCCGTACCCTGTCCCCGGGGTGTATTTGCAAGTTCTCAATGTTAGCTGTGACACACAGCTGATCCATTCACTTGATTCTAACTAGCACCCCCAGGGGGGTTGAAACGTCTAAAAATAGTCATCTTAGAAAAGTGCGGGGGGGGGGGAGTGTCCTCTGAGCCAATCACAGGTACACACAGGTAACTTCAGTTGCTATGGGATTCGGGGCCTCAGCATTTGATTATGCATCTCTTTAATTCCTAACTCCTGATTGGACATGTGGACCCGTGGCCTCGTCCGCAGGATGTCTGCCGGCCACGGAGAGACTTCGCCCCAACGCTGTACCTAAACAGCCAAATAAAAGACTTTCAGATGTGGCAGATGGAGATAATACCACCCAGAACCTCAAAGGAAGACATACAAGAAGAAACGTCCTTTTAATCTGCTCATAAAAACGTCTCGCCGGACTGGAATCGCTTAGCTGTCGGTGCCTGGTCCGTTGATGAAAGTAAGATGCAGCCCTTTCGATGGTGAGGACCTGATTGAAAACACGAACTGCAGGGTGTTCAAATTAAACCAGTCCTCCTGGAGCCCTCGAAGTGATGGGAACCTTTATGCAACACTTTTAATAATTTTCTCCTTCTTCCTACTTACCCACAGCCTGATTAAATATGTTTTTGAAGGACTTTCATGTTTCACATGTTGGTTTTGAGATTTTGTTCTTTTTTTAAGGCAGTACACATGCTTGCTCTCAGTTCTGAGGACTTCATAAGCCTGCTTGCTTCATGGAGCCTCTGCTCCTTGGTCAATGCTATCTCTGTCTTGGGTACAGCTGGTCACCCCTGTGATCTGGCATTGGCTATTTGCACATTGATGCGTGCAAAGCATTTCCCGTATGTTTAGCACATCTAAGAAAAAAAAACACCTTTAACCATCTGTGGAATTTTGAGCTGCTTGGTGTGGAAGGACCTTTGAGGCGCCCAGCAATGTTGCCCGAGAGAAAACATGCAACACCCAATACGGACACCTATGTCGTTTTGCCTGGTTCATTCCTTTCTGTGCTTCCATTCTTGGTGCACCTCCTGTTCCAACTTGTCTGAAGGAAGCCTGCTAATTTGTTTTAACATCTGAAGCAGTCACATGGTTATCTGGTGAATGCTTCAGGTAATGAAATACTCTTTCCCGGAAAGAGACGAGATGATTAAAGGAAGTGACTTGGACATGTCATCGGACTGGGGGCCAGGTAACGGGTTATGGTACTGGCTCAGCTCAGATTCCCCCCCCCCCCCCCAGATCTGTCTAGACCCTGTGTGTTGTCAGTATTTGGGCCAGGCATCTTGCAGGGCTACCCATCCGTTGTAGAGTCCGGCTGTCCAATGACTTTCTCTGTCACACGACGGCAGAAATCAGGCCAAGGAGAAATTAATCGGAGCCACCTGTAGTGTGACCAGGGCACTGCAGCTTTGTGGAGGTTAGCGGGATGTCAGCTGTGCACAAAATGTGCCGAACCACATATGATCATTAGAATCCCTCTCAAGAAACCCCGCAGGACCCATGTGTTCCAGGAATAACCCTACTATCCTACACCACTCCATGCTACCTGAATGCTCTGAATGCTGCACGTTCTGCTCAATGAAATAGTTCTCTAATTAGGTTCTTCCTTTGTTTGCATGATGTTGTGTAGCTCCTGCACCAATCCTGCTTACCCTTCAAACGGGACATTCGCTGCACTCACACCCAGTCGACTCTTTGACCGCAGGTACGTTTGGAATGTACTATCAGCTTCACTTGCATGTTGCTTTGGGCAAAAGCCTCTGCTAAATAAGATAAATCCATCCACCCATTTTCTGTAACCGCTTATCTAAAATGAATGAAAATGTGAAATGTTTCATAATTCAGCTTTTCAAATCAGTCCCCTGCAAGGCTGTTGTCGAGGCTTTTGTCAAGGCTTGTGAAGCGATCCTGAATCCGTTGACATTACTTTAACAATATGATAGACTGGGAAGCCCTCTGATTAGAGACCACTGATACTGACACTGTGCATAACGTTATGTAACCTCAGAACTCCTCATTAAGCTAACTGCTTTTAAGTCAAAGTTGGAAAAGACACTGTGTGCAGGAGTAGCTAAATATAGTTATTTTGTCCAGTTCAACTGGGGCGATTTTAGTAGTTTTTTTGTTCTCATAAAAGAAAATTTAAAGAGTGTGATTAATGGTCTAATATAATTTTTACAGAGCAAAGTTATTATCCTGGGTGTAGCTCATGGAAATTCTAACAGAATGTTCATTTTTATTACTAGTTTAATAGAAGCTTTATGATTGCAAGAATCATTTGTTAGTGGTTTAGTGAGAGATGTCAAAAATGGCTTCGATTTAAATCATGGATTAAAGGAACTCTTTCTGTGAAAGAATTAGGGGGAAATGAGTGACCAGGCAATTAACTGTTCTGCCTGCCATTTTAAAATGGCAATAGATACCTCTTAGTATGACATTTTGATGATCCAGGCCAAAGACTTAAAATCTAGCACTTGATTTGAGAAAAACAGACAAGATTAAAGACAAAAATGACTAAAGGAATTGCTACTGTCTTTGCTGTGAAAACAAAAATGCTGAGATGGATGCAGAACTGTGAAAATGTCATGTATCATGGGGTGACACGCAGCTCATCAGGTCAGGGATCTATGCCCATGTCTGGAAGGGGTTGGGATCAAATCCCATGTCTGGAAGGGGTTTGGATCAAATCCCATGTTTGGAAGGGGTTGGGATCAAATCCCATGTATGGAAGGGTTTTGGATCAAATCCCACGTCTGGAAGGGGTTGGGATCAAATCCCATGGCTGGCAGAATATCCATATCAGCTGGGCCCTGAACATGGCCCGTAACTTCATCTGCTCCAGGGATGCTGGCTGACCCTGCTCCCTGATTCTCACTTGTATGCTGCTTTGGACAAGAGCATCTGCTAGATAATTAAATGTAAATCTAATACTGATATAGAGTATAGAAAAGGTCAGGCCAATCAAAACAAATTCACAGACACATTAATGAGAAACTAATTTCATTAGATGTTTGTGTTCCTCATTAGTGGAATGTAATTTAATTACAGTGAGCTTAAATCAATAACACCTGATACGAAAAATATTTGTCCTGAACCTCGACTAGCAGAAGCACCGGGGGGAACCAGTGAATTGGTGGAGGTGTCATTCCTAGAGAGCACCACTAGGGGGCGAGCATCATGCCCTGTCAGTCTTCGTACTATGACACTGACTTTCTACCTGTCACTTTATTGGTGTCAGCTGCCTTGAGCTGGTGACATGAAACATATCTGGAGAGGCGTCGGAACCTTGACGGCTTCGGTCCAAGTGCTGTATCATTCTTCTCGATGCCTGAGATTTGGAAGAAGGCCGAGGTGCTCTGAGATGAGCCTTTGGCGGGAGGGTGCCTTGAGCGACTCGTTTGTGAGTGAACATGCATGTGTTCCGCTTTCTGCCGGTTTCCATGGAAACCAGATCTTGTTCTGTAACCCTCCTGCGCCGGATTGACGGCAGGGCAGAGCTATCAGCGGTGCGGATATAAACAGCCTGGAGCGCAAAAAACGTAACTGAACTTGCTCTCTGAAGGAGATTGTCGGCTAGATGCGTACGGGAAGAAAAGGCGAAGACAGAGGAATGAGGAAATAGTGAGAGGCGCCTGATTCGTGCCCAGGTTAGGGTATGGAGGAAGTTTGACCTGTGTTCTGTGTGAAAAGAACAGGAGTGAGACATAAGGAGAGCCAATGTGTGAGCTTTCAGCACCTCTCTAAAGAGTGTGAGGCAGCTGCACAAACCCCGGCCTGTAGGAGGAGCCAGCGCCCACCCCCGCGCCCCTGTTCTCCGAAATGGTGTCATGTTTCACAATGCAGATGGCCCCCACCAGGGCCAAGTTGGGTCACAGCCGCTTCCTTTTAAGGCCGTTACCCTTCTCATGTGCGGAAGCTGCTTCCCCGAATCCAAGCCGGCACGTCTGGCTCATGAGTCAGGGATTCTGGGATAACATGGAAGCGCGGTGATGTCATGGCCTGCCCATAGCCCCTGGCGACGTCACCGCTCTTTTATTTTTGTGGGAAGTTGAACAAAATGCTCCCATTCATCAAAAAGGAAGGAGTGCCTGTTATGTTACTAAGCTGGAATTTGCGTATTTTGGGAAATTTGGGTATTTTAATAGGATTCAGGGATTCCGATGACGGCCGTACTGGAATTTCATATCTATTTTTTCTTTAACGTTTCCCATGTTTCCTCACACATTCCCTCATCCTCATGTACTTATAAACAGCTGTATTATTTTTTTAATCACTGGGTCCCGGGGAGCATTAGCTGATCCCGGCGGCACCAGAAGTTTCCGGCCTTGGAGTTTCAGAGTTTTATTGCCATGTGTACCGAGTACAGTGACATTCTTACTTGCGTGCTTCCTCTGGGCCACAGTGCCAGTAAACATTGGGGAACACGTACGACAGCAGCAAATAAACAACACGGCAGTAAACAAACACTTAGCGTACGCGTATGCTAGGGGCTAATTCGAGGTAACATCCCTCACAAGGGTGTCAAAGTGTCAGCTCTCGGCGTATAATTAGGCCGCCGGTGCCTCTGCTCCCGATGAATGGTACCGTGCAGCTTTCTGCCCTGAGATGGCCCGTTTTGGGAGCCTGTTATTAACAGTCCCCCTGTCAGCTGTACTCCGAGGACAGTCCATTGTCGTTAGGCAAGTGCTCAGACCCCCCAGGATTTCTCAGGTCGGCCTGAGAGCCTTCGCCAGATATTTTTGTTTGCAATCGCAAACCTTGGTTTGCTACATGACACCGGGATTTTCCACGCACTGCTGCACACTCTGGAGGCTATAGTACCATGCCATGATAACCGAGGGGGGGTATGGGACAGACAAACATCCTGTTTGCACGTATATTATTGAAGGGCCTGGAAAAAGAGAAAGAGTAAATCTCCATTTCCTGTACCCCCAGCCTGGGGGGACTGATGTAGGCCATTGTGCCTGAATTTTTAGCAAACATTATTACATTATTTTGTTTTTCCTCACCTCTACAGCTTTGTAACATCAGCCCCTGTTACACCTATGCTGTTTTCAAACCTACTTGCGACAGTCACCGAGCCTTTTGGACAGCCATGTTGGAGGGGGACATTGTATCAAAACAAACTAATTTGGACTTGGATCCGACCTGGAACCAGATTCAGTCTGTAAACATGTGCAAGAAGCTATCATTTAGCACATCCAGAGGGGTGTATACGAGGGGGGTTCACTGACTTAGTCAGGTTTCTGAGGTTTACTTCCGAGTTTTGCGTCCTATAAATAATAGCTTACCCATAGGGTATATTGTCATGGTAATTTACACTGCACGCCTAACCTGCTCCAAGCAGGGTTCAATACAGGCTTTCAGCTTAAAACAGATGAATGTCCTGCCCATTCACTGAAAGCATACATACAAAATGTCCTTTTCACAGTTTTTAATACCATAAATTTATAACATAGCCGATATAAGGACCACCCTTTGGGTTACGTCTTACCCGTCGTGTCTGCCCGACCCTAATGTCTCCGTCCTAATGTGGCCACACCTGGGCCACACCTGTTGCTTGTTGCCCCTTATTAGTTTTTGTATTTAAGTTCCTGTTTGTCTCGTCAATCCCAGTCCGGTCATTGACGTCGCTCCTCCTGTCTGCCGTGTCCTTCCCCGTACTCACCTTCTTGTTTTGACCCTTTGTGGTCTTGTTTGTTTCCCTGTTCCAGTTCAGTTAATAAAACCTCATTTTTTGCTTAACATTACCATTTGCCATAACATTGCCTTTGTCCCGTGTGCCATGACATTCTGAATAATTATTTGTTATTGGCGACACCACTGATTTTCTTTTCAATCCAATACAAGTGAAGTAAAATGAAATTAAATCAGATCTTTTTATCATGATGCCAATATTCGGTTAGTGGCAGGTCTTAGTTTGAATCATTTGTTTACAATGCCTACCCCATGCCCTTGATGTGAATGCACAAAGATAAACCCCAAATCAACATATCACCTTGATGACCACCACCGGTGTACCATTTTAATGCTGGTTGTGGTAATTGGGGATAGTTAACATGGCTCTGGTGAGTTAACTCTTGGCATGTAAAACTTGCTTTGTAGTATACCCACAGGTCTGGTGAAAGGCTAGTTCTGTCTGCACTTGCCTATCTCATGTTCATGGAATTAAAGTCTCAGGCCAGAATTGAAATTGCAGGAGGTTTAGAGAGTCAAGGCATGACTGAGTTTGCATTTGCAATCCCGGCCTCCCCTGGAATCCTGACTAATTCCTTGGACTTAGAATAAGTCAGGTCTGGGGAACTTCCTGGCTCTGGACAATAATTCATGACGAGATCAGGCTTAAGTGCGTATCGCCATCAGAGGGTGGCAGGCCATTATTCAGCAGGAGTTGATATTTATAGTGTTTTTAAACAGAGATATGGTATTTCATTCATTTTGTGTTTTCCTTTCTTTTCTGGAGTGACAGTAACACACCCGTGCTGATGCTTCAAGATATCATGCTCTCTACGCCGCAAAGGGGGCTGATGTTTATATTACCCGCCCCTCTGTCCACCTACAGCTGTCTGTCGTTTGAATCAGCGCTAATTTGCTTCCCCATTTCCAGTATCTTAAGAAGTACAATGACATTATAAACACTCTGTTCGCCAATGAGTCACAACTTTATTCTCCAGGCTTGAATCTGAGATAAATATATAAAACACAACTGGTATCCCATCCAGGGTGTGCCCCTGCCTTGTATCCTGAACATCTCCCACCTGGATAAATGCTTGAAAAAAAGATGGTTGTATGGATATATGACTGATATATGAATTCACTGTCCAATCCACAATCCTTTAATACAAAGGATTTAATTACATCGAAGATATTTAGCTGCGTCAAAGACATTGAGCTACGTCACAGGTATTTCCCAATGCAAGCTATGTATGCTAACTATGTGCTTCATTCTGGAAAGACTGGCTTTTGAAATGGCAGGCACACAGTGTGAAAATGCTTTGGATTGGCTGACGGGCTACAAAAGACAGTGGTTTGTTTCTCTTCCCCCATGATGTGTTTATAAATCAGGGGCATTAATGTGTGCTTGACCCCTGCGGGTCAGCCAGAGGGTAAAGAAAGACATGCTGATACAAGTGTCCGGCTTTTCCTGACCAGTCATCGCTTTCAGAAATGCTAAGTGCAAATCTGCTAACTGCGCCCCTCCTATGAATGACTTAAACTCCCTGCCGCCCCTCCAGGTCTTCTCTCTGCTCCACTAGCAGTCCGCCACTCTTAATAGGATTAGCAAAATGCTAAAAGGAATAGCAAAAGTACTATGACTGTCCAGCAAATGGCTACATGTTCAACCGACGTTGAAAGGCAGTTTTCAGGCTGCTTGCTCTGTATAATCATGGATTACTTTTCGTGCTTGGCTGCCCTTTCCAAAAACGGAGGCATGAGATGATCTGTGGTTAAATAAAACAGTAGCTTTAGAATTAGTATTTCTGCCAAAAGTACCAGAGGCTATTGGGGTTTCAATACTGACGCCAATCCTACCTTTTTAGGGAGGAAACGATGCGTTTGTGATTGTGGATCGTCGCGGAGATGAAAGATATGTCCAGGAGCCGCCAGATTGTGTTTCCGCCTGCGTGATGTTACCCCACTGAAGCAGGTCCTCGGGCGTCCTGCTTTAATAAGTGAGGTCCCATATCCAATGACCTCGTGTTTAAAGCCCCAAGCTGCTTGATTTTCATTAAACATGCCATGTGTGACAGCAGCCTAAAGAAACTGCTCAGTGTCACATCTCTTGATTTGTCAAGTTGCTGATTTTCGAAACAGAGAAGCGCAGGGGAAGAAAACAGGCCGCGATTCGTCAACAAGGCCGTCCGAATACGTCTGATACCTGCGAATGAATCATTTTTCCATTCTGGTGTACTGAACCAAAAGACAGGAAATGAAACACGTAAAGGAATAATCAAAAAGGAAAGAATGCAGAAAACAACAGTGTGTTCTCTCTCTTTTTTTATTCCACATTCCTACTCCAGGAATAACCTTGCTTTTTCTTTTCACTTCTGAAGTATCAAAATCTGTAACCACCATATCACACTGAACAAAATCCCAGAAAGCCATGCATTCTCGTAGGGTTCTTTATTATCATCACTGTCAACGCTCCACATTGCACGCATGCACTGAATTAAAGAGACAATTAATTACTCTGTCTCCATAGCAGGAACTTGCAATTTGGACTGAGGTCAAAAACAAGCTAGTCGAAGCGGGTGCTATAACTCATTTTCAATAAAGGAGGCACATTTCATATGTGCTAGAAAAGCAGTGACAGCATAGCAGTGTACTAATATGGGACCAGCAGCTACATATAGTGTGTAATAATTCAATGTGTCCAAGCAGGAAGAAGCCTTTGCTACTTGCAGGAAAGAGTGTTTGCTACTTTACTTAGAGGAAGGAGTCCTTGCTATTTTGCTACTTACAAGAAGGAGTCTTTGCAATTTTGCTACTTGCAGGAAGGAGTCTTAGCTACTTTGCTACTTGCTGGAAAGAGTTTTTGTTACTTTGTTACTTAAAGAGTATTTGCTGGCTTGCTTATTCACCTTTTACTGCTGCCACTGGCATGTTCTTGCTAATTATTTGTCAGGAATTTTGTGGCAATCATATTGACATATAGCAGCATAGATTGGAAACTGGTTAACAGACAGGAAGCAGAGAGTAGTTATTAGAGGCACAATGTCACAGAGGGCCTGCATTCATAGTCAGGTACCGCAGGGTTCAATTTTAGGACCGTTATTGTTCCTAATTTACATAAATGATATCGACACCAATACATACAGTAAACTGGTTAAATTTGCAGACGACACCAAGGTGGGTGGTGTAGCTGATACTGAACTAGCAGCACAGAGGCTACAACGGGATCTTGATTTAATTAGCGACTGGGCTGATACCTGGCAGATGAA
>JAODKC010000107.1:18158988-18168995 GCA_026777985.1 Mormyrops attenuatus
CCGCCCCTGTGCAGGCCGGCACCCCCCGGGTCCGGGGGGGGTGGCAACCCTCTGGGCCATGCGTTTTTTCCCCCGCCCCCGGGGGGGGGGGGGGGGCCCCTTGCCCCCCCCCTTTCTTCCGCCCCCCCCCCCCCCCCCCACATGTGTGACAGAGCAGGCTGGCATCTTTCTGATCTCCCCACTTCTGTGGATTTACTGACAGTAAATTAAAGAGACGCAGAGAGGCGTGCTGTGGGTTTCCTGAGGTGGGCTGTCCTGTCCCCCCCGGCTGGGTACTGGGGGGCTCTGTAGGTTTCCAAATCATTTCCTGAACAGATTCTCTTCTCTGCTGGGAGGTGAATGTCGGTCAAGCTTTCCTTAGTGACTGCGGTTGGTACTGGATGGGGCACGATGTCTGCTTGGCCCTGGGGGGGGGACTGTATGTGAATAGCTTGTGCCCCCCCCCCCTCACTCTGCATCACTTTTTCTCTCTGTCAGAATCTCTCTGCTTGGCCGCACTGCATGTAAATCAGGAAGTGCCACCCCACACATGAGAGCTTCAGAGCTGTTTGTGGGTCCCCCCCCAGCTACATATTCAAAGCTCCCCCCCCCCCCCCCATCTCCAGCTGTGCGCAGTCTGCTGTGGCTGCACTGCCCCCAGAGTCGCTAGGCTCCGCCTCCGTCAACGGCGAGTCATGGGCGATAGCGAGTCAGGACACCTCAGTCATCTGCGTTTCCCAACACATGCTCCTCCCCCTTCCGGACCCGTGTGCCGGCCCCCCTTTCTCACCACACCTCTGTAAACATGCGTCCGCCCCACCCTGCAGATGTGTCATTGGTTTCTGAGGCCGGACAGAGAGAGCGAGATGTGCGGCTGGCTTCCCCGTCACCGTGGTGATGTTGGCGTCCGGCTCCTTACCGTAAAGCTGCTCTGGGCTGTGTTTGCATTTCTTCCCACTGCCCTGCCAGATGGGAGGGGGGCTGCCGTCACTAAGCACCTTTCGATGCCTGACAAATGGCTCGTCAGCTTTGAGGGATGAGGGGTGGCTAAAATAAAGTCAAATAAAATAAAGGCCCCGTCGGCAGCTGGTTAACGCTCTGCGTGTCGAAGGAAAGTGCTGCTTGACGTGCTTCCAGGAAGAATAACACCAGGCCTTGCCCCCCCCCCCCCCCCACATTGGTCCCTATTACATAACACTGCCGCTGCTGCGTCTCCCCTGCTGACGGTCGCGAGTCCGTGCCGGTCGGGGCAGTGTAACCAGAGCTGGGGTGGGGGGGTGGGATTTGTGCTGGCGTAGAGTGTGTGGGGGTGTGAGCGGCAGGACCCAGTACAGGAAAGCTGTGCCAGAGACAGAGTTAAGGCTTCCCCCACTGACACCCCCGCCATCACCACTTTGTTTCATGAGGAGCGGGACTCCTTGGCCCCCCCTCCCCCATCCGAAACTGCTTGTCCCCTCGGGTTTCTGTCAGTGACACTCTGAGGAAGCAGCCTGGAGGCATGTCCACAACACGGAACGAGTCCGTCCACCGGGGCAGCGACGTTAGGAATGCGGCAGGGCCACGTGACGGACGCTGTGATTAAACCTGGTTGCCCGGAAGTCGTGTCCCGCACCCGGGCCGGGCTGCCGGCCCGATTGGAGCTCGCCGGGAGATAATGAGCTCGTTAGAGTGAGGCGGGGGTAGCGCGCAGGCTGAGCGGAGGAGGATGGCAGATCGGCTGGCGCATGTGGACACGGAAGCTAGTTAAGGGCGCCTCCTATCCAGGTTCGAGGGTGGGTGTGTGGGTGGGGTGGGGGTGGGGGGGGGGCTGCATTAAATACTTTTAGATTAATAATACTGTAATAATAACTATTCCTGCATTTTTTTACTAGTTTACTGCTATGATACATTTGATTATTGTAGATTCTGATATAGAATTAAATAAACAAAAAGTAATTTGCAGGGACACTGCTGATGTCCTTGAAGCCGCCATGACAGCCTCCTTGACCCCCCCCCCCCCACTACTTTCCACAGCCCACACTTCCAATGATGGCAGCTTTGCCTCTGCCTTGCCCACGAATCTCATTTTCTCAAGAAGCACTCAAGGTCAGTCAGCGAACTGGGGGGGGCACGTGTGCCGGCTCACGCCGCCTGGGCAAGCGAGGGAGGCAGCTTCACGCCTGGCTTTCTTGGAAGTCCCGTCACTCTCTGCCATTTAGGAACATCTCGACCTAAAGCGTGCTCTTTAAAAAAAAATTTTCTGCATGAGGAAAGTCTGGAGTCATCATGACTGCGCTGAAGCTGCCGTTGCCGCTGCGTACGGAAAACGCACGCATGCAATGCGGCCCGCGTGATTCTGAGTTTCCATCGCGGGCGAGAGGTCTGTCTATCTCTCTGCCTCTCTCTCTCTCTGTTGTCGTGAACCAAAGCAGCTAAACCAAAACCGAAATCTGCAGTCAAACAGAACCTCGCCTACCTTGTCTGTTGTGGCATGGATGGCAAAAACAGAGGCAGCTTTAAGCTTCGTTTATGACATTAAAACACAGCTCATGCCTTTATTTGCACGGTGGGGCTGGAGGATTGGCGGTAAGGTGCAGGTGTGCTTCGCTCAATAAGCGGCTGTCGTTAACGTTTTTTACACAATCTTGCCTGATTTCACATCCTCCTCTTGTACTCTTCTGAGTGGTTACCCCTGGTTAAAGGCTGCAGTTCCATCAGTTCACTTGTAGAGGCGAGCAATTGACCTCTTGAGCCCTTGGCCACCCTTGAACCCCAATTGTGTCTCGAAGGAGTATGTCTTTCCCTGCAATGACTGGCGTGAACTTTCCAGTGTATACCTGTAATTGGATGTTATTGCGATAAAGACCACTTGACTAAACGTTGTTTAATAAGAACTGTCGAGCTCATAGGGTGATGTGGAACATAGGCTAAGGGTGTTTCCAGAGCCTCTATCTCTGTTGATCCTTCGCTCCCTCCCTCTCTTTTTCTGTCTCTTTCTGTACTTGAAAAGGGGTAGTTGAACGCAGAGCATCCATTGGGACGCATGAGGTCTGATTGGTGTACCGTTAGCATTTCCTGTCCAACCACATAAGCTCTCGGATCTGGCTGCATTGGCCGCGTAGCTTTCGGCCCGTATCAGCATGACCGATGTCACTGTGTCCCTTCAGGGCCCATAACAAGAACAAAAGACTAATTTTGTCTTTTGTCAAGGTTTCTTACCAAATGCAGTTGGCTACTTTTGTTCCAGAAGACACAGAGAAACAATCTTACTGGGGAAATGCAAAAAACAGACAATATCGTTAATAATTTAACTTCAAAATGAGGAAGTACTCTGAGTTCATTTTAAGCAGAGGCTGGCTGCTTAGCATTAGGCACACCGATGCTTTTATAATAACGTTATAATAACGTTTTTCTTCGGGAGTCCTCGAGCACGCTGGTTTTCTTGGCAGCGCAGTCGTGTTCGTGCCGACATAGCAGCTCCTCAGACGCTTCTGCTCGTCTTTGAACACGGGGCGCGACTTCAGCTGACGTGACTTCAGCTTCAACTGCTGTACTCAACGTCGTCGCCCGAGTTTCACGGCCCCCACCCTGCTGTCGCTCTTGGGTCTTTTCAGGGCAGTTCTGTTTTCACAGTAAGGTTGCATTCCTCTTGTGCCGAAGATTGGTCCAGATTTTTAAATTCATTTGTGGATGTTTCATTTGCGTTGCCTCATCCAGCCCTCCAAGCCCTGACCTGTGATCTTTTAGCTTAGCATGTTCTTAGTGCTCTTCTTTGAACTTCTCTTTGATCTGAATAGATCTTTTGTCCGATTCTTATGATGCCTTTTTGTGATGTATTGTATAGCTCTTGCTCCGATGCTAACTGGCCCCTCACTGGAAGCTCAGCCTAGCTGCACTTAAGCCTGACTGGCTCCTCAACGGCTTCTGATGTGCCTGACTGCTGTGTCGCTTTGCACAAAAGCTTCTGCTAAATAAGTAATTGCAATGTTTTAAATTTGAACCATAGGAAGCTACCTGGAGGCTAACAATGAATGAGTGCATGACGTGGGTAGAAAAGATGCCACGTTAAGGCAAAAAAGTCGGCGTGTGTCAAGTGACCCTGTTCAAGGACAATACGAAATTAACATGCGTTCATGGCTAATAAGAGAATTATGGGAAATGTTTTGTTTTGTGTATTCGGACAAGCACCTGTGAAGTTGAAGTTGACTGTCAGGGGAGTCTGTTAGCTAGAGCGCTTAGCATCCTACGCTGACACTGACTGCATAATCTTCCAAGTTCAGGGCGCCAAGACCAGAACCGTGACTCGGAAAGCTCAGGCCAGGGTGGATACTGTAGGGACTCAAAGGCCTGACAGAAGCAGCTTTCTAGTTAGTATTACTACTGTTTTGGTAGCTGTTGTTCTGCCACATTAGAAGTAAATAAATGGAGAAATGAAGCCTGATCCTAGCAGACATGTATTTATGGCAGTATGAAAGAATTGGATTGAATTTTATGGGGCTTCTTAAGTAGCCCGGGAGAGCCGTCTGGGCTGATTAGCAATCGGGGCCTGGTTAATGTCAGGGAGAGGCTTGTGTTTGAAGCGGGGTGGCCATTGTGTGTATTACATAACTGGAACGTGAACGTGAAGGTGGAGGTGTGGAGGACCTGTCAGAGCTGGGCTTGGATTTTCTTTGAAGATAGTGCAGCACCCCCTGGATGCTTGGCTCCACATTACAGCTGGCACCGCGCAATCCGAGTGGGCTGCGACTGTCAGGGTGAGTGAGGCCCTCACGTTTAGCACGGCGGTGTGATTCTCGTAATCGCCTGCAGCACAGCGTGTGGCTCGTGCGTGGTTGCTGATTGGCCAGGCTGCTCTGGAAACGGGCGGCATGCTTTTTCCTGCCGTTTTTGTTGAAGTCAGGCGCCCAGAAATGCGTGAAGCCGAAGGAGCCTGCTCGGTAATTAGGGGGAAAAGTGTTAGTCATTCAGTCGTTTTTATATTCCGGCACTAATTGTCATATGTTAATGTGTAATGAACGCCCTGCTGTGAATCTGAAAGTAATTAATCTAGTTAACGTGACCAAAGTCCAAAGTACTGAACTCTGAATCTTCTGGAACGTCATGCATTTCCTCAAAGTTACAGCCCGCTTATCTTTTCCAGCAACGCTGAGATAAAGGTCGTGTTTATTTTTATCCGCCCCAGCGCATGTTCCCGCTCAAAATGGGTGTGGAGGGTGGAGGGGCGTCCGATGGTGTCTGCCTGGACTGCAGGCAGCGTCGCAGTCGGGATCACGTGCGTCTTCCTCTGCGACGTGCTCACACCGGCCCCTGCCTTAGGATTATTTCACTTTTTTTTTTTTAGCTTCTTGCAACATGTGTTTCATCACCATCCACGTGACAGTCAGCTAGAAACGTTTATTTGCATAGCGTTAACTTTTGCATAACGTTATTTTTATTTTGCATAACGTTATTTTATAGGGTGATGTGGCTCGGTGGGTCAGCACACTGTGCTTATTCACCGTTGGTGTTTAAGCCCACAGATCATCACTGAAACTGGCATTTACCTCCGTCTCCTTGTTAGTTTAACAGACCGCTTCCATCTCTATTGAGTATCGATTTCTGAGTAAAGAACCAACCCCCGCTTCAAGGACGAGTGGCTGTGTGAGCGCCGAGCGCTTCTCAATCCACTTCACTGCCGGCTAATGGGCGGCCTTCTTCCTGGTGGTGCCCCTGCCCCCCACCATGAAATGTTTTCTGCTGAGTGAATAATTCTTGGGAGCAGTAGCACAGAGAGACGATCAAAGGAGGAAGTTGGTTTTCTTTTTACTTTGGTTTGTGGTCGGAGGGGGGGGTTAATAAGTTTGGGGTTTAATAACACCCCCCACTATGGAAGTTAGACTTGCTGAGCCGGCGTTTCTAAAACCCCCAGCACATCCACCCATGACAGCCTGCCGCTGCCATCGTCCCACCGCGCCACCTCCAGGAATGACGGTGCATTCACCACGGGACGGCGGCTCTGGGTCTCTCTCTCATAGAGACATGCGTCCAGAAGCTTGCGTGAAGCTTGCGTCAGCTCCATCTCCCTGCTATGAGGACGGGCTCCAGGGCAGAGCCAGACTCTCGGAACTGGAGTCCGACGCGGCAAACCGTGGAGAGCAGTTCTGCTGGGGGTGGGGGGAGGGCTCATTGCTGTGCTGGCTGCCGGCGCGGCGTGTGGCTGTGTGCTGGTCCCATGGTGGGCCGCTAATGGAAGACTTCAATGAGACAGCTGCGCCCCCCCCCCCCATCACAGTTGTTGCTGTTACTGAGGTCAAGGTAACACCCCCCCCATAGGATGGTGCTCCATGGAAAGACCTGACAGGTTTCAGATGCGGGCACCTACCTGGGAGATGCGTCCATGGCGACTTACCCCCAGCAGTGACCCACGGGGTTAAGCAGATAACCTGTTGGGCGGAAAAATGGGGGGGGGCGGGGGTGATTGATCCCCTTTCTGTTAGATTAGTGCTGAGACTTTGTAATCTTGCTAATACTGCGTAGGGCTGTTTGACTGATAGCTCTCTCTCCACTGCCATACTGCGGATGTCTGGGGGAGGGGGTTTATAATGCCGCCGCCCCACCCCCCACCCCCGGGCCATTGTGCCATGCCGGCACCTCAACCAGCTTTTCGGCTTGACAGAGCCCTGCACAGCCGCTCCCTTCCGGGTAATTCCAAAGGAGTTCCTCATCTTCTTTCTATGAACTGCTACATCTATTGCAGGGAATATCGGGTATGAAAGCGTGGGGGGGGGGGGCGCAGTGGCGTTCTCCACTAGGCCCCCCCCACCCGCCGTACTGATCAACTGTCACACGTCACATCGATATACATGCCAGACATGAGAAATCTTTGGGGGACTCTGGTCATCAGCACTGTGCTGATGTGGGGATCTCTAGCGCGCACACACACACACACACACAGACACAGGACTCTCCATTCACTTCTATGAGGAAAACTAATCCCAACCATACCAACGAAACAGAACACAAGACTTTTTGGCATTTTCAGTTTTGTGATTGCATTCACAGATCTTTGTGGGGACCTGAAAAATGGTCCCCACAATGGGAAAATGGCAGATTCTTATTATATCGTGAGGAACATTCACACGCATGCGCTAGCTGTTAGTGCCTGCTGTTTATGAGACTGCCACGTCCCTCCAGCCTGTCGCTGTCATTGAAGCTGCGATGAACATTTAGTTGTTTTCATGTTAATTTATCTGGAACATTCTCCTGAATGAAGGTGCCAAGGACAGACCCTTTGACTCAGACGGACATGCTGAGCTATCTGCAAGGGCACCTTTCGCTTGCAGAGAGCACTAAAGCTGTCTGCCGTGTGTGTCTGAGTGTGACGCGGCTCAAGTAGGTCTTAGCTCACATCCATGTCAGTCTGCTGCTCTGATAGCTATGGCCTCATCTTCCTGTGCCTGTCTGGGATACGAACCATACTTTGGGCCATCGACTGCTTTCATGGGCCTGGCTGGTATTTGAAAGGGTCCGCCTGTTTGTGGATGCGTTACATCCTACTTAGGAGGTGCACAGGTCCCCGGCAGAGCTCATTCGGTGTCCTCGTACTGCTTGAAAAAGAATAAACAGGCTATAAAAACCCTACTTGAAGGCGGTGGGCTTAGTTTCCGTCACCTCGCTTCCCGGAGCTTGAGAGACAGATACTGAGCGCGCTCAGTAAGCACATTCACCTCTCGCTGATAAGGGCAGAGAGCGGCCAGAAGATTTGCATAAGTTATGTGTGGCTGTTCGCCGCGATTTGTTCTTTTCCTGCCCCTTGTTCATTTTGGGGGGGGGGGGGGAGAACGGTGGTATCTGCACCCCCCTTTATGTCTGACCTCTGCTATCAGCCAGGACAGCCAGGATTTTGCATTTTAAGATTCTCTTTTTTTCTCGTTTTAACCTGAATGGTGCCTAAGTCAGTGGTCCAACAGAAAGACCTCTTGGGATCTAATCTAGTGACCAATGAAAATATTTCCTGTTCTTTTTCCACATTAGCACCTATTGTAGATTAAATATGGAATATCGAGCCACAGAGATTCTCTTTTGTGTGCCTGCGATTGCCTTCATTAACGGTTTTTGTGTTTCTCTTCCTCTGTGACGGGAAACGGCGGCTGTCGCTAACCTTGCTGTCGATGTGGGGCGATTAGCTATCGCGATGATCCCTTTGATCGCCCTGTCCCCCTTCGCAAGCGGCGGCTTGCTGACGGTAATCCTCCTGTATCCAGCCGCTCGATGCGCGGCTGCCACGCGCCCACTGGTGTTTTGGCCCCGCTGCCTGGCCAGCTGGCTGTGTTTACCGCCCCCGTTGTGCGTGGTTCCCCCGGACGCCTGGCGCCATCTGTGCCTGTGCCCTGCCCTGGGTGTACTGCCTGCTCCAGAGAGCACCCCCCATACCCCAGCACGGCCAGCTGGTCCACTACGACTGCTGCCTCTCGCCCCCGAGGCTCATGTTAGCCTCCCTGAAGGCTGGCGGAGCAGGGTGACCCAGTACTGCCGTATGGTTTGGGGATGAGTGATGCGAAGCTCATCCTGGGTCCCACAAGCGAAAGGACTCCTGTACACTTCAGAGGAAGACGAGAAACGGGCCCCCCCCACCCTCCTGTGGGCTGGCGATGACCGCCTATCTGGCCTCTTGATTAATGTGGCGGTGGAAGTATTGGTGGTCCAGCAGGTGGTCCTGTGGATTCATTGTACAAATCCAGTTAAACCACTGTTGTATCTTTGGGAAGGAGGTGTAACCTGATTTGATGTGTCCCCCGAACGAAAATCCCTTTTGTACCAGCAGATAAAGGTCAGACTGAAGGCTGCATAGGTTGCTTTGACTAAAAGTACCTACTAGGCAAGAAGTAATCGTATTGTGCTCTATGATTTCATTATACCAAAAGAGCTGCCTCCGTGTCCACCGTGATTTTGAGATTATGGATGTTCTCTGGAGGGCTCGGATCTTTGGCCAGTCACATCGTGAATGGATGCAGTATCAGAAACATGAATAATTTAAACAAATTTTTAAAAAATAATTAAAGACTCTTTAGGGTACAGTTTCAGAAATGTAACCAAGAGAAAACATCCCTGTGATAAAATGTAGTCTTGTATCAGACAAAGTCGTTTTATCTTCATTAGGCATGTGCTTTGTCTTCGCGCTCTGCATGCGCAGCGAATCGGCCTTGGTAACGCGCGTATTCATAATAAAAGATAAGGAACGCACTTTTTTTTTTTTTTTTTTTTTTTTTGGTGTGTACCAGCGGGGTGGTTGTTTGGGGGGGGGGTCGGCCAGGAGGAACCCCCCATACTCCCTATTTCCGATGCCTCTGACGGTTGCCATTCCATGGCGGGGGATCTAGTGCTCACTTTGCGTATTCATACCGCGAGCATCTATTCGGGAAAGCACGTTTCCCCGGAAACCAAGGAACCCACAAGTCAACGGGCGATGTTGCTAAAAGGCATGGAGGGGGTGAGGCCTGTGCTGTGCGCGAGGTGGAAAGTCACGTCCTCAATGTCACCCCCCGCTGCCACTGAATGCTGGGTCGCAAGCCGTGCCGATCCCATTCCCTGAACACCGTTTCTCTCTCCTCCCTCCCCTCCCCGCAGGCGGAACCTCACCAAACTGTCCCTGATCTTCAGCCACATGCTGGCCGAGATCAAGGCTATATTCCCCAGCGGCCAGTTCCAGGGCGACACCTTCCGGATCACCAAAGCCGATGCTGCAGAGTTCTGGAGGAGGTTCTTCGATGAAAAGTATGTCCCCACACCCTTTCTGCAGTGTTTGGTTATTTTTGTCCTCTCTGCTGCGTTTGGTTTTGTCTGCCGTCCTCTCTGCTGCGTTTAGTTATGTCTGCAGATTCTGTAGCAGGCCTTGCTGAGCCCCCTGTATGATGTCGCCTGGCCTGTTAATAAAAGCTGTGTCACCCCCGGTAGGTGCTGGGAGCTCACAGCCCCCCCCCCCCCCCCCCCCCCCCCCCCCCACAAAAGAGGGGGTCGGGAACACCAACGCAAGGGGGGTGGGGGGGGGGGGGGGTGGAGAGAACAAAACC
>JAODKC010000107.1:18185326-18195401 GCA_026777985.1 Mormyrops attenuatus
AGTAGTATTGGCCAGTAATATCAGTGGGCAGTGGTGACTTAATGGTTAGTGACGCGCACTTGTAATTGAAAGATTGCAGGTTCGAATCCCCGACCAGCAACGCACCACTGAGGTACCCTGAGCAAGGTACCGCCCTCAGGCACTGCTCCCCGGGCGCTGAATTAGCTGCCCCCTGCTATGTCACATATAGGTCACATTTCGTTGTTGTGCACTGTGTGCTGTGGTGTGTCAACAATGACAATTAATCATTAAATTTTAGTATTTGATCCTTTCCTGGTCTCTTGTGTTTTTGGGTTTTGATTGGTTGGAATAAATCAATGATCCTGGACACTCCTTCCAAAGATTTTGCACCCACATTCTGTTCCCTATGAGCACCAGTGTTTTGTCTTTTTTGTTTTTTTTTTGTTTCGTCTGTTGCATTTTGTCTTATTTGTCTGTTGCTTTTCCATCTTTTTTTCTTCTTTTTTCTTGTCCCCCCCAAACTGTTTTTTTTTTTTTTTTTTTTTTTTTTTTTTTTTTTGCAAACGTGTGGTTTGACTTCTTTAATTTGCAGAGTCAGAGCCGCGATTCCAATGGCCATTGAAGACTATTATTTTACTGTGCTGTATCTGGTCAGGACCCAAACATTTAATTACCTGAGCCACAGAAAAGAATAATTAAATAAATGAAAATTTTTAAAGGGCATTCTTGATGAATTTGTGCCAAATTATTGCAAAATAAATGGTGGCCCCATTGAATTCTGATAATAGGGAAGAATATTAATGCCAGAGTTGTCTTCTGCTTCCTAAAACCATCCCAAAACCATAAAGACTCCCATGTGGTTTAAGCAATGTTAGACATTAACATTACTCTGTATCTTTGAGTTTAATTTTCCCAGAATTTTACCAGAAAAGTATGGGTATTCTCATCCAAAGAAGTTGGATATAACATTTCTGAAGTAACAAAATAAACTCTTTTGTGTAAGTCAGTTACAGAACTAACGAGAAGGGTCTGGCTGCAGACCTCCACCAGGGGATCTCCACTAGAGAGCCGGAAACACGTGAGCTCCACGAGCGAGTCCGAACATGACATTATGCAAACTCGCCATGGAGACGGTACCAGAAATCACATGATCATCACACGCAGCCCGGACTTTAACTCGACCGAACAGAAACCGAGTCTTTTAAAGTATATACTTATTATTTTGGTGATCGATTTAAATTATATTATTAACATTGGAAACGGACGTTAATAATGTATTTTAATTCTACAAGAAGGGACGTTAATACTATATGTTAATATTATTATTTTGGTGTGAAATTCTGAATTTAATTTGGAGCCCCCGAAGTCCCATAGGGTGATTTTCTTATGGAGATCACGTGTTTCCGTCTCTCTAGTGGAGATGGACGTCTGCAGCCAGGTACTCTTGGAACTAACAGCTTATGTCACGGTTGCATTTTATAATAGTGTTGTTATGTTTTAGCACCACCTAATGGATAGGAGGTTTAATGTCAGTTTATTTAGTATCCCTAAAGAACTCAGTTTTTCATGTGATCTCTCTCTAACTTGTCTTAACAGCAGAGGATTTCTTCAACCCTCCTCCATTGCAGCCCCCGCCGCCTCCACCTGTGCGACACAGCTTCACAGATCTGTCATCTTCGCCGTCATTCTCTCGGGCCCACAGGCCCGTCTCGGACCCAGACCCCTACCTGCATGGTTCTGGTAAGGCTGTCCACCTCTTGAACCCCTCCACTGTGTTTCGGGCCACTCTCAGTGAGTGTTTCACCTGCATCCATCCATCCACCGTGTTTCAGATCCATTCCTGGACATGCTGAGCAGCGTGGGGCCGATGCCCCCAGCAAGGAGGCAGACCGGGGACGGCATGGTGAAGCCCCCACCCCGGCCACTCCAGGAATATGATCAGCTGCCCCCCACCTCAGGTCGGGCTCTGTCGGGACGTGCATTGTGGGGTTCAGTGGATCAGGACACAGTGTCAGTGATCAGAAGGTTGCAGGTTCAAATCCCAGAATGAGCAGGGTGATGTCACCGATGGGGCCTTGAGCCCCAGTGATTGTTTGACTCTGTTTTCTGAAAAATAAATATATATCTAAAAAGGAAGGTCCACATGTAATCTTAATATCCCTCCCCCCAGCCATGCTAATCATGCTAACCTTGGCGCACACCCCTTTCTGCCCCCTCAGCTGCGGTGCCTGCAGATGGCATACAGGCACCCGCTAGGCCACCTAAGCCCCGCCCCCGGAAGACCCCCCCGGACGTGCACCACAGGAAGGGCCATGGGCAGGAGCCGGACGGCGAGAACGTGGACGCCAAGATTGCCCAGTTGATGGGAGAGGGCTACTCCTTCGAGGATGTCAAGCGGGCCCTGATGATTGCCCAGAACAAAGTGGACGTGGCACGGAACATTTTAAGGGAGTTCGCCCTGGTGCCTCCCAGGCTCAACCACTAAGCCGGTGAGGGTCTCCCGTTCCAGAGAGCGCCCCCTGCAGCAGGGATAGAAACTCAGATCTGCAGTGTCGGCGCTGATGGTGGTCAGGGATCCGAAACAATCTGGTGTGAATACGGCTATCCGATTACAGCCACCTGGAGAATCAGGGTCCTTGGGGGCAGAACTGTTTACTTATGGAAACCTGTGAAAAAGAAAAAAAAAACTCATTGTTTACAGTGAACAGCTGGTTCCTTGTCACCGCTGTGTGCTGGCTTTGCTGGTATATCTCCCCCCCCCTGCATCCTGTTAGTTCAGGGGTGGCTGGTGTGTGCAAGTCGCTACTGTTTTTGCTGCTGGTGTTGGCTCAAGGTCCCCCCTCCTCCCGCCATCATTTAGCCTCCCACCATTCGCCCACTGCCCGTGTCTCCAGCGTCTGGCCGTCACTACTGAACATCTCCGTCTGATCTGAATGTCGAGCACAAACCTCTCAGTTTTATACTTTATTCTTCATTATTCCTTATGAAAGAGCTGGCGCGCTTTGCAGAACTTGAGTGTATGTAAGCAGTTTCTAAAATCGGAGCAGCGCTTCAACCTTTTCAAAAAATGAAAAGGGGGGAAAAAAGTACAAATCTAGGGTGACACCCGTCCATGCCACAATTTGGGGATGAGTCGTCCTCAGTGGTTCGTGAGGCGGCTTCAAAGACCAAGGCATCCTGCAGCTGAATGGCGCCCTCTGGTGGCTGTACACACGGGCTGCCATTGGCAGCCTGTGCATTTGAACTCTCAAAAGGGCCCCGCCCCACTCCTATGAACTTCCCCCAGTGGCATTTTCTGAATGTACTGCCAGCCATTGTACAGATCAGGCTGTTCGCCATTAAGCGAACCTCTGAATGTACTCGGGGGGGGGGTGAGACCGTTTTTCAGCAACATTAGAGCTACTGCCAAAAAGGAAGTGGAGGTACCCCCCCCATCCCAGACTGACCTTTCTTCTTGTTTTTATTGCTTTTATCTTTGCAATGACGTTACTTTCTGAGAATGGGGGAGGTGGACCTGGTAAACTGGGTACTACCTTCATGATGTGCCAAAGCTGGGGGGGGGGGGGGGAGTGGCGTACCGTGGCCCCGGCAGTGGAGCCTGGAAGGTTTTGCAGTGACTGTGGGCACACCCCCGCATTTACAGATTGTACAGCCTGCCTACTTCGAGGCTGGGGCCAAACCTTGTGCACTTTAAAGACAAGGAAGATGGACTCCTGGGTCACATGACCCTGAGAGCTGAACCGGATTGACGCGTCTCTTGCCAATAACCACTAGACCAGACATCCAAGAAAGGAGATTCCTGCCTACTATAATAAACCGGAATACCACGTACAGAGACGCATTGCAGAAAACAAGCATAAAGCAGCATTTCTATGGGAAACCACTCCTTGGAAATATGATTCACCCTTTCGAGGACATTTACATGTTCAGTGTGACGTCACATGGTGATTTTTTTTTTATTTGCAGTAAAAAGAATGCACATATTTAATATTCAGTGTTTTTGTTTCGGTAAAACATAGGCCTGGGTTCACCCTGGAAAATGGGCTGTTTTTTTGGTATTCTTTTTAAACGCTGCTTTTCAGTAGTCAGAGAAAATGAACAAGCCAGTTTATCAGACAAGAGTCTGAAACATGGCCTCTCTGAGCGCTCAGTCCTCAGCCTGTTGTTCCTCTCAGTCTGCCAGCATTCGTTCATCACGATTTCTTTGCCATCGTTTATTTTTACCAGCCGCATTCGGTTCCCCATGTTCAGGTTTTATAATAACTTGAAGCTTCATTTTTGCACTGGTCCCTTCTCCCTGTCGTAAACTTGAAACGTCTCCAGCTGACGGCGGCTGATCCGCCCCACTCTCCAGGTGGGCAGTCTTCAGGTTGCAGTAAATGTTTGTTTTTTTCCCTTCCTTTTCCTATTTTTGTAAAGTTTTTTTGTCAAAATGCTTTGTGTAACATATAAAAGCAGTGGTGTGCAATTAATTTATACTTTATTAAAGCATTCTATTGATATTTTTTTCCATTGTTCAGTAATTAACCTCAAGTCCATTCTTGTGAAACGTTTTATAAAAGCCAGTATTAACAAGAAAGATATGGTGACTTTATTATTGTTGTACAAGATGTGATTTTTTTTTTTTTGACAGCTTCACAAATCTGATTACTTGATTAAACATTTCCTCACAGTTGAGATGAGTAAACAATCCCAGGAAATGTGAAAAATTGTGGGTTTCAAACCACATCTAATTAGCGTAAAAAATTTGAGTGACAGTCTTGGTCTCTTCCCGAAGGGATACGCGCGAGAGCCTTATGACTTCTCACGGCAGTCTGACCGTAAACCCTCCAGGTTTTCATTCACGTCCCTCATGCAGAAATACCTGTATCATCCGTCCAGGATGGATCTCTTACATTATGCTAGAACTATTAACTATTAATGATTATTTTTTTCATTAGACTGGGGTTAGGACGACACATATTACTCACTGAAGAGGTAGTTTTTACAGCCTAGTTGCCGAACTCTTTTCAGTTCCCTTTGTTGCTTCTACACAGCACAGTCATGGAAATCAGAGTAATGGACAGGAGCCAGATGTCACATGATCGCCCCTTGGCTGGGGGGGGGGAGGGCGGTGGCCACCCATTTTTCCCACGGACCCATGGTCACAGTCGCCGCTGGAGGACCGTTAACAACTTTCGATTTATTTAGTCTCGTATGATGTAAAGTTTTAACAGAACATAGCATGCTGCTATCCAGAGTACAGTAAAGACACAAGTGCAAAACCAACAAAAGAAAAAGAAAGAAAATCTGATAATGCAAATGAAACGTTTGTTCAGGTGTCTTTTTTTCCAACAACATTTAACAAAAAGTACAAAAAAACACAAAGTATTTACAATAGTTGTATGGCCTTCTCGTTTGACTCTCTTTGGTGTCACTACTGACCTGATGGTTTAAAATGAACAAAGAAGATGATTAACACACCTTGAGCAATAACCTTCAGTACGGAAACTACGATGTAACCCTTTAAAGAATCCTAATGGGGGGAATGGCAGCCAGTAACCATCTACTTTATACAGTGTCAGCACCATCTATTCTTCTACGTGATCTCCCAACATGAAATCGAAATGGATAATAAAAAATTCCAAATTTATTATACCTACCTAAATGTATGCAAAAACACTCCTAAACACGTCCCACACGTCATAAATAGAGGCAAAGCGGGATGTTCTGCCATATTTACATCGACCTTCCACCTACAGAGAATGCCCCCGTCGACACTGACGCCGCACCCAATAAGACACCAGCACAGGGGGCATGGGGGGGGGCAGTAGATCCCGTGCGCCCGGGGGTGTTCGTACACAGCGTAAGATGACGCAGTCTGTAGTGCGTGGGCAGGGCGTCACAGAAACATTAGTGTTAAAAATTCAGCAGTATGACTTGTGTACAAACAAAGCAGGTCCACGTTCAGTATCAATTTAACACAAAGACCACCCCCCCAAAACAGAAAGTACATATTCCCCATATACAATAGCCCGTCATCCCCCGAAAATAACATACAACACAATTAAGGCTAACCATGGTCTTTGACAAAAATAAAATAAAAATAAAAATCAAGAGCATCAAGCATTTTGGCCGGCACTTTCACATCAAAATAAAGTCTGAGAATCCTCCAAATGGGTATATCAGAGCAGTTTGGGGGGTGTGATTATTAGGAGCCAAATTTGAAATGTAACATTAACAGCAGAGTGAAGTCTCCAGCCTTTTAACCCGGTTGGCCACAGAACGTCGTCCACGGATTATTCCAGATCATATCTTCCTGCCAGGATAGCGGGGCCCACGGGCACGTTTATGAAAGATAGACATTTAAAAATGTACATCAATGACAGTGTGAGGAATAGTCGAAACTCACTGAGCCAATACTGTGCAGATACAGAAAAAAAAGCATTTCACCAGGAACCGAAAAACATGGAGAAAAAAAAATCCCATTTTTATGCAAAAAAAATTGTTAAAAAAATACTTCCATTGACTTTTTTGAGATGGTGGGTGAGAAGTTTAAGGAGATTCCGTTTGAGTCTGAGACGGTTCTGCATAACGTGCTGTGCGAGAAAATGCTGCATGTCCAACGGCTCCGGTGTTCTGGATTTGGTGTCAAAGTCCGATATGAAAAGGCATCTTCAGCTTCCCTGGATATGACAAGAGGCACACAGTTATATTGATTTAAACGATGAAAGTAGCTTAAATAAAATGTTGACGGAACACTGAAAGCCCTGCAGCTGATAAAAGGAATAGCAGCTTCGTCACCACAAATGGAAGCCAAGATGACGGAGCAGGATCGTCACCATGCATTGTCATATCTACTCATAAATTAAATGGTTTTTATCTAAACAGACACCAAATGCTGTGGCGTAACACAGGCTAAATCTTCAATTCATCCTTCTAGTCAGACCCTCTGCCATGCATCTCCTGCTTCTCCTATCTTCTACTGCACAGGCTGGTAGACAGATCCGCACTGGGGGTTTGGGTGGGGGGGCATTTGAACAGCTCAAGTATGTAGCCAGCTGTGTAACATGGACGTGTTAAAAAGCAACTACATAAAAAATGACCAACCCTGCTACTAGAGCTAATAGAGCCGATACCTAAAAGAGATCCAGTGTTGACTCTGGATCTGTAGTCCGCAGCCCAAACCAGGACCCCACCCATCTCTCCAGACCCCTCCTTTACCCACCGTGCCATCGCAGAGGGGTGGAGGCGCCGTCTACACTGCCAGCTTCTGATTTTCGTCCAGTTTTCTGCTCTCCTCCGAGGTCCCAGACTCCTTCTCTCCTGTCTTCCAACTGCCTTGTCTAGAACAACACGTTTGGCTTCCTCATCAAAGATCACACTTAACGCTATGGGGGGGGGGGGGTGTAAAATGGGGAAAGCTACACAGTTGTTAACGCCAGGGGTGATTCCAGGGTTTTCTACGTAGGGAGCATAAGAGGGGCCTTAATTCATACAGATGGGCCAACCTTATCAGCCAATGATATGTTTAGAATCGGTGACTGACAGGGTCAGAGGCACTACAGGAGCCAATCAGCTTTCAGCTGGGGTCAGTGTCTCTATGGTCCCATCTCTGTATACACCCCTGGTTAATGGCTTTTTGCAAAGAACTATATACTGGTATCACTAGGTCACCTACTTAGACTTCTTTATGTATATCCAGTAGAGCAGGCCCACAACGCCTGCGGCCAACAGGAGGCCAACCACAACCCCGACGATCAGCTTGGCCTGGTCATCCTCTTTGTCCGTGCTGCCTGAAAGAGTGAAAGTGAAACATTGGCACACCGTCCAAAAGCAACCCTCCCCCACCCCGGGAAACGCCACTGCGCCTTTAGGGGAAGGAGACCATGTTGGTGGAAGGGAAAAGGAAAACACAGGACACATGGGGCAATGGTGCGGCTGAGTGACAGGCCTGGCGAGTGCGTACAGACCCGCTAAAGGTCTGTTAGCGTGCAGAATGGCTGGCGATGGGGTGGATAAGAGAGCTTCTCGGATTGGTCGGGCTGCTCTACATTGCTGAATCAACTGGATGCTAACACCCACACCCGATCAGAGATGGCGCTACTGAGCAGCGCCCCAATTGTGACACTAAAATTTACCAGCCAATAATCACGGTCGCAGTGATAAACTATACGCTTCACAAGATTACAGATCGCTTTATAGCTACCAGGGTGAACCCTTTTATGTTTTGTCACTCAGGGTTGCATGTTCACGCTTGGTCTCGTTAAACTGAGAAAAGAAAAGTAACAAACAAAACAAAATAAAAACCTTACCTGCTTGCTTCTCGCTCTCCTCCCCAATTACTGAAATCAGATATAAAATGAAATTAAATTCCAGATATATGGCAAGGAAGTATCACTCATCCATCCATCCTTCCATCCATCCATCCACCCACCCATCCACCCACTCAGGGTATCATAAGGAAAAGAAAACGATCTGTAATCATCTGTTTTTCAGAGATGGGGTTTTCCATGTGAGGTAAACCCCTACTACTGCACTACCACAAACACAAAATAGCAGAGTCATGTGACCTCTGGAGTTAAATCTGATGAAACAGGTTGGGCTTGGGGGGGGGTGTCCAGCAGCCCAGCCCAGCAAGAAAAATAAAAAATAAAAAAGGGACAAATGTTGATGGGGAAGATGTTTCAACAAACAGTGGGTGGGAACATCGACCTGAGGCCTTACCAGCGTCACCTCGGAAGTCCCGTCTGAGGCTCATGGGTACTTCACATCACATTTACGGCAAACCACACCCCCCCCAGAAAATGTCCCAGATAAAGTGAGTGGGCCAGCCCCCAACAGCACTCCAGAACACAAGCAAAAAACTCTGCTGATCGAGGTTAGTCTCAAAGAATTAGGGCTGAGACTAGAGAAAGGTTATTGTGAGGTCTTGTCGCTTTTCTGGACTCTTGAGTGGATCGAGTCGCGGCGAAGACCCCCGCCTGTCATCCAGGCCAGCGGGCAGTTAGATGGAGAGGGTGGAGCTTAGCGTGACCTATGGGGTGGGGAGGGTACTTACGGGATGACACATTAATGGTCTGCATGTGCTCTCCGAGTTTGTTGGACACCATGCATGTGACTGTGAGGTTCTCAGCAGGCACCACAGTGAGCTTGTGTATAAGCTTCCCATTGACGTAGCTACTCTCCTCCTGCAAAGAAAAAACAATTGCAGAAACACTTCAGAGGCCTCCTTATGCTGGGCGCTTGCATTTGCATTAGAAGAAAAGAAAGGGAAAAAAATTAGCCAAGCGGGATCACCGACATGCAACGATATTAAAAACACAATAATGAAAAATAATGGCACCTGTTATATTAAGAGCATAGGTCACGTCTCTATAGCGCAACTACACGCAGGGGTTCAGCACGATATATCAGCCATCATTTAAAACCGCTGACTACTGTGGCTCTCTGACAATACTGGAAGTTAATAAAGAATGGATTTCTGTCTGTTTGATAGCTCTTCCGCATCCAATAAACTTCACTTTGAATTCCTGCTCTGGCAGATTACTGCCACTAGGGGCTGCTGTAGCTCTTTGGTCGCCTGCAGTGCATTCCACGGCCACCTTGACATCCGCTGGGCCACACCCGGCTCGGGTTGCAAACAAGGTGATATAACGGTGGTGAAAGCGATCGGTGCCGACTAGCCGCAGCCTCCGCGGCTCAGCAGCCACTGGGTGGAGGTAATGAATCCAGTAAAAACATTTATGTAACCTGTGACAATCTCTCTTGCTATATACGGGGGTGGGGGTGGGGGGGGGGTTTGGGTGCTTGCTGAAGCTTTTGCCTTTTTTTCCCCTTGAGCGGGAGAGAAAATATGCGCTGGGTGTCCATTAACACGACTCCCTGCACCTGACTTTATCAGGAGACGAGGGCCGTGCCGTTAGCGGGAGCAGCAAACGGGCCGACAGACGGGTGATGGATGAACCAATGAAGCTGCTCTCTACGTCTCCTGAAGACTAATAGCAGTTGGTTCACAACAGCCAGGCCCATTTCAGCTGGGGGGGGGGCGGGGGGGGGGGCCCGGGGCAGTCGCGCGGGCGGGCCGGGGGCGGCGGGGGGGGGGGGGGGCCCGGGGGCGCGCGGGAGGAGGGGG
>JAODKC010000107.1:18235741-18279238 GCA_026777985.1 Mormyrops attenuatus
GTCGTTGGCGCCTCGGGCGGGTGGGGGGTGGGGGGGGGGGGGGGGGGGGGGGGGGGGGGCCGCCCCCCCCCCCGTCTTGACGCTGGGAGATGATCAGTATTTACCATCTTCTTTCACCCAGCTCCAGTTGTGCTCTTTTTATGACCTCTGATGGTACAATCCCAATTTGCATTTACCAGCTACTCACACCCCTGCAACTGGATTAACAAATCAATTAGGCTACGTTCACACTGCAGGACAAATGTGGCCCAAATCCGATTTTTGGTCATATGTGACTCAGATCAGATTTTTTCATGACAATGTCAACAACACAAGTCACATGGAATCCGATGTTTTCAATTCCGATTTGGGCCACTTCAGGTCATAAATCGGATACAGATCTGATTTTTTGCAATGCGACCTCAGTCTGAACGGCGAAATCGGAATCCATGCGGACTAATCCTGCGTTCGATAATCTCTCGGAGCTCGGAAATTCCGAGGTGAGTGACGTCACGTCCGACAATCTCCCGTTCGAGTTACCACATCTCGGAACAAAGATGGCTGCCTCCATGAACATGCCGTTGTGTGTTGTTGCTTCATATTTTAGCAGATTTTGAGTGAGTTTATTTTTTCCGAGAGACAAACAAGAAACACGAACTAATCAATCCATTAAAAGCTTTATAAAATAGTTTAGTACATTAATAGCAATATTCTTTTTTCGAGAGGAAAACAAACTACAAACAAAAGACACTAACAAGTCTGGTAAAAATCTGATATTGCATGCTAGGATACTGTTTACGGTCATGATATGGTATTCTCTAAATCGAACACGTGCAATTACATTTATAACTATTAATACATTTAACAAAATGAACATTTTAAAATATCATTTATAAACATCAGAACTGAGCATTAAGGCCTCTACTCAACCAGTGGTTTTGTCCTATTCGGACCCACTTGGTCCACACTACCACACTTAGCATGCGCAAGCGTGTGCCGCTCCTTAAATAAGCCAAATGCAGTGCACTTTATGCACACTTTATAATATACCGCATAGAAGCAGACTTTCGGTAAGTAAACACACCACAATGCACCGTATCAGTGACGACTAGTACGATATTTACATCGAACACAAGGAGGTATGTAGGCTTATCAGAGCCAAACATGCGTAGAAGTAATGCTGCCTTCACGTGCTAGTCGGAAACTCCTACTTCCCAAGTCGAGATTTATGTTGCTTTCGCGTGTAATCGGAATTGATTAATTGGTAAATATGAGTCGTCGGCTGGGACGTTGTACATGAGCGCCCCCTCAACTCGTACCTTCAAGTGGGAAATTTCGTTATCGTTCCATCTGTATCCATCTGTAATCTGTGTGCACTTTACTTGATATTGAACAATGCTATTTTTTCATTCTATATATAGCAAATGGACATCAACTTTTCATTAGCTCACGCTGGCTAAAATTGTGCGTCCCCCATTTTTTCCCATTTTGCTCCGACAACAAAGCACTTGAATAGACACACTCGTTATTTCGACGTTCGGCAGCGGCGGACACAACATTTTTTTTCTCACCCGGGGGCTACGAACGGGAATGTCGAACGAACGAAAAAGATGAGAAACATTGTTGCGCACATTTATACGAAGATTTTCGCATTTATAAAGAAAAACGTTCCCTGCAATAGTTCGCACCTTTGCGAACAAAAGTAGGGGTACGAACGTTTTCTAGGAAACCGAAAAAAAGCGACATCTAGAGTTCAGATAGAAATGTGCATCTAAGTTGCATCTACGGTTCGTTTTAGTGCTATCTGAAATGAGAGTTAATACAGAGACATTCTTATATATATATATATATACACACACACACCCACGTGTAATATGCATAAAAAGTGTCCAAGTACGCCACATACAGCATCATCGAAGTATTTGGAGATCACAGTAATTATTTTTCCGATGATGTTTTGTGGCTTATCAACCTTTTTAGACTGCCAAGAGCGATAGAGCGATTCTAATGGAATTAATAGTGTGATGAATTGGCCCGGCTCTTAAACGACCTGCATTACGGAATCATGATCTGCCTGTACACCTTTAAGTACTGACTACACTTGTATTTGGTGCCAACATTTCAGCATTTTAAGACACCGCAATGTGTGTGTGTATATGTGTGTATATGTGTGTGTGCGTGTGTGTGTGCGTGCGCGCGTGCGTGGGTGTGTGTGAGAGAGAGAGAGATATGTCACAGTTTTTGTATATATAACTTCCTTTGATGAATATTTAGATGTACGGTTACCCACCGCCGGCTCTTACTCCCCTTTCACCAACCACATAGAGTAGAGGATCACCAGTTCAACGATACAGTGGTACCTCGGCCCACGAACAGTCCTGGTCACGAACAAATCGGGTCACGAACCAGATGTTAGAAAATCTTTTGTACCGGTTCGCGAACCGTGGTTCAGGCTGCGAACACACAAACATCCCCCAAAACGGTCCATTGAAAGTGCCCCAAAAAACCACCCGAAACACCCGGACAGTTGTGGAATGTATAAAAAACTTGTTGTAGATGTATGTCTTTATTATATCTCTTCAGAGGTCGAATATTTGAAAAAAGAAAAAAAAATAGAGAGAGAGAGAGAACATTCTGTTATAGTGGTACAAAAATCAGACCAGGAACCACCTAAAAAGGTCCAAAAAGAAGGGGATTCCCCTTCAAAGCACTAGCTTCCTCCTCTCCTCTCCTGCTCCACCATCCACCTGAGTCAGCAACTATCCACAACCAAGGTAAAGTAGTGTTACATGTACTGTTTTATTTAATTTAGCATTATTTGTGTATAATTAAGGCTATTTTAATTTAAGTCTATATTCTTGGTCACAGAAAAACATTAAAAAATGAAAAAATTCAGTGTTTCTCAGGTTTGAACGAATTATTTGTATTTACATTATTTTAAATGGGAAAAATTGATTCAGGTCGCAAACTTTTTGGGTCACGAACTTGAGTCTTGAGTCTTTGAACGAATTAAGTTCGTGAGCCAAGGTACCACTGTATTAAATCTGGCCATTTTGTTCTTCCATTGTCCCGCTCGTTGAGCCAAATAAAATGGTTTCCCATTTCTTTACTTAGAACATGAAAGTCTGCACTTCACATTCTGAGAAATTCATTTTTTCCCTCTTGTTAGTGGCTCCATTGTCTCTGAAATGGCATTAGACTTGCACACATACGAATGTTTAGAAAAGCGGGATTGATAGCCTGGGGCCTGATTCACAAAGCAGGATTTCTCGCTTAGCCTGATAACTTGTTATATCCCGCTGGGCATGGAACAGGGAAGCAGGCGAAGACAACGAAAGATCGGGGAATAAGGGTTTTAATGGGGAGACGGAGAGGCATATAAGGCAGACACTGGCACAATATAACAATACTGTGACAGAACTAGGGAAACACACTCGTGGACTTAAATACACAGAACTAATGAAGACAATTCAAAACAGCTGATGACATGGGGATTCCACACACGTTTAACAAGGGGGGCGTGGCACACGGGAGGATCTGACGAGTGGAATGTAACACTTAATGTAACAGGTTGTCTCAGCTAAATGTAAGTGAACAAGGATAAAGTCCATATAAACTGGGGTGCCTTAAATGTGACAAGTTATATGGCTAAGCAAGAAAGCTTGCTTTATGAAACAGGCCCCTGTATGATGTGTATCTTGGTTTATGCAAGGTTTTATAAAGCTGACTTTTACTGTTCATACAAACAGTAGTGGTGTCAGGAATCATAGCATGGGTGGGCCTACAGAAAATTAGGTGGGCCAGTCCCATAACGATTCACTTGGTGACAAAATCAAACTACAGACTCAACTAATTTTTTTTTAATTAGTTTTTAAATGACCGATGGCCCAATGAAGAAAGAGAAAGAAAAATGTATTTCCTCTGATTGATCTAACCATACATGTAGGCCTACATACCTGTCAGACACAATCGTTTTATCATATTGTATCGCTCGCTGTGAAAGCTGAATGGGTGGGCCCAGGACTACCATGCCTCCGCAGCGTATGAACGTTGAGTTTTCATAGTAATGTTTCCTCTTCTGCAAGAATGTGTTAACATTTTGTTCATAAATGAGCCCTCTTTTTCTTGGGAAAATCCTATTTTGATTCCATAACGAGCCTACTACACAAGGAGAATGATGTAACAAAATGTAGTGTAAAACTGATAACCTTGCAGCGTGCTAGGAGTCAATATGCTGTGGGTAGAATGATAAATACCATTGTTCTGTATCAAGTAAAGTATATACATGCAACAGCTAACAGTAGTTCTCCTCTGCCATGTTGCAAGGTCGAAGGTCATCCCGGCTCAGAACTCGGGTATCAAAATTATTACCATTAATTTCCCACTTGAAATTATGAGTTGAGGAGGCGTTTATGAGCAACTTCCAAGTTGGCAAGTCGTATTTACAATCATTCTGATAGCACATGAAGGGAGCATAAGTTTCAATTTCAAAGCGTGCAGAGTTGTTTAACAAATGTTTACGTTGCCTAGGCTACAGTGAAGGACATCCCCAAACACAGCCAACAGAAATGGCAGCATAGGCTGGGCGATGTGGACCAAAAACCACATCCTGATATTTTTAGGCAGAATAGTGATACTCGACATACATCGCAGCATTTTCTGTGAAGTGGGCTAGATGTTCTCTTTTAAGTCAAAGCCACATGTGTGATGATATGAATAATTGTATGAAAACTGTGTGGTCAAAACGAAATGCAAATACAGGCTCTCCTTCCCTGTTTACAAATATACAACTATAACTACTCAATACAAACATTTCCATTATTGCAAACAGACGTCCCAAAGACAAAAAAAAATTGTCTATATCTGTGTTTCATGGGTCAAATAAACCAGTTATGACATAAAAGCATCACACCATTCATGTCTATCAACAGATTCCTTTTTCTTAGTTTATGACACTGCTTTTAAATCATAAAGTTATTATTCATGAACAAAAAAACAAAATCTAAAAACTATTTAGTAAATCGCTCTAAAAACAGAAACACAACAACCATTGAAAGTGCTTTTAATAACTGGATAGGCCACAATTTTACAGTATTACCCTTAAACAAAATGAAGAAAATAAGTATGACAGCGGCATATAACCTGTGAGCCGTTTCGTTGGTTTTAAACATGAACCAATTTACAATGATTCTCTGCCCTCAATAACTTCCAAGTGATGCTACTCGAATGGTTCTGGGAGTCTGTGCAACGTTATGATTGAAGATCTTGCATCATTTACAACCAGGTAGGAATATTATTATTTTCTTCTGAAAATCTTTAATAGAGTCCTAATTTTAACACATAATACAAGGTATAGTGATATAAACAGTATTGTGTCATCCTATATCACATTTGATAATATATCTGTATATCGTAAAAATGTGATATACCTCAGAGCCTTAAGTTGTAGCGTGCCTCTTGTTTTCCTCTTCAGATACCAAATGTCACGCCTTCCGGCACTCGGCCCAACATGGCCACCTCCAATTAGCACTAATCAGCGGTAGTTAACTTAAGCCTTGTTCGAACCTTTTGAGACATACTGAGCATACTAACCCCTGTCTTTTGCTAGCTCCGCTCCACCCTGCTTGCCCCACCAGGCCTTCCTGCTTCTCCAGCCCCAGCCCCTTCCTGTCCTCCCTCTCCTCCATCGTCCCGATCGTGACCTCCCAGTGTTTCCTGTCTGCGTATTCGGACGGATGTCCCCGGTGCCTGGACTTTCGAACCCTGTTCTCCTGACGACGACTCTGCCTGCCCCTCCCACTGTGCTTGTTTGCCTCACTCTCGAAATAAAGCTCAGCCTTGCAAGTATCTCCCCTGACTGGAATGTTCTCTACACCAAGTGTGTCCCACTGTGCACTTCGGCTCTTTATATATATACACTTGCGCACTTTGCGTCTTGCGTCGTTACAAAACACCACAGTGTGTAGTACTTCAGCAAGCTTGGCCCAAGTGTGCTCAATGGGACAAAGTCGGTATCTGTGTAGGGTTTTCTGATGATCGAGTTAATATTTTTTTGTCCTTTTTGACTTTACCGGTAAGCACCAATCCCTGAGACCCTACGAATAATGCGAAACGTCTCTAGATATCCACATAGCTTAAATGCCATCTTGACAAAAAGAAGCAAATGCTGCATGAATGGTGCAGTGCGCAGCTTGTGGGACTGATTTACTCTGCAGGAAGGAGCCCACACAATGATCTGCAGTGTCACCTGAAGATAAAGCAACCACAGTGACTTCATGTAATTGAGTTGTACGACACTTGCATTGATTAATGCCCTCAAACCAAATAATTGATTTCCTTAAATAAGCCGATGTGAGAACATCTCACGTTAACTAATTGTTAGCGTATCGCAATCAAACTCTAGAGATGGATTGATCCGGCCAACTGGAATAGATATAGTATTGTAAGCTGTTGAATTCAAAGAGAAATATTATTCACCTTTTGCATTTGTGAGTGTAAAACTTAGTCTTCATGGTGTTTTATTTATATAACTGTTCTATAGGTTTTTGCAATTATTTCTTAATGTACTGTATAGTACTACTTTGCATTTTTACTGGTCATTCATTGGTAGCTCGGCCTAGCGGCACTTACGTCTGGTTGGCTCTGATGTGCTGTAGCCTATTCCTTTCTTCGATGCTGATTTGGACAAAAGCATCTGCTAAAAATAAATCTAAATATATAATTTACTTCAATGATATTGTATTACTTGTGGCTGAGAGAGCAAATGTTCTAATGCCCTTGTTGCATATGGCCAATAAAATATCGTGAAACTTTCTAGAAGCCGGCACATGAAGAAATATTCATTATTCAAAAATCCTTCCCTCGGCAGGAGCAGCAGGTGACACTGACTCACAATGGATCACACAGCTAGGCCAATGGCCAAACATGTGATAGACTTGGTACCTGTGATAAATTGTAATGACTCCCATGCAAAGAAACCTAACCCATAATGCCTGATTTTGCCTGCAACTGCCCTCTGATTTTTTAACTCTCCAACCGAGACCCCCACCCAAAACTGCCTCTTGTCGTAAAGGACATTCCCCATTCACAGTAGGGGAATGGGAAAATACAACCTTGTTTGCAGTACCACCCTACACACACTTTCCAGTGACACTGACATGGAATCTGTCAGAACGTATCGTTTGTTAGCACACTGTACCCAGGACAACCTCCGCAGAATCGTTTGCTACATAATCATTCCGGATATAGGAAGATACGTGTAAGAAGTGAGAATGAATGTATTCAACATCCCTTTATATACTTTTTTTTTAACAATATATGAATATATTTTAAAATTAAATAAAAAAGAACTTTCTTTTAAAACGTAACCCATAACTTATTAAGGTTACATCTCCCCTCAGGTACGCCTTATGTAAAGAAAGCTTGAAAAAGGAACTTGGAATAAAAAAATGACATTGGTGTCCAAAAAAAAGATGAAAGTTAAATCCTCATACATACCTTCTATAAAATGATTTCAAGGCATATTTTTATATGTAAAACTGTGTGTGTGTATGTGTGTGTATATATATATGTATATGTGTGTGTGTGTGTATTGCAGCGTATTCAAAATGCAGCAGCTCAAATTGTCACCAGAAGCAGCAAGTTTCAATGCATAACCCCTGCTCTTAGTTCCCTACACTGGCTTCCTGTTAGGTTCAGGACCAATGTCAAAGTTCTCCTGCTTACATATAAGGCATTTAAAGGTCTAGCTCTAACTAACAGAACTACTTCAAATTTACAAGCCGCATCGTCCACTCAGATCACAGAATGCAGGTTTCCTTGTCATTCCACATATAAATAAAGTGACAGCATTCTGCTACAGGACCCCAATACTGCAGAATGGTTTGCCAGCTCATGTTTGAGACGCCAAATCGATCTCAGTCTTTAAATCTCAACTGAAGACCTATTACTTTAGCTTACCCGCAACTTAACACATAACGCACTGTAATTGTGGCTGTTAGTGCATTTTTATCTACTATGCTTGTCCATCCATGCTCTCTGCCTTCCTTCCCGGGGTGGGCACCATCTGAGCTGGAGTCCTGGTTTAGTCCCAGGGAAGGGTGACATTGTGGATGTGACTTACGAGCATCAACATCAACATCGTGGGTTCGGCCTTCAATCTGCGACCCTACACAGGCCGTGTGGAGAACAGACTCATTGATGGACTTTGGCTTTGACCTTGTCCACAGTTTACACCTTGCTTTTAGCAAGCAAGCCCACGCTTTGTTTTTCTATAATGTTAGCATGTCCAGAGGGGTTGGGCAGCCAGTTGACCCCTGAGTTTTTTTTCCCACCCTACTTTTGTAAAACTTTTAATTTTTGGTTCCTCTGCTCTGTTGTCATCTGGGTTTCTTTCTTTCGTTTATTTGTCTTTTCTTTTCCCTGTTTTTGCATTATTCTGTCTTAATGATGTATCTCAACTGACCCATGGGGTGACTCTATTGTGAAAGGCGCTACATGAAAATAAATTGAATACACACACACGCACACACAGTGTCAAGTAAGCATATCTTTATGGGGACCGCTCATTCATTTCTATGGGAAAAATGCTAACGCTAACTATGACAACCTTAACCCCTACCCAGACCTAACCATAACCATAACCAAGCAAAATACAAGAGTTTTGGCATTTTCAGTTTTTTCATTGCAGTCACAGATTTTTATTAAATTGAGTTTTCCCTTATGGGGACCAGGAAACTGGAAACTGGTCCCCATAAGGGAAAAACAATGGGTATTCATCATGTTGTGGGGACATTGTGTCCCCGTAAGGTAAGGTATACCTGCTTGCACACACACACACACACACACACACACACACACACACACACACACATACATATATATATTGCTGTCCTAAATAACAAAATTAATTTAGTTACAGTTCAGGGTATTTTTTTTCACACTCTCTTGCAGGACTGGTAAACTTCACTAAATTAAGTTTGGCTCATTTAATTTTTTTTTTTGGAAAAGAAAAAACACAAAAATCTAATTCCTATTCGAATCCAAGGCAAAACCTTTTTCAGTGCCAATAGATGAAAAAACATGAAACATAAAAATCTATTTATGTACATAATTAACATTTACTTGCACATTGTAATGAATTAATAATTGACATATTATGGTATTACTGAACAGTCACTGATGTTTCCCCTTGTGTTTTGTAGTGGAAAAACAAAGTCTTGATTTTCGCTTGATGTCTGGAAAATTATTACATTACGTTTAGATACTCAATATATTCATTCTGATTTAAACAGCTATGTTGGCCTGTAAATACCAAATGGAACACTGTGAACATTCCTGCTTTCATTCCTAGTACTCCTGCAATTATTAAATATGAAAATAATAGATTGTTAAAAAAACATGTAATATGTAACTGAAATAGTACATTAAACCTGCAGATGTATCAAAGCTTTCCAGTGTCTTTTTTTCTATAACAAGCGCCATTTAGCTTCAGCCTGAGGCCTTCTACAGCTCAAAGGCCATTAAGTCTAGTGCCAAACCAGAAATTCAGACACATGGGATGTTTCAAATGAAATGCACTGAAATATCGCATGTGCGTTTACAAGCACAATATTCCTGTCTACTGTGGATGGCAAACTGATGGATTAGGACAGGAGGGAGGATTGCTGTCAGTGTTTTAGGCCTTAGGAATGAAGAAATTGTCTTTACGTGCTGTTTTGTTTTGCATGGGTCTCTGTTCCTCAACTCAAGATTCGGGTCATAGGCAAGTGGGCAGTGGTGACTTAATGGTTAGGGAAGCGCACTTATAATTGAAAGATTGCAGATTCAAATCCCCAACCAGCAAGACACTACTGAGGTACCCTGAGCAACGTTCCACCCCCAAGAACTGCTCCCCGGGCGCTGAATTAGCTGCCCCCTGCTATGTCACAACGTCACATATGGGTTAAATGCAGAGGACACATTTCGTTGTTGTGCAGTGTGTGCTGTGGCATGTCAACGATGACCACTGATCTGAAAATTCAGAAGTGACTCAATACAGATCTTGCGGTTGTATCTAGAACATGGAAGAATAGCTTGGTGAGGTCAAGAGTTACGTGAAGGGGGGCTGGAGTTGAATGCTTGTTGCAGAGGCAGGAATTCATGCTGTTGATAATGTATTGCAATATGATAGGTTGTGTTAATGCAGAAAACCTTGTATGCATAATGGATATATAACCTTAAGATAATAGTAGCAAGGGTATTGAACTATGCGGGTGCAGATTCAATAGGGGATGGGTTCTGTGACAGACTTCGAGCAAGAAAATGGAGGAGGTCAGGCAGTGCAGAATGTGCTGTGATTAGAAAGGTACATCGAGACGGGTTTAAGTCACATGATGAATGCAGGATGGGGTAATTAAGGCATAACCAAGGCAACTAGTCATACGTGATGTGCCTCTCGAGGTAGCAACCAATCATAATTGATATACCTCTTGAAGTAATAACCAATCATAATTGATGAGATTTTTGATAGGTGATTTGCTTTGTGGAGAAGTAGCCAGTCATAATACCGTGTGCCTTTTAGGGACACTTGAAAAAGGTATGTAAACTGCAATTATTGTTTGTTCGGTGTGTCACCACCTTGGGATGGGGACAGTGTCACTTTTTGCTTCTTTTCTGCTTATTAAAGAAACTTTACCTTACAAAGTCTCAATGTGAATTATCTTAAAGAATTTCAACAACTATTCCGCTAAGGGAAAAGGGTCGGTTGAGTAGTAATAGTTTTAGTGATTTTTTTCTATCTTCCACACTACATGTTCAATTCAAATTCAATCCAAAATAACTTTATTTGTCCCTGAGGGGCAATTAAAGCACACAGGGCAGTTGAACGAGTACAGGGACACAATGACATAAAGTGCAACAGTATTTGAAAGATGCAGTGTAAACATGTGTAGCAGGCATACATGCATGTAGTATTGCAGCTTTGGAAGCGCTGGGTTGCCTTTGCAAAGTATATGTCACCCAGGAGCAATGCTGCCTAATCGTAAAGGGCAACAATTATTAAAAAGGCATAAAGCTGTACGACATGCCACCATCCATCTTCCAACCACTTATCCTGGTCAGGGTACCATGGGGCTTTGGAGCCAGTCCAAGGCAGCGTAGAGCAGAGCTACACCTTGGATGGGAATCCAGTCCGTCACAAACTTGGTGCAATTCAGAGACACAAATTAACATAAATGCATGTCTTTTTGCAGGAGGAAACCTGCATAATATAGCATGTGAACTCAACCAACACAAAGCGGACACAGGAAACCCACTGTGACTCCAGGCCACCTTGAAATGACTTTGTGATTTGCCAAATGATTTTTTAAAAAAGAGAAAATTGTTTATTTTAATGAGAAAGTTTGAACTCTTTCTGAGGCAGTCTCAGCTATCATAATGTAGTATCTAGCATTTAGCTAAATACCCTTAGTCTCTACACCTACTTAAAACCCATTATTTTTACAATTCACATCATATACATAAAGAAGTGTAAAAAAGCAAAAAAATCCATCCATTCATCCTCCTACCGCTTATTCAGTAGAAGGTCACGGCAAAAAAGAAAATCCTGTGAAAGAATAGTGTTGTGCTGTCTGTTACAATCCCAGGTTTATCCACGATTCTGGAGCTGCCCTAAGTATTGTGCCCATTCTGAAAATTCTCTTCTGGTCTCATGCCAATGGTCAAAGCTGACTAATTAGGCACACAATGCATCTTTTAAGCACGGCCTCCCTGTGACCCAAGCTCACAGACGTGAGGTTGAAAACGTGAGCTCACAGCTGCCATCATGCCATGTTACCTGCTTCCCTTTTAATCTGGGTGTTCAAGTCACAAGATGCCTGGGAAAGGGGCCCGCGGTTCTCATAATGCGGACCTGTCAGAACGGAGGATGTGATCATCACAGGATGCGTGGGAGACTCGCTGCTGCCACTAACCTGGCACGTCGAGTCGGGAATGTCGCTTTGCGTGACGCCGCGTTTCAAATGGGTTTTGATCGGTTATGTTTGGCACTTCATCAGACGTCTCTACAGGAAGACGCTTTCATATCGCCAATCTGCATATAGCGCAAAGCACGTAACGGTATAGGAGGATCTGCGGGGTCTTTCGGCCGCTCTGTGACTCAGCAAGCATCAGAAAGGATGTTTTCTGCTTGTGGGAAGCACACCGGTGCCGCCTGAGCAGATGCTGATTATGGAAGGCACATGATACGATGTCCTGATGGCGGCAGTCTTATTTCCTGCTGAGGTAGATTGCTGGGCGCGTAGGCCACGCCCACCAGCTTCCGATTGGACGTCCCTCCTCAATAACTCACAGCTGGCTCCTGCCTGCCTAACAAAGCGTGTGGCAGTGTGAGGACCAGATGTAGCTGGAGGAGGGAAGGCTGGCTTTGTGCTTAGCATAGCATATGGGGCGCTAGGCAGCATGCTGCTACAGCAGCCCCCCAGAACCATACCTCATGTCTTTTATTCATAGCATTTTTGGTTTAGGTTTCAACTCCCCCAACCCACAGCTTGGTGCTGGTGAAGATATTGACAAGATCAGCAACTCTTTCCGTGGATCGTCAATGATTACATGTATGAACGCATCGCAATCATTAATGATAATGCTTCTGTAGCATTATCGAAAAAACATTCATTAACTTCTCCAGTTATTACTGGCTCGCCGTAGCTCTTCTTTTCGTATTATGCCATCATCTCCACTTAGGGTTTCTCGCCCACCTGTTCCGGCACTCACTCGGGACACAAATGGCTTAAATTGCTGTTTATCGCCTGGATATTCCTTTCCATGCTTTTCATAACAAGCTAAAAAACTAAATTTGAATTACTTTTATTTTATTTAGCGGGCGCTTTTATCTAAAGTAACGCATAATTCAGAAGTCAGGGTCAGTCAGTCACTCGAGCAAATGGGGGTTAGGGTCTTGCTTAAGGGACCAACGATGAAATCGCTCTGCCAAGCATGGGTAATCTTCCGATCACAGGCGCAGCGCCCTAACCCCCAGAGACACACAACCCTTAATACACGTAATATCTAGTTTTCATACCGGCTCCATAAAATGAGGATTTCCTGTGCTGCCTGTAATACTGTTATTTGCTTTCACTTAATTAATGAAAGTGTCTTGCTATATAATTAATTTCATTCTTTTGTGATTTATTATGGCCTACCTGTTTTAAGCAGGGCGTGAATCCTTATACTTAGTTAATGAAGAATGCTAATTGGGACACCACGACAGGCTAATCAAGGAGGTGGCTTCTTCAGCATATGAGGTGGCTGAAATTGCTCAACCTGTGCGAGAAATAACATTTAAAAACATTGGGGGAGGGGTCTTGTGCCTTATGTTTATCATACATGTGCATTTAATTTATTTGACACATGCTTTTATCCAAAGTGATTATCCAAAGTACATTATTGACAAAGTGGGGTTAGACAGACCCTGGAGCTAAGGGTCTCGTTCATAGGCCATACTCTGCAGACCCTGGGATTTGAACTGATGACTTTCTAATGATCAGTACAGTACAGCATTCTACTGAGCCCCACACCGCCCCAAGAGCCGACTATAAAAGACCAAAAACAACGGCAAAACAGCTGATGCTAAAAGTAAGACCGATCGCTACAGTTCGCCGTGAGTGAGCGTGTCACTTGGTAAAACACTTTTAACTGACGCTTTTTTGTTGCCCAAAACACCGCTGCGATAGGAGTTATTCCAGAAGATCGTGTTACTACTCGCTTGCCAGCGTGTTATTGTGTTATCGCAAGTTTAGTGTTTTGTAAGATTAGATTTTATTCTTACGCAGCTGCCTTTTTTTAAAAATAACTATTTGATGATGTTTCTCATATTCAAGTACAAATAAACATGAATAATACTGTTAAGCATGCAGAAAAAGTGGAAATAACTGATACTCCAGCACAGCATGCAACGCAATGCTAATAACGATTCAGTTGAAAAATAAAGATTTATTTTACTATTCATGAACACTTATTTGTATGTATACTAATCTCTTTCCCATTTATACAGATGGATTCTTTTTTTCTAGATTAATTAAGGTCAAGCATAAAGTAGCTTGATCTGTTCTGTCCAGTTCATTCAGTCCTGGACCAGATTCACTTTGGCCATCAGTCCAGTTCATTCTTTTAGTCCAGTTCCTTTTTGCATTTTTATGCAAATAATAAAAACAGGTAAACAAGAATAAATTCTATGCTTTCAGAAATAGTGCTCAGACAATATCATAAATCCGCTTTGTTATGACTGAAGACATTTTGGAGCATTTTAATATGCTAATTGAAGTGTTGAGCTGTAGCGTTTTACGAGCATCACATCAAAACAAGGAGGGTGACCTCGTCATTTTTGGTGTGATACTGGCCTTTTAAATTATCGTTATTTTTTTCTTCAATAAAATCGGAGAAATATAACAAGCATTAAGACAAGCATTAAACACGGGAAATGACCAGGCTACTTTGTTAAATAATGAGTAACAAATGTTCAACATTCCTAGAGTCCAGATCAGTGTTCCATGTCGGTCCATGATTTTGCTCCCTCCCTGTTCTGTGGGTCTGCGACAACTGGATTGGGAAACACTGGTCTAGACAATGAAATAAAGCTTTATTTGCCATTTCTATAAGTACATTGTAATTTTTCACATATCCCATTTTGATCTCCTTTCTAAATACATACATTGTTCTGGGGATTACGGACTTTGCTCAAGGGCCCAAGATGTGGCTACTCTGTCGAGCACAGGATCTGAACCGGCAAAATGACTGATTTACCAGCAAAGATTCATAACATCCTTCTAGGTGGGGGGTGTTGAATTTTGCCCCACTCTGCAAAATCTACTGTGGGGGTGGGGGGTTTGGTCACGAACCTCACCAGGGTGGCATTTTGTCAGGGGGGGCCGAATTTATTGCTACGCCTCCCGTTTCCAGTTATATAGTTCTAGGAGAGATCCTGGAAGACCCCAGGAAGAAGTCGCAGAGTCCGACACACACGCAGAGACACAGGAGGTCCGTGTGTGAGAGGGAAGCCAGAGCCGCGTCGCCCTCAAGAGACTCATTCCTGCTCAGTGGGGCCACTAATGAAAATGAAAAGCTCTGTGCTGCGGGAAGGCAGAAAGAGGAAAGCGCGGATGAGGAATGTGGAGCAGGCGAGACCGCGCTGGGCTGACATGGTCCGCGTTCAAGGCTATCTTCACCTCCATGCTCTGTTAACAGATGTCGGCTACAGTTACCAGTGGAGGTGAGAAGAAGGATGGCACAGGAAAAGACGCTAAGAGGCAGCATGATTTAAAAAAAATGAACAGAAATGATCATAGCTAGCAGTAGCTTACAAATATATGGGCCTAGATTTAGTATTTAAGCGAATAATTAAAAGAGATTTTGCTGAAATGTTGGTTTCTTTTAGTCCATTCAGCACTTGGTTTGAGATGGTTGTAATCAATGTGTGTGAGAGAGCCTCAACTGTTCTGCAATTACAGTTGAGTGCCAGTCAACTCACTATCCAACATAGACGACCGCCTAAGGCACTGTCGTCTGAGGGGCCGTCGACTTGACAAGCCAATTTCACTGTCACAGACAGGGGGCGCCGGAATTGAATCCTGCCCTGGGTGCCACATGGGCTTCGACTAGCACTGGATCTGAGATCATTTATTCCCAGACATTCAAGTCCAAAGTCTGCACCCGTGCTTGAATTCGAGACTATAACACAAAAACATATTGATCAGCTGCGAAAGTGCACAAAATTGATGTTGCCGATAATGTTTTGTGTGAAAGAAAAAACAATCAACTGGTGGATGAATACCAGCCAATAAATCGGTAATGACCCCGTGAGTGATTTTAAAGGATCCATGAATTTGACAGAGCATCCGTTATGTGGAATAACAGCTCCCACTGGCTCTAAAAAGGAAGGCCAGGCTCAACACCCACAATGGAAATGCATTAGAGGCCAAATTGACCATGTCTCATTAATGACATAATGGACATGAAAAAATAACAGAGCACAGGGCTGAGATTGGACTGAGAGAAGTCACTCTGCATGTAGCTGCGGTCAATAAATGACCATATAAACAAAGAGGTACTACCACTTCCTGTAATGCAAAAGGATGAGAGACAGTGTATGCTGCGATATTCCATTATCTAACCCTACAATTTGCTGCTTCCATTTATGAGATATTCTGGGATATACAGTATTTATGCAATGTTAATTAATTGCATATTTGTTTCATTTAACAGTGGGATGGTTCCAGGATGCCATCCTGGATGAGATATGAGTCTCTGCAAGATGGAGTGGCAGGCATATCGAAAAGTGACCGGTGCAATAGAGCAGGCGTGACAAATGTTATTTCAATTGACTGAAAATGCTGTTAATAAACTTATTTCACAAAAAGACCAGAAACATATTTACCAGACATATACTTCTAGAAAGGCCAAAGGAAATTACGAGCGTGGTTCCACCTACTTTGCCACACTCGACATGCGTACCTTTCGACACGCACACTAACCTTTTGACACGCCCACTTAGCTTTTGACACGCCCACTAAGCTTTTTGACACGCTTGTCAAGTTTTCGTCCCTCCCATTAACCGTTTGACACTCACACTGACCTTTTGACATGCCCGTCAAGCTTTCGTCCCTCCCACTAACCTTTTGTCCCACCCACTAACCCTTTGTTCCACCCACTAACGTTTTGACACACCCACCAACCTTTCCTCCCGCCCACAAACCTATTGACATGCCCACTAACCCGTCGTTCTGCCCTCTAACCTTTTGATATACCCACTAACCTTTTGACACGCCTATCAAGCTTTGGGTCCACTACTCCAGGCTGCAGAGACCGACTTGCCCTGGGCTGGCATTTGATTATGCTGGGTGGGTATCAGTGCTCAAATTGTGCCAGAGATCTTGGGGAGGGGTTCTCCTGGTGGGTAAAAGATGTAAGCAGGGTTTGTCTCTTAGATTTGGTTTGTCTGTGAAGATGATCCATTTGGTTGGGTACTGCCCACCCCCGGCCACCCACAATTCTGGGAATTCTGGGACGCCTGAGAAAATAATGCCTTGGGTCCCCTTAGATCCCTTGGGCCACCAGGTGATGGTGGGGGAGGTTCCTCTTGGTAGCTTTTGCTCTCCAGGGCCCCATCCACATCCCCAGGCACCCACCCACCCCCAGTCGACGGCCCTGCCAACCCGTAGCCATGCTCCCGAGTTTAAGCAACTATTTTAATTAATAGATAACAACCATTACAGATATTAAGCTTTAAAAATGCTGCCATTTAGTAAATGCCATTTTTTGCAGGAAAAACAAAGGTAAGAAGCCAGGACAGAGATGGCGGTACTTCAAATTCTAGATTAAAGCCTGACCGCACCAGTGGAACTGGCTGAAAAACAAAGGAAACAAACAAACAGCAAGCAAATAAACAAATGCCTGCACTGCATTTCAGTCCAGGAAATTGGGAGACCTTGCTGTGCTGACTATGAATTAATAATCGGGAATCGGCATTCATTTGGAAGCCTTTTCTCAGAGAAGTTACTTTAGATGCATTACTGCTGTTGAATCGTTTATCTCATGCTTCAGTAGATTTTGCATGGTATTGTTCCACAAAATCATTGTTTTAATACAGAAAGTAGTCTACCAAGCAAGGAGAATCAATGTTGTCACTGAGTTAGGCGGATGTTAAGGGAATATATAAGCCTACTCGTACGCTGGTTAAGTGCCTTCCGTCCTCAAACTGGTGCGCAAATTCATATTTCTTGCGCAAGGCTGAATCGACACTTTCATTGCAGTACAGGCTCAGCTTGTCACAGAGTAACGCAGTCTAATCTGACCAACAAGCAGCGGCTCCAGTCATATTAAATATAACCTTTCTGATAAGTTTAATCAGAATCTGTACTAATAACAACTTCACTCTGTTCATTCTCCTTAAAATGTAATAACTTCATGTTCAGAACTTATCACATGTGGCTATTTGATTTTAAATGAATTTATGACAAAAATGCAAATCACGCAGTTAGTGTATAAAGCTACTTTAAAAATCGCCTGATTTTCTACCAACTACACGTATTTCAGGTAATTTTTGTAACAGTACTCTGCCGCTGAGCAAAATCCAAATTCATTTCAGTAATCCTCACAATTAACAACTCCTTGATTATTTTGTAAAGAATATAGTCGCTAAGGCAATTCCACATTAAGATAGCACATAGACATAACCCGTCAGATTTTACTTTCCAGTGACTAAATTAGGTGATAAAAATTCTGCTTTTTAAAAGTAAAGTCAAAGGCCTAATTACGAGACAGTCTTGCGCCTATGGCGGCAGAGTTTATGAATCTCACCCCGAGAAGTAATAAGACATTACCGATTAACCGGGAACTTCTCACATATGGTACACTAGCTAGAAGGCATAAGTTCTGATGTTACCTGGGGGCTCGAAATGTTCCGATGCATCCTTACCGATCAGGCATCAGGGAGTTATGCTGGCGGCGAATTAATCATTCAGGCGTGCTCTTGACTGTGCGAGATTAAAAATATATTAGCTGTGGACAACCCAGGGTGATGTCATGTGAAATGAAAACATCATTCAACAGCTAGAGCCGTAATTAGCTCGGCCACCTTTGTCAATGTAACTTCAATCAGCCGGCGCATCTGTTGATATTGTGGCTACACTTTTCTCGCTTCTAGCACAACGCGAAGTATAATGAACACCGGACATCTTTAACATTCCGCTTTCTTTGTTTTTTCTTATTTTTTTCTTCTTTGATGGCCACCTTTGTACATGAAGAGAGAGAGACAGGACACATCCTGACACCTTTTGAAGCACGGAGAGGTGAAAAACTGTCAGTAATGAGGACTATTTCTCACCTCTAGGGGCTGCAACTCTTCCTTAGAAAGAGGCAACAAACAAGGTGAAAAATAACCAAGCGGAACTAAATAACATTTACTCTCAATTCTGTTTGCAAAGGTCTTCGCGCGTCTTTGGTGCTCTCTCACCTCACAGATAAAATGCTGCCGCTGTAATTTGTGTGCATTCCAGCCACGTTATTTACAAAAATGGAATTTCAGAAATCTAGTCGAGTAGATGCAAGTTGCTTGTGCAAATGTAAGAATCCTTCTGCATTTATTATTATGTTTTCAGGGTATACAGGGTAGATGCGAGACAGGAAGGAAAACATCACAAAGAAAACTTAATGACTCATTTTATTAATGAACTGGATTGAAAATAATCAGGCAGATGCCTGATATCTAGTCACAGCAAGTGTCTGTTAACAATCAGTCAGCAGTAATGTCAGATAAATGCACATGCAGGTTCTTAATAACTTCAACACATTGCTGAAGCATTTTCAAAGGATTTCCAAGCCTCAGAAGTGTGTTGAGCTTGAATGTTTCATCTAAAAAAGTCCAAAATCCAAAACAAAACTTTAAACTCAAGAATAAAAAAAACGTTGTGCAAAATACTTTACTGAAACATGACATAAAGCTTATCTAGGTTTATTAGTGTCACGACCCGCATGCCTTCTTCCCCTGTGTTTTCCATGGTTTGGCGCTAACGAGCACACCTGTTCCTCGTTTAACTCTGCCTCTCGTTTCAGCCCTCGTGTGGATGATCCCAGGCACCTCTCATTCCAGCCCTCGTGTGGACGATCCCAGGCACCTCTCGTTTCAGTCCTTGTGTGGATGATCCCAGGCGCCTCTCGTTTCAGCCCTCGTGTGGATGATCCCAGGCGCCTCTTGTTTCAGCCCTTGTGTGGATGATCCCAGCTGCCTCCCCTTACAGCCCTCGTGTGGATGATCCCAGCTGCCTCTCGTCTACTCCTCATCTGTGGTGTATATAGTGCCTCCTCGTCCTAAGCTCCCCAGTCTAGTCATTGTATTGTTGTGTCTGTGTGAGATCCTGCTGCCTGCCTGAGCTACCCTGTTGGTTACCCTTTGCCCTGTGTCCGTCCGTCCACCCCACTCTCCCAGCCTTGTCTTGACCCTACGTGGTCTGGTTTCTTTGCCCTTTTGTATAGCGTTTTGGTTGAATAAAACCCCTTCCATTTTCCCTGATGCCTGCCTTTGCCTCCGTCCTTCCTAGCACATAACAATTAGCAACAAAACCGACAAGGCAACATAAGCATGCCATGGGTAAAGGGACAAGGAAGAAACATATATCCATCCATCCATTTACCCATCCACCCATCTTCCATCTGCTTATCCTGGACAGGGTTGCTGTGAGGCCCAGAGCCTATCCTAGGCAATACAGGGCATAAGGATGGGGTCACCCTGGACAAGACATGGACATTGCGCAGTTAACTAAAAAACACTGGCTCTGCAGTAAGCCTCCAATTTTTCAATATCACTAGACAACAATTTTTCATCATTGACTAATCTGATATATTTCCTCTTTCGGTGATAATTTGATTACATATGAATTAGAATGGATTGTTGCTTAAACATTTTAATGTGTTACTTGTTCTCGTGTCACAGATGAACATTTCAGGGGAGGGGGACTGATGTAATTGAAAATATTATTAGAAAACCATTTCTGTTTAGGATTCATTGTCTGGAAAACATTCTTGACATTCTATTCAAGCAATGTCCTGGTCTTTTCAAAGGTCTGAAGGTTATGAAAATTAACTTAAGAAATGTATTTCCATCCATCCATCCAATGTGCAACCACTTACCTGTTTAGGGTTGCCTGAGGGGCCTGGAGACTATCCCAGGACTGTATAAAGCACAAGGCAAGGGAACCCCCAGGATGGAATGCATTTAGACTGGAAAACTGAGAGTAAAGTGTATTTAAAAAACTCATCTCTGGTAGCAAAATACAATGACAAGACTACCAGATTAATGCATTCGATTTATCTTCCCAGAGGAAGACTCATACTGCTCTATTACCTGTTCATGATTTGTTGAAAATGCAATTCACTTTAGCGAATTATTTGATAACGGCAACACTGAGCAAATATTGATCATTCACAGTATCTGGCAATAGGGCTATTATTCAATCAGGGTTAAGAGCATGATGGATTTGTAGCAATCTGATGCTTGAGATGATGGCTAGTAAATGGTACCTGCCCCATTTTAGGTCATTTCCCAATGCCGTGTAGCTTCTGCAAGGAAGTCCCTGGACAAACTGGTAACATCTAAGGGGAAATGAGAAGGAGAATTGCCTGCTTATATCACAGACATTGCAAGAGGAAATGGGAAGGTATAGTGTCTGTTTATATCAGAGACTCTGCAAGAGGAAATGAGGAGGAGAACTGCCTGTTTATATCAGAGACTCTGCAAGAGGAAATGAGGATGAGAACTGCCTGTTTATATCAGAGATTCTGCAAGAGGAAATGAGGAGAACTGCCTGTTTGTATCAGAGGCTCTGCAAGAAGAAATGAGGAAGAGAACTGCCTGTTTATATCAGAGACTCTGCAAGAGGAAATGAGGATGAGAACTGCCTGTTTATATCAGAGACTCTGCAAGAGGAAATGAGGAGGAGAACTGCCTGTTTATATCAGAGACTCTGCAAGAGGAAATGAGGAGGACAACTGCCTGTTTATATCAGAGACTCTACAGGCTTTTCCACTTCAACAGAAATTACAGGGTGTCAGCATTGCATTTAATTCATTGAGCCAGCTCTCTGCTTAAGTTCCTAATTTCCCAGAAAATTAACATTATAATTATGGTGTATATTATGTCAAGAATGCATTTCTGTGTGTTATATTTTTAGCAGTGAGTATAGATTTCTTAACAACACATAAATCGCAATTAATGGACAGATGAACCTTAATAAAATAATTTGTTAATAAAAAATCTTATTAAGGGGTCAAACATGTAAATTTGGAAAACTGATGCCCCGACCCTGGAGATATGAGGCTGCACAGCTACTTGCTCAGTCCCTCTTGTTGTACAGTTTAATAAGTCTGCATTTCACATATAAAAACCCAAACAGCTGTTTAGCCTGTAAATTTGCTCAAATTAAACCTGCAGTGGTCTGCTATATATCAACAAGTTCTGTTTTAGTTCTTGCTATACTGTAGTTGCTTGATTTATATAAAGAATCACTTGGGATCCAACCTTGACTGACAGGGTGAAACATCCTTTTCCGGAGATTTCAGCCCTAAATCAAGCAAAGCTGAGACATTTTTCCGGATGTAAACAGGGTCTCTTGCACAACAGCCAAAAAATAGAAGTCGACTTGACACATGAGGTTAACCTTCGGATAATATCTGTCACCCTGACTAGCCAATGGGGCGGTTTTAAAGGAAATCTGACCTGTAACAAAACTGTTGCAGATGTTTTTATCCCCACAGCGAAACCGCTGTCAGGTTCAAATAAAGTCTGGCAGCTTTGGCAAGACATCGAACTTGTAGCACACGTGAGCTGCTTTAGATCTGCAGAACAAATACAAGAAGTCAAGTAGATATTTGAGGAACGAATATGCACTCAGCCAAATTAGGATCTGACAAAAAACAGGACATCTGGTCAACAAGGCAGCATCTGTCTGTACTAGCAAGGTTATATTGATCATATGTCATTGGCCCTCATTTATGAATATTGTCAATGTTCCTACCTGTACTCTCAGCTAAGGAGTCTGAACATCTACCTCCAGGACCAAAAGCTCTTTTTGCTGGTTGGGAAGCTCACTGGTTAAACCTGGGCAAACAAGGTAGTACTACCCACAGCATGGCGAGTCTGCTTGCAGAGGGTTTTAAAGACTCTTTCCTGCTGTGATGTGAGAGCTGCGTTACGAGGCCGGCACACACCAGCAAAGGGTCCACATGTGGTCCACACCACAACACATGGGCCACTGCAGACCTCGGTTATGGGGACATGGCTGGAAAATGATTTTTGTTGGGGCACTGGAGGATGACCGTCCATTTGTGTCCTCTCATGTTCCACAATAAACCATACCTCATCTAGAGTCTTTGGCTACACACAGTCTCTCCTAAATCTCCTTGCCCCTGATACTGTGTAATACACAATGTTATCCTGCAAGTGCAAGGGGTCAAGCACAATGTACTGAAACCTCCCTGCAATGCTTTGTTTTTGTTTGACCTCATAAGCTCATCATAAGGGGACGGACATCTTTGCTCAGCATACCTGCCTTTGTGGTGTATTTCTTATTTTAAAACTACTGAAGCACGTTGTACTGTACAAACTGCGTCTGCTCTTCTAAGTGTCACATTCATTATATGGAGGGAAAAGGCAGAAGGTTTCAGGAAGCCCATGCACTAATTAGGAAGAATCTGCCTCTCTGTCATGGAGTGCAGCCGTTCGCAGGAAATGATTTGTAGAGGTTTATGTGTATTTGTATGCAAGACCTCTTTGTCAGGAGTGCTTGATGACTTATAGCCGTTTTCATGTAGCTTTCATTGACGCTATTGGAGTCTTGGCGGTCCTATGAGTGGTACCTATAATCGCACCTCTAGGTCAAACACATTAATTATGAATCACGTTCTCTATATTTTCAAAGATCGTCTCCGAGGATACTTATGCATAAGCACGTGTACAACTGACTTCAATTTAAACCCAAATACCAACCTGTCTGAATAGCTGCCCTCATTTCTGAAAATTTGGCAGTGTGTTGTTTGGATAGTGATGTGGAAGAAGTGGGTCTGGACTTGATTAAATTCTGTTTTGATGGGCTTTGCTCTAGCTAATTATAGTTGTGACTGACTTCCAATCAACGGGACTGTTATTATGAAAGGAAGGAGTTCAATTAATGCAAAGCTTTTGTGAATCTCTGAGCTCAGCTTTACAAAGAATGGAGTACCCCTAATATCACATTTGCACAAGTATATAGATTATTTTTCAGTTTTCACATAACCCCTCCTATGACACACACACGTACATATGTATATAGAAGAAAAAACAAACAATCAATATTATATATAGTTTCCAGGGTTAAGAGCCCAGTTCAAGGATTTGAACCTATGACATTCAACTTACGGAAACAGGGTCCTAACCTGCCAGCCACACACCACCCACGCTTTGCTCTCTTACAAAAAGCAAAATAAAGCTTCACCATAAATGGCAATGAATTCAGATATTGTTTTCTGTTTAAATATCAACTACAACAGCAGACAAGCATAAGTGTTGAGGGTATGTTCAGTTTTAGCAGAGGATCTGAAATGCAGTAATAGCGCCTTGGAGACACCCACTCATTCTGAATGGTAGGTTAATTTTGCGAAGACCTTTTAAAACCATGCGTCGAATTATATATGTATAGTGTTTCAGTGTTTCCCAATCCGATCCTCCGGAACCTCCAGCAGTCCACGTTTTTGGAAAAACCAAAACCAGGAGCTGGATGGGAGCAAACACATGGACCAGATGCGGGTCCCCAATGACTAGGCTGGGAAACAGTGGTACAGATAATAGCAAAATCTCCAGTGTAAATTTGCCTCTAGGGTTGTGAACCATGACATGTAGCTGACACAGCCTATAGGTACTGTAGCTTAAATTAGCATAGCGTTGCCCTTAACGAGAACATGAATTAGCTAGTTCAGAAAAGGTGCATTTGCCATCTCTGACATTACTTTCTTATATCCTATGAGTGCTTGGATGGGATTGAATCTGATGTCAACTCATGAGGATGAAACATGTATGGAATCAGACTTGTGCCAATATTATCAAACAAAATTTTTTTAGCATTAAACACAAACAAGAATTCGAGAGAAAATAAAACTCACTGACACAAAGAAATGCCATATCAAAAGTCAAATTTATATCTTTCAAACAAATTACAGTAGTGCCTGCGGTTCACGAACGCTGTGGTCTACGAACAATTCGGTTAGCTACCAAAATTTTTTTGAAAAAAAAATGCATTGGTTCGTGTACAAAATTTGGTCGACAAACAGATTCCTCGACCAGATTCCTTTTTTTATACTAGTGTAGCACCGTCGGGGCCCATGTCCCAGCATGCCCCGTGTGCAATTGTAAATAGAAGGACCACGACAGGCAACCAACGAGCACCAAACCCAAATACACAGATGGGAAACACAAGGTTGTCAGATGCCAAACTGCAAGATGCACACACGGGGGAAGATTTACACACGCTAAATATCTGACCGGGTACACAAAACACGGGCAAACACACACGCGACAATAGGGAAATGCAACCATTAACATTAACAACAACAACAATGCAAGGGTTAAGGACTGTTAGTAAAGAGCGTGATTTCCCCAGCAAGCAAGTCTCCAAAAAGTTTTTACTATAAAAACCAGAAAATTAATCAACAAAAATCATTATTTGGTAGGCTTGTGAATGAGTTAAGCGAATTTCAATGCTTTCTTATGGGAAAAATTGCCTTGGTTTGTGTAGAACCACTTTCCTGGAACGGATTGTGTTCGTGAACCGCAGACACCACTGTATTGGTCTTTTACTTTTTTGATAATATGTTCTTTCGTTTACAATTCCAGCTCTCTCATTTGTCCGGCCTGATTTTTCGCTCGCAGTTCTAAAACAATCCTCTTGCCTGGGCTGTTTTTTTCACGGGTGCCTCCACATTGGGTAATGAGTTTTTGAGTGACAGCTCAGTGCCCCAGTTGTTGTTCAGTGTAGTTTTGGCAGACATGGGCATCCTAAACGGTGGGACTTGGCATTCACTGGATTCCTACAAAATCAATAAAATTTAACTATTGATAATAGATGTTGTTTACTCAACCTTCCAATGCTTAACAAGAATAAAAAACGTGTAGTTTATGAAATAAATGGAAATGTGGTAAAAACCTCCGGTGTATAAAAACCTTTGACTGGTAGTGTGTATCAAAAACACCAAGACTAATTTTGCTTATATACATGAATTTGAATTATTTATGATTTTCCTCTTCCAACGTGTTATAGGTAAGGATACAATTCATTCTAGTTATTGCACAAAGATTTCTGATTTAGTTTTTTCTGCTTCTCTGCATACTCAGTCTTGCAAAACAGTTTAGAGAATCCAAAGAATGATTAAAGGAATCAATGTTCCATTCTATTCTGTTTTCATTCGAGAATTACACCAGTTAATAGGGAATCACAGTAATTTATCACGTAGGCAACATTCCAAGAACAATTCATGAGTTTCAGGTATTCATTACAGGAATGATACTATATTGTGAAATTCTAGGCAAAAGGGGAAACCATGTTTGCAGGTCCAGTCATTGTTCTTTAGAACAAGCTGTGGGAACGTTCGTGTTCTGTTTACAAAAATGGAGATGGCAGCCAGTACGGTGACAACCTGTCTAATGCACAATTTTCACGGATTTTATCTAAATCAGTCAGCAGACAACTATTAGGAAAATTCACAACTGCAATGCACACACCTTCCCAAATGTCACATTCTTTATATAGTGATAGCTGCTTTTTGGGGGACCTGGTGGATATTTATGAAATTCTCAAAGAATTATTTACCATTTCCGAATAAAAATCCAGATTGGCAAACCCTCAGAAATAATCAAAAGATGTAGGAGGACATATGAATATGTAGAGAATGATGAAATGGTAACTGATGAAGATCATAATAGATTTTGCCATCTTTTAAATTACATTTTGCTATTTTTTGCTAATTTAGCTTTTGTCCAATGTGACGTACAAGTGAGGTAAATAGCGCATTACAATCATACATGCTGTCAAGGGGTCAGTTAGGTGTAAGCACAGTTAGGCTGAGCTTCCGAAGAATGCTCTAGTGCAAGGGCAAATAGAATTGGAGCAGGAGCTACTTCTAAGAGAGCAAGAACCTAATAAATCCATTCAAGACCAGAAGTGCTACGTAAGAACATTTGGGGAATGTAAAGAGGCGTCAGGCATCAAATCACATCGGGAAAAAAATTTTGGAAATTAGTGGGACACCCATCCCATCTCCCTCCAAGGGATATACACAGTCTTAAACTGAATAACTGCTAACTCATTTTTGGGTCTTATACGTGCAGTGAATTCACCTTGAACCAGAAAACTCATGCGCTTGAAGCTAAAACAGTTTTCAAATCACATCCTTCACAGTCCAAGGTAAATTCATTTCCCAGTGACAATGCGGGGCTCTTTAGCTAGTTAAATGGTCCTCAATCTTTTAATGACCTCATTAAAGGGAATAAACTGGTTTCTTAAAAAAAAAAGAAAAGTCACCGGGACAAAGATGTTAGCAACTTGCATCTCTTTAGCTCTGCCACAGTCGATTAACCCTGCAACACCCCCACCAGCCAGCTGTAGGAACACCCAAAGAACCCCCCCTCCCCACGTGTTTACAATCTTTACACACACACACACACACACACACACATACACTTCCTGGAAACTCCTTAAACAGTTGAATCAATACTTAATTAAAGTGGTGGGGTCCACAGAAAGGTAGTGAAAATAAAAATTGGAGGAACTCCTTTTTCTGTTGTGCGCCGACAGCCAAAAAGAGCTGCAGGCACATTTTTTTTTGTTCCTCTGAAGCCATCAATATCCCAGGCCTTTCTGGGGGGAGGGTATAGGAGCAGAGCTGGAGATTTCAGGTCCAGAGAGTACAAATCCAGACCAAGATTATGTTTCAACCACCCAGTTGAGCATAACGTGTCACAGTCACAGAGTACTCAACCGATTGGTTGAAACGAAATCATGGTCTGGATCTCTCTGGACCTGAAATCTCCACCTCTGTATAGGAGTATGACCACAAGCCATCAAAGATGGCAAGGGCATAGCCCACGTATGTTATCACGCGTTTCTCTCAAGAAACAGGGTTCGAATTAAATCTATAAGACTACGATGGTAATTAATAAATTTGCAATAATAAAGTCAGCCACATTTTCCCGATGGGGAAATGCTACGCGTCTTTATCTGCGTTATTAGCATTAAGCCTTTAATTTTGCGTTGGTTGCTTCGGTAGCCTGCAGATACATGCGCACAGTGCGGAGTGGCGCAATCATGTTTTCTTTGTTGTTATTTGCATAGTTTTCCATGGCGATTACGTGAGAGACACTGGCGGCGGTCCTCCTGATTCTGAAATTCAAACCTGTAGCACGACGCAGTGCTTGTGGACCGAACATAAGGGAAGTAAAAATTGTCATGGCACCCCGAAAATAATCATCTGGAAGCTGTATCATCTTTCATCGCCCGCCACACACACAGAGACAGACACGGACGTAGTGACTCAGGCAATGTAACTCGGCCAGCAGTAGCAGCTCAACTCATTCGCCTGACATTTAATGTGCAGATCAGATCACCTTCATTCGTTTTACCTCTAAAGGGTGCCAGATAGTTTTGGTGGTTCCATGTAACTAAGTCTGCAATATCTACATGTATTATATGGATATAATATATGGTCTTGTCTTCTGAAACATTCTGCTAATGAACTCCCCCCTGACAAGTAGCCTTCTCAGAAACATACATTTGAATATGATTAGCATAAATTACACAGTTGATTCATGCAGGAAAAAAGCAGGTGAAGCTTTTTTTCAAAGCAATAATCAGCAGTGTTCCAGCATTTTCCATTTGTTTTTTCACGTAGTAGATGATAATGGAATGCTGGTTTTGCAGGATTTCTATTACGTTCTGTTATCTGTATCTGCTCCATTCTGGATGACGGCTTTTAGAGGCTTTATAACCAATATCTATCCAGGCATCACGTTGAAAGGTGGCTGAGAGTACCGCACACTAACTGATCTCAGATACGATATAAATAGCATAAATACAGGCAAGGACACTATTGCGCTTAACCAGCAGCAGAAGCTCAAAGACTGCATGATAAATCGGGAATCATTTCTTTAGATTACACACAGCTGGAAACGAAAGTCAGCGCATTGTTTTCGTGTGCTTACATAATTTTAATTAGACTAATGCTTGTATGGTTACAACAGAACAGCGGCCCAGCCTCATCTTTTGTTGTATTTGAACAAACGCCTTGGGCAACGCCTTTAGATAAACCATAAATCGGCCTTTTTCGCCGCCTTAGTGTTATCGATTTGCATTATTTAATAGACATCTGTCCCCATGTACGTATTTAAAAATGCTCCTACTTATGGGACGGTTTTTTCCGGTTTATATAATTTTGTAAGTACACCTTTATTTCCCATGTACGTCACACTGGTCTAAGGAAAAATACATAAAAATATGACCTCAGTAGTATTGTAGGAAAACTGTCAATGGATAATGCAGCGTTTAAGTCGTAAAACATTTCGATGAGCAGGATACATTTTGCCGCACGCACTGGGGTTTCAACTTGCTGGGGAAGAAAAAAGCAATTAAATCCAAGTTACATCCCTGGAAAGCCATGGAGGTTGTCCTTAAGGCTTCCCATTACAGTAATCCTGCTTGGAAACTTAATACGCATAAGAAACCCATGTGGCAATTGGCATACCGTCCCCTCCCAGTCTTGTTACATAGCAATCACACGGAATGGATAGGTGACTGATCCGCGTCCTCTGAAAAACATCCCGGGGATTATTATTTTTCGTCCTATGATCGTCCCTCCATATCTGAAGAATCTCTAGAAAGTTGGATTGCAGTCTGGGAGGTGTGAATCCCCTTAATGGCCTTCTTCGTGTCCATCAATATATATATATATAAAAAACGCAGATCAATAATAGTTTCATTATATAATCTGATTGGGTACACAATGGCCGTGGTCGATGACAGGTAAATTGATTTTAGTATATGCAGGCGAAGTTTTATAGAAATGGTTGAAAAGTTTGGCTTTTTTCTTATCTGTTAAGAAAGTGATTTGTTTTTATTCAATCCGCAGCCTTAATTCTTATCGCCCAGCAGACCGCCGTTGTTTATTCATACCTGAAATAAAGGTTACCACTTTCCATAATTGGAGTGCAGCTCATAATAATTACATATTAATAGAGTAACATCAAAGCCAACTTAAAGCTGACTTTTTAGCACTACTACTTTACACTAATACGCATCGGTGCTTATATAACAAGTTTCTCCCAAGACGCTCCATTAAAGCATTAATTAAGACTTTCGTAATTAATTATTAAGCTAGCTTCACTAATTAAGTACATTTCTACTACATTTACATTTATTTATTTAGCAGATACTTAAGTCCAAAGCCAGGCACAAGTGAGGCAGGTAATGCTATAGGACATTTGCAGTTTAAACAGTTTCGGGACATTATGTTAGAGAATGTTAAAGTGGTGTATCATATTACATAGGTTTTTGTGCAATGTATTTAACTCACTACAAAGCAATATTTGTACTTGTATATCAGAGGACAATTTAGTACGCTTATCAACGGAGAAAATTGTGTAGCGTTCCGCCGCAAATCTGGCAACCGTGACTCACCAATTGCGCACCAGATAATACCAATAAAGCCTCACGCTTGGATATATTCATGCTATTTCTTTGCCCCCGACCAAAGCGCGCCGATTTCATTCAATCTCATTCTTCTCCTGTTTCTCTTTTTCTTATTTTAAACGCACGATAACTCGTTTTGTCTAAACCATCAGGGTGATCAATCTATCCGTTTCAGCGCTGCAGTCTCCTATCGCTTTCTGGTGCAGATTTATGAAGAACGGTGTTATTGATGAAGGGCCGAGATTACCGACAGAAATTAGTATGGGGTTCACATGAAGCGCCGGAGACTGCACGCAGACTGATCGAAACGCTGCTGCGATGAGGCAAATGAGATTAGTGTTCATACACCCATCCTCCATTTCTGCGATTTGGTTGCATGACGTGCCGTACTCCTATCGGCTCTAATAATCTTCTTTGTTTTACCAGTGATTACTTACAAATTCACCAGTTTAACATGCGCTTTGTAGGTGTAAAAAAAACGAGCGCCACGGCCACATCTCTGGTGGCCATTATCTGAGAAATTGGTTATTTACTCCATCGTTTTAGAAGTAGTTATTATTTGCTGTACAGTCCATCAACCTAACATGAAGAATTTGCCGGGAAAAAGGTTTTTACTTCTCCCTGCCATGCTTTTTCCTATAGCAATTCTCGTGATTGTTCATTTTATTCCTTTTTTTGTGGCATGATGCAATTATTGTTTATTCTTTGTACCTTTGTTTTGTTTTTCCCCTGGTGATTCAAAGCAGATGGAATCCTTTGGAAAAGACAATAATATGCTATAATTTTATGTGGAGAGAAAGCACATTATTAACTTAGTCCCTCAGCCAGGAATACCTGTGTAGCATCCATAATCATCCAATACTGCAATGTTTTGGATTATTGTCCCCTCTTTTTCTCCCAACAAGACTCAGTCGCTCAACTAAGGATGATGTGCTGAATACAAACCATGTACTCGGCACCAACAGAGGACTGTTGTATTCAATCGCACTCTGAGCTGGGGCCCTAGTGAAAAGCAAGAAAAAAAATGGCCACCCAGGGACCTGAATGTGCTGGCGCAGCGCCACGGCCCTGGAGAAATCTGTAAACACATCTTATCACTCAAGACTGTGCACGGGAGCTCGAGTGTGGTCAGCCGTGGAAACGATTGGCTCCTCTGGCACCTCCTCAGTCCAGCAGCCAATAGGGTTCACTGTTCACCAAAAGGGAGGGAAAGATAGGCTAAGGGCAACCGGGATGCTGCTCAGCAAATATGTCCCCTGAAATATCAGTGTTCAGGCTCCTGCTGATAGGAGGGTGTCAGCTTTACTTACAAGAAAGTTATTGATTCAGACACTGAAGAGCTACCAAGGTTACAAGCAAATGATGCATCCAAGAGGGTGTTATGCAGGTATGAACTCATTCAATATATGCAGATGTTTATGTCATTTATGTTTAGGCAAAGGATACTAATGTGTCCTTTAATTCCTTTACAAAGCAAATATCAGGGTTTTCATGCTAAGTAAAACACGACATCTAATGACATGATGTCAAAACAGCTCCTTATTGAAGACCCGTTGGGTCAGTAGTACTCATTCGTGCGAATGGTAGACTTTGGGGTTTTGTGTAGGGGAATGTTTTCCAATCTGGTCCTCGGGAACCTACAGTCAGTCCACATTTTTGCTCCCTCCCAGCTCCCGGTACCGTGGACTGTCTGAGGGAATTGGATTGAGAAACACTGGTGTAGGGTGACCAAGGAGCCCAGGAGTGTTCATATTCCAAGGCCGAAAAGCTTTTCCCTGCATATCTTAATATTTAGAATCTTAAAATGCGGCATAGAAGATGTGATCCCCGGCGCGGCTTCGTGACACGCAGCCGAAGCGCTTTCATCTGCGTCCGTTTGATCGTTGTGCGATTCCATTGACATCACTGAAACACCTTCCCCTTTTGACGCAGTGCACATTCATCCCTCCCAGCCTTCTTTTTTCCCTTCGTGGCTGCTGTAGGTACGAAGTGCAAAGGCTGATTCGGTGTTGACTGACTTACTTTATTTGGAAACCTGATATCCGGTTACACCGTATCACATGAAGACAGAAGTGCTTAGTCATTCGGCAGCGACAAGGTCAATATTCACGTGGGACTGTTTCTTTTCTTTTTTTTCCCCTCGTACTGCATTATCTTATGCTTATTTCAGGATGTGTCTGCTAGCATGACATCCTGTCCTCACACAGTTTTTTTTGTTTTTTTTTTGGAGACAATCAGATAGAGGCACGCAGCTCTTTAAGCAGCAGTGCAGAGAGGTGAGCTGAGATAAAAGCAATCTTGAGGATTCAATTATTCTCAGAGCTCCGTCTTCTGAGATCTGCTTAATTCGCCGGATACATGACTTAACAGGTTTGTTTGTCAGAGACAAGTTATATAGCTACAGCTAAACTGACATCGGAGGCTCGCCTCCCATTCCACGTGGGCGCGCTGTGTCCTATTTCCGCTGAAAGACAGAACCGTCAGCCGGGTGAATTGTATGTCAGGCCTTGGTGTCAGCATCACAGTAGGCATAAGACAAATTGTGTCGAACAGCATTGTTATCAAGATTTCTTCAAGGTCTGTTGAGGTTTCCAAGTGATTCGGAAAGCACAAACTTAGCAACACCAGCTTGCTATCAAGATGTGAAGCCAGCGAATGGTAGATGCCCTGGAACCAAGCATTAACTTTAGCTTTGAATATATCCATGACTCAGTTTTATAGCCCAATTATATTTCAGCACAATTTCTTTTATTGCATACCTAAAAGGAGGCTTTAAGTGGATCAGAAACTTGTTTGAGGTGAAATGTAGAAAGTAGCATATTAAACAAGCTAAAATGTAGCATAACCGCTAAGAAACGTCAAAGGTTGAGGATCCATTGATTGGTTACCTGCTACTTCTCGCATCTTTCTTGTAAGTGCGATTCTGAAGCTGAGATTTTGCAGGGGATTGTGGTATAAAGTCAGTCAGGGGAAATGAATCTGATGCCTCTGCAACCCTTTTGATACTTCGCAAGGTGACCTACCAAGCGCACATGTGACACGCGTGGAAAGTGACTGAGTGTCCCATGGTGCATTCTGAAACCAGGTGCTGACGCCTCTGTGACTCATCGCCTGGACCAAATCCCAGCAGACAAGGGGGGCCCGTGTCTGCCAAAGGACGCTAAACAAACTCAAAGACCAAAGCATAGAAGCTCATCTGTGAAACTCGCTCTCTCTCCCTTTGAATTTCATGCATCAGGAGCCACAGCTTTCAGGGGAGTACTTATTTCACTTCAGCTATCTTATCTCCCATTTTATCGTTCCCGGCATGTGCCACCCGTTGCCTCAGTGACACCGGAATGCCAGTCAGGGTCAGGTTGAGCTATCGGGACAGCTTAGCCTGTCCATTAGCGAAACTCATCTTCTCATCTCCCTGAGTCACTCTCCCATGGCCTTCATTAGCCCGGCTGGTCTTCGACAGTTTCTTCATGGACAGCCCAGGTCAATTTTTCTCCCTGCATGTAGCTGGCCACCTCGGGGACAGATTCCACCCCGCCCCCTCCACCCCACCAAGGGAGCCTTACTTTACTGTTAGCATTTAGTGGCTTTTTCATGCTTCTGATTTTATCAAGCGTCACCATGTCATTAAAAGGGTCGCCCTCATCCCAATTGTAAATGATGCCCGTTGCTAAAACGACATCCAAAGAAGATAGCTTGCAATATACATCGGAAGGAATGAACATCTCCATTTGCTTTAAAGAAATACTACATACAGAAAGAACCTCTGAACATATAGGCATTCAGGCTTTTCATGCTGCCTCGTTATACTCAGATCCTGAATTTTTCATTCACTTTACATTTAAATGCGACAGATTGCATTAGATGAAAACACAGGTCTGTTTTGGACACCGAATATAATAAGTTGCATGGTGAGGCTGAGAGATGGCCGCTTGTCTCATTATTTGTCACCGTTAGTAGTGTCGTTTCATCCGAGATAGTCTTGGTGTTTGATCATTTGAAGTGTGGCTCCTTGCAGTCAGTGCCTGTGGATGCCTCGACAAGCTTCACCGATGACACCCCCCCACGGCAATCTTTGCCACTGCTACCCCCTGCCCGCAACAGAAGCTTCACCGCTGGCACCCCTGATGGTGAAGCATGCCTAGGGCCACACCATCAGAGACAAAGTGAATCTGGCTTGCTATGTCGCTGCCCCCTCAGTAGATGGCGCCCTAGTTGACCGCCTATGTCTGCCAAACAGATTGACCAGTACTGCTTGCGGTATTTGTATAAACATGAATACATGTCAGATAATAACCTGGCCGGCGTGAGGGATGAAGGACAGCCTCGAGTCGTCACTAACTTATCGATGCCAACAGCTGTCTCTGTACCCAGCGTTCAATCTCAGGGCACATCCGTTAAAGCTGTAGCCCCGCTACACCCAGCCGCGGGACGTACGAGGTCCATGCACAAATGTCTTCCACAGCACTGCATCAAACCTTATGGGCTGTGGGGACGGCGGCTCATTTTTCACAAATGTATCACTGCGGCTTCACAACTCGAGAGCTGTTTGTAGGCTAGAGGGTGAGAAACTGCCCCACCCCTCTCTCGTTAGCATGCTCCTGCCACCGCGATGACGGCCAACGTCGGCACAGAAAACAGTTTTGTGTCTAAGTAGACTTCAAACGCAGCTGCTTGAGTTGACTGGGCAGACCGTGAGAGCGAGAGCGCACAAACACGGATGAGTGACAGAAAATCCGTTCAGCTTCGCACCAACGCTGCCCAAGACGAGCCAGCAGAAGCTATTTTGTCATTCCCATTCCCCATCCTTGGGGTCTCTGTGTTGCACTAATGACTCACACGAATGACTGATTTATGCTGTAGTATCCTGCTTCTTCTTCGATCTGGAGTGCTGCTGCCGGAACGAGTGGATTACTGCACCATCGCAACACGTGTCCTGAATTTCTGCTCAGATGCCTCTTTCTCAAATCTGTGTTAAATACACTATAGGATACATCCATCCACTCTTCCAAAAGCTTACCCTGGTGAAGGCCACAACTGGGCCCATCCTGAGCAGCAAAGGGCAAAAGGCAGAGGTACACCCAGGATAGGATGCCAGGCTTACCGAATATCCATCCATCTATCCATTTTCCATCTGCTTGTTCTGGCCGTAGTTGTGAGGGGGTGGCTGCAGACCCATCCCAGCGAGGATGCTGCACAAGACAGGAGCCTTTGTCACGAGCCTGAACAGGATGCCAGCCGAATAGAAAATGTCACACGGAAAATGAAAAATGCAATATATATGTGCGTGTGCGTGTCTGGATTGTGTTTACATTACATTGTGGGGAGCAAATGTCCCACACAATGTAATAAAAGCCTGTTTTTTTGACAAGGTGGGGACCATTTTTCAGGTCCCCACAAAGATCTGTGATTACTGATGGTTAAAGTTAGGGCTGGGTAGGGTCATGTTGGCATTTCCCCATAGAAATGAATGGAGAGTCCCCACAAACATATAATTACAAACCTGTATGTGTGTGTGCGTGCATGTGTAAAACATGGTAGATTGTGTATGCAAGGTGTGACCTGCAGGAGTCTGGAGACACAGGGTGACATGCAAATCAAATACAAAAAATACAGTCAGCATTCATCACATCTCAAAATGATTGTTTATCAGAAATCAGACGCAAAAAAGTACCTTAGTGCAGGGCTTCGTATGTGAAACAGGGCAGAGGCTGTGCAGCGTCAAACGGGAATAAGAGAGAAGCGGAGACACGCAGATGAGCTGCTCAGACTTCAACATCTGAGCATCTTGGTGTCATGTTGGTTCCCTTATTCAACTCTACTAATGTCTGATTTGAAAACACCTGGGCGACTTCTTTTATATTTGAATGACTTTGTTTTTGTAAGTGGTGGGGGGGGGAGCCACAGAGAATCCATAGAAGGTTCTAGAATGAGGGAGTTCAAAAGGAATGTGAGACGGTGCAAGCTCCTGACGCATCATCCACGCGGGCGTCCTTGTGCGAGTGGGCGCCGGAGCATTCCGCCCGCAGTGATGCTGTGAGATATGCGACGCTGGGAGTCGAATAGGATTCAAGCGTTGGGGGCGTGGGTGGCAGTTCCGGGGAGTTCCTGACAAAGGGGAAAAGCCAGTGACTCAGCCAGGGAAAGGCGGGGGGCCCTTTGGTCTGAACTCTATGAGCAAAAAACCTACACCACCAAGCAACATTTATCTGGACACCTTTATTCGGAAGTGAACAATTTGTTTGCTGTTTATGCACCCGCATTGTATTCAGGAGAAAGAGTTTAATCTTGCTCCGGCTGTCTTGGACCCCAAGATCAGGTCGGCTCTGTTTCTGGGACCCTTCCTCGATCTGGAGACCTCTTCTTCCTCGTAGTACCACGTTCACCTTTGTCAGAGCCCTATGCATATTGCAGCATTATGATTTCCCTGAAATTCGCTCCCTGCAAGCCACGCGTGGAGATGCCCGGCTCACTCTGCCCACGCGCCCCTTCGGCTCTCACTGTGTCCTCGCTCATGCCAAAAAAGCCCCGTCACCTTTCCTAGGGATCTGCACGTCCTGGGGAGTCTTCAGTGTCGGAGGCCTTTAACACATTCCATCCTGCTCATGGCCAGAGGCTCAGAATGTGGTCTATGCTTCATTTGCACGTTTTTACAGCCCTCATGGGCAAAAAAAAAGACTTCCTTAAAGCTGGAATGCCGCATCTTTTTAAAAGGGAGCAACGACAGCAGCAGCAGAGAATCCGGAATGTGCTGGGGGGGTCAGATTTCTGGACTCCATTTTCAAAGGGCACGGATTCTTTGGGTTTCAACAGTGTTTTTTTTCTTTTTTCTTTTATCAGTGTGGCTATGTGGACAGAAAAACTCACCTGCCTAAGATTAGTAAGTGAACAAAAACAACAACAGGCCTCAGTCTGAATGGGTAGTAATTAGAGAGTAATTATCTCATAATCAAACATTTCATTCCCTCAGGTCTTATTTATTATGTTGTGGAGCCTCCATTCTTTACCTAGGCCTGACTATAGGTCCCACCTCCCCCCCAAAGGTGCATACTGATTCCACACGGCTTCCAGGAGAGCTTTGCGTCGCATATTTGCCCATTTTCTCCATCTGACGCGTGCTGGAGATTCAGCCGTGAGACTTAGCAGGAATAAGCCCTCAAGAAAAACAGGCAAACAGGAAACGCGTGAATTGATAAAAGTAATCTTCCCTTGCCCAAGTAACCGTGATCAAAGACAAGTAAAATTGCCTTAAATTCATTTTCTAAAGCTTAATAGCCCCATTTGACGGGGGTATGCGACTCACGAGCTGCCAAATCACAAGCTTCAGAGTGGAAGGGGATACTTTTGAAATTTCTGTATTTTCAATAAAGTAAAAATACAGCATTAGAGAATAACTTGCTCTGGGATTTTAAGAGGATCGAGTTATACATGCTAGGCAAAGTAGTTCATTCGACACGTCTTTTTATTAAATGAGATCTTCCTCTTGATCCGTTTTTATGAGAGGTCTCCTGGCAACATCAGAAAAACATCGTAGGAGATTCTCATTTTGAACAGCAACAAAAAAGCTATATATAGCTAAAATATTGCTAATTTTTGGATTGCTCGCACTTGGCACTGCTCCAGTTGCAGATGAATGGTTTGTATGTATACTTCTAATTAAAATATTACTGTTTTATTGTAGGCAGTATTATTAAATTCCACGATTAAAGCAATATGCATACTCTGTGAATGACGGTGATTTAGTATGTAGTACTACTTTAATGAGCAATCGTAGTCAGTTTTCTCCACAGGAAAACAACACAATCATCTCAACCATCTCTGAACTTCGCAGACGCATGTGTACTTCAGAGCCTCATTATAATCTGTTATTGCCTTTCCAGCTCAGGCTAACACTATTACAGACAACCAGAAAAACACAGCAGTAAAACAATTCAGAAATATTTTAGTTATATAAAGCTTTTTGTTGTTATTGCTCGCAATGAGAAAATCTTCCAGCACCTTCTCAAATGTTGGCCGGGAGACCTTTACTTTCATAAACACTGATTGAAAGAAAAATCTGTTAATAAACCGACTTGTCGATTGAACTGTTTTTTTCCCCTCTAAACCTATTCTGCTGATACACCTCAGGACACCTACATATGTGGGAAAGGTGTGGAGGTTTTTACAGCGAACAAAGATGTGATGAGAGTAGGGGTGCCAGGTGGGTGGACTGAGTCTGGCTTCTCATCTCGACATGTGGCTTGGAAGGAGCTGGAAGGAGCCATTTCTGCACAGAAACCTGACCGGTCTGCATGCCCCAAAAGCCTGGGGCCTGAAGTTCACAGGGACAAAATGAAGGTGCATCTGGCAGTAGCTCTCAGATGAGAATAGTTTGGATCTTGAAAGGGTCCAAGTTAGGAAACAGAGATGACCTCATCCTGAGCTGACAAATCAAGTGTGGATGATATCAGCAAGAGATCTCCATATTCACCTCAATCTATGTTTCACAACAGCATGGATAAAATAAAGAATGGAACAATGCAATCCAGTTAAGTTTTGATTTCACGTATTCATTTTTTATGCTTTCTGCATCTTATATGACTCATGGGATTTTACAATAGTGATATAATCATTCCCATTGTAAGAATTCGATAAAGAATCCTCCGGATGAAGTGGCCATCTATCTCACAAGGGAGTATCAGGTGACCTCATTGTTTAATGGTTAACCACAGTTAATATGTTCCTTGCGCTCCCAGTTACCTTGGTGTGCAGAAGTTGGTATGTTTTTCTGCAACAAGAAGCAGAATTGGACTGTTGAGTGTTCGCTTTGGCCCCGCCATACCTATTCTTGATATCTTGCAAGCTGAACCAATATTAGAAAACTAATAATATCAGCCCCCTGCCTTTCGTGGTGCGATTATCCCACCCGTGTTATGATCCCAACCCATCTGTCCCTAAAAAGGGAAAAATCCTCAGAAAACCTTGGGATCATGGCCCAGACCCTGTGCCGCATGCTTCTGTTCTCCGCCCCCCTGCCACCCTCTCCGTCCCCAAGAATGATCATTTATGATTTTATAGCTACTCATCTATAATATGGATGCCAGTCATGTGTTGATGAGGCCTTATAACTTCTACCTTTAACAAGTGTACGAGATCATAACACAATGGGTACAAATATAAGCGTGTCAAGACGGTAACCTTTAACAGAAAGGCCTTCATCATTTGTCAAACAAAACGGTGCTGGGATTTTGCCTCCAATTAGGACAAATAACAACATTACTCATTCCCCGTCATTTGTTTGAATACTATGTTACGAATTAGCAGAGTATTAAGTGTGATTCAACATCTTAAATTGTCGTCGTATTTTCATTCATTAAAGTGGAGGCCTGATAGGTTTAACGTGAGAAAGATATTTGTTAATGACTTGCACCAGACTGTGTAATTGTCTTTGATGGGAAAGGCTTTGATATGTGGGGCAATTAAAGGTACGAGGCGTGTTGCCGCTCAGCAGGGACACCGTTGGCAGAGCCAATGCCCAACCGGGACTCTGCGGGGAACGACCCAAAAGTCTGCGGCTCATTTATCCAAGAACCTAGATATATTTCTTTGCTTTCCCAAAGCACTGGCGACCAAAGCCTTTCGGTGAAATGTCAAACGATGTTTTGTTCGAAAGATTGGGCCTGATAACCGCAAAACAAAACAAGCAAAAAAATCGGTAACACGTTAATTGACACGGCACAAATAACACAGTACTATGCTATTAGTCTTAGTTACATACTGGTCTCATGTTAATTCATCATTGATGAATTATAACGTTTTATCAAGCATTTACTATATATTTTTATTATATCTGTTTTTTTTATCATATCTGTGTAAACCTTTCTTAACTACTGAAGAAACTACTGAAAGAACAAGTTATGAACAACACAAATTAAATAGTGATCTCATATTTGTTCATCATTAATAAATCATGATGCATCTTTCATCCCAAGCAGTTACTATATTTGTTACTATCTATCAATTCTGTAAACCTTTGTGAGCTACTGAAGGAATAACACGTGAAATACTGATCTCATATTTGTTCATCATTAATGAATCATGACACATCTTTTATCTCAATTAGCTATAACTATATTTGTTCAGGATCTGTTCATGATTCATACTTCAGTAGTATATGTGCTCCATCAAGTAAAATGTTACTAAAAAATCTATTGATATTTCAGCCTGGGTGAGATCTGCTTACTAGGGGGCACCAGATAAATAATATGGCATTAGCGGAGCTCGAAAACAAAATTTACTGTATGTACCATTGCCCACAAAGAAATCTAAACTGACTGCTTGTAAATATCTGGCTTAAAGAAGGAATGTAAACAATGCAGTATTTGTTTAACAAGGTTTGCAGCCTTCTGATGGTTCACGAAAATGTCATTTTGTTGTTAAAACTTTGTCAGTTTTGGGCTTGATTTAAATAGGTGGCTGTTTCAGTGGCAACAGAATGGCAACAAGGAAACGATTCCTTCTCATCGAGTTCACTTCCTCGCAAGCAGACGGCAGCTTAAATCAGCAGTTTGAAATATGTTGAGGAATGCATCATCCCGGCTACATTACAGGCCGTTTCATGCTTTAATGTTTAGTGTCTTTTCAAATTTTTGGGGGGGAGTGTTAGCCGGCCTGAAGGCTGTCTCCTGGGGGGAACCGGCTTTACTGATTCACAATCACACCGTTAATATTTTAATGCATGTCTGGAAGTAGAAATATCTGAAGACCCTCAGAGTTGGGAAAATCTCTGGCAAAAACGAAAGACTTTGACGGGCCTCCAACCGAAACTTATTTCAGAATGCAATGCTGCACCGACGCCAGAGCTGCATATCATAACACGTCAAGCAAACGGCAGCGTTTGGTTTACCGCCATTAATCATTGTTTCAGGGGCTGCCAACACGAAAGAGCGAAGGCTTATGGTATCGAGGGAAGATCTCACAAAAATAAGATGGAAGAGGCTTCCAGGGTGTTCACTGTTCCTCACAGGGTGCCAAAGACTAATGGGCGTCCAGAATTCCCTTATCCGAGTAACCCGATAACGCTGCAATACGAAAAGAAGCACAAAAGTTGCAAAGCGATCCCTTGCATCCTCGACAAGCTCTAATGCTCTCGGGCAGCACTAGCAGACGTGTTCTTAGCTAATTGCTTCTGCATGGCATGCAAGCTCCACAGGCACCGACCCACAGGGATTCACCCTCATTTCTTCTGACGGAAGACCGAAATGATTACTTTTCAGCTCCTGGGACTGGTCGGCCCTATCTACTAAATGTAAAGATTTTATCCCACTTGCTCCGCCAGAAGATCCAAAATAGAATTTTTAATAAAGATTATTTGATCTAAGCTACGTGACAGAAAGAAAGAAATGAAAAGTACACAAATATACAACGAGAATGTCTCGAGATTGACATATCGAGCACCCTTGACTTGCAGTACTCTATAATTACTGTGATGTAATAAATGAGCTTGACATTTGCGTTGGAGCTCTTAGTCCAAGAAGAACTTCGTCAGAAATGTGTAAAATCCAGTGTCTTACAGAGTTGGTTTGATTATTCTAACTGCCTGCCATAGTTTGAGGTGTAAATACAGCAAGGGTCAGACAATTAAAGCCCACTATGTCCCTGGATTATTTGAAGGCCAAGATTTTGCCACATGCTGCATACACCGAGCAGGAAGCCGCACCACTAGAGTAAAACAGGTGCATTTTAATTATCAGAAGTTCATCCGAAGACACCTTAGCAGCCAAGACAGAAACGCTCTAGGCACTTGGGAGTAACTCATTTTGGCAAAAAAAAAAGGAATCTCTCAATATTTTGCGAAAGGCAATTTGCTGGTCTGTGCTGGCCAAGACGTTGTTTTGATTAAAGAAAAAAAACGTTTTTGGAGAGAACGCTTTAATCCAGAACAATATGATAGGAAAAATAGTTGCTGTATACGTGACAGAAAAAATGTACTCTTTAAATAAATATTATATGTATCCTGTGTGTAAGGCAAAGCCATTTTACTGGTCTTTTGTAAACTTCTTTAATCATGAAATACCAGAAAATTAATTATATAAAATCTACACATGGACTTTATAACTAAAATTAATCATGGAGTATAATATTAAAGTTATTGTTAAAGATTTAGGTGCATTAGAATTCAAAATGAATCAAATTCTGGGATTTTTTTTTTGCATGTTTTTACCCACCTGTTGCGTAAGAAAAACCTTTGATATTTAATGCAATTTTTGCCTTCCTCCACACTTCAGAAATACAGCAGTACATCCGATTACATTATAAGAGCTTAGAAGAGTGTGGGGGAGATTAATCACCGTGTGATTCAATGGTCGACCCTATCTACTAAATGTAAAGATCTTGGTTGTAGTGCAATGAAACAGTACTATGTAGAACTGAACATATATACTGTAACTATGTAAGACATTTAAAAATGGACAATCTGCACACACACCACAAGATTCAGGGACAGCTTTTACCCCAGTGCTGTCAGACTGTTCAACATACACTGCTGCAACATATAAAGGTGGTTATAATGGCAATAGTAATAATGTGCACCAGGGGCATCAGAAGCATTTTGAATGTAGGGGGTCCAAACGAATAATTATGAAATGTGAGGGGGACACGTCAGATTTAATGGTGGCACACATCACGCCTGCACTCCTAAGGTCACTCCTGGCAATTCTGGCAGCAGTGCATGTTATTTCTTAGCAGTTTATTGTCTGTTGTTTATTTAATGTTAGTTATTGTAATGTCGCACTGCTCTGTTAATTGTTAATTGTCTATTCTCTTCAGAAGCCTTCAAATATGAATTTTATTGTACTCTGTACACTGTATTTTGTACATATGACAATAAAACTTTTGAATCCAAAGATATATGACACTAGCATTGCCCATTTGGATGACTGTATTTTTTTAACCTGAATTTTTCTCTTTCTATCTCAATATCCCCTCCAATGGGCTCACCACCTGTAGGAGGAGCCAAAGGGGTCGGGTGCAGCGTGAGTTGGGCAGTGGCCAAAGGCAGGGACCTTGGCGGTCCGATCCTCGGCTGCAGAAGCTAGCTCTAGAGACGTGGAATGTCACCTCTCTGGTGGGGAAGGAGCCTGAGCTGGTGCGCGAGGTTGTGAGGTTCCGACTAGATATAGTCGGCTTTGGCTCTGGAACCAGGTCTCCTTGAGGGGGGTTGGACCCTCTTACACTCTGGAGTTGCTCACGGGGAGAGGCGCCGAGCAGGGGTGGGCATACTTATTGCCCCCTGGCTGGGCGCCTGTAC
>JAODKC010000107.1:18287203-18305931 GCA_026777985.1 Mormyrops attenuatus
CCCCTTTTTTATTTTTTCAAATACGTTGGTTTAATAATTCAGCGACGTGGTGAAAGCAATGGGTTGCCTCCCCCCCCCCCCCCCCCCAAATTCAAATATGTGATCTCCTTATCACACGAAGCAAACTGCAACGTGACCCCTTTTTAAACATTATTTCCTCCTCTTCTTCCCAAGGATGCTTCTGGGGGGTGCGATATGCCCTGCTTCACAAATAATTACATTAGCAATCTTATGCATTTTGTGTACTGGGGAGGGGGCGGGTAACCCGTGCCGGCTGGTGCTTAATATTTCCTGAAATCCATCCGAGTCCCTGCTTAATTACTTTAATGCGGCAAGCGTTAAATAAATTTAGTTTATATAAACTCACAAACACGCTATGGGAAATAAAGTCATACATGCGAGCTGTTTTTAATTATTTATACAGTAGGACCTTTATGTAATTAGTTTTAAAGAAGTAAACTCATTTTAGGAGCCAGTTTGAAGTCAATATCTGCATGATGTCCTGTGGCGTATCAGGTAGGTTGTGTTGGATGCCAAAGTGACGAAAATTGATTTTTAACCTTTTTCTCCCCCTCTGTACTGAAACTGATGACTTGTTCTTGTGAGTCATAGTTATAACTATTGTGAGAAAAGGGTGGCAAATCACATTGAATCCAAATTACAGTCACTACTCCTATACAGTATGTAATATATAGACCTATATAAATATTTATCCTGTAATTAGACTTTAAAATACACCTTATATTTCCCATTAATAGAATTTTTTGTGTTATTTCTATGTTTTTTTGACTGGATATTTTTGAAGAAGCAAAAATAAAATCCCCTTTCGTAGTATTTTGAGGCCCACACTTCTCGTAGGCTGAAAGAGCTGTTTCATTACACTGATTCGCAATTTAATGACAGGAGAAAGGCGAAATCCCAGCCGCTGCTTAGAGAGTACGCAAAAACTTTGGGCGATCGAGCCGATCGTGCATCGTCGAAAACTGCGGCAATTAAAACGTTTCCCAATCAATTACAAGAACATTATTCGATGCGTCCGGGAGCAGCGGCCAATTTATTTTGTGCATATTAAATACGGGAACCTAATCTAGCTGTGTGGTTTGCCTGCATTTACATTGTGTCATTTAATCGTGTAATGCATGCTGTGGTATTAATTCCCTTGAAATATCAGCCCTCAGTAAATTAATCACCTCTGCTTTCCATATGTATAAGATTAGTAATTAATAACCAAGGCTGAGGTTTCTCATCTCTATTGAGTAAGCAGGAGTAACTCGAAGAATTTCCTTGAACACCGCCGTAATTGCAACCTCTTTCTCTTACAAAAAAAAAAATCTCAGCTTTACACATGGTTGAAGGTACAGACGCTTCTCTTTGTGCCTGCTGGAATCTGCTCTGTTTTAGAATCACACAGCCGAGGGTCAATGGCTAACAGAACACAACTCAATAAAAATATATGCCCCACTGTCCAATATTGAAGTGTACTAGGTCCTGATATCAGACCATAAAATATGGCCCCGTCAGGCTACGGGAACATTAAAAGGCTCTGCCAGGGAGATAGTTGGCCCGTGATTTTACCTGTGGGTCAGCTGGTAGCTGACGAACACGCCAACAGACAGGTCTAATAGAGGGCAAGCTATGTGTTCAGACTGTATGATAGTGACGCTTGGAAGTACCAGTGGGTTTTTTTTTTCTCATTCCTGCAGTCTAATCTTTTGCAATACGTGACCCTTATCAACGGATGGCAGCAGGAAGGTCAGAGTGGGTCTTGTGTGATTCAGAGTGACGCCCTGTTCCCTTTTCATGCTTCCCGTTCCTGCTGTGTTGGCTGCATACATTTTTGGTGACTAGTTTCCCTTGCAACATTCATCATGAAGTGAAACAAACGTCTGTTGTCTGGCGACGCCCCCCGCTAAACTGGGTTGTGTTAATAAAATACGAAAGGTGCTACCATGATGAACTTCATGTAGTAATACCCATAATAGGTGAGTCCTTTTATGCTTGTTTAACTTGAGTAAAATCCGCAGGAAGAATTTTTCATAACCTCTCATAATCTCAATGAAATCTTAACTGTTGCTTTCTGCATGGTGAATTAGGTTATGGGCATATTCCTGGAGTACATTAGCATGTATTGGAAGTAAAGTAAAATCCCTGTGAAAAAACAGGGGGCCCACCCTACCTCTCTTTAGGTTCCAAAAAACGTTGGGGCGGTACCCATGTCAGCTTAAGGCCGCCAACAAAAGGAATCCCCCCCAGAGAGTCACAAAATCTTCCATTTGGCTGCTTGTTCAGGCTTCGGGGCAAGGACTGGGCTGCCTGACAGGGCCACGCCTGGGAGCGCCATGTGCCCGGCATCGGAATGCACCGGCGGAGTGCGGTGCCCCCCATCCCATCCTGTAACAGCTGGGGGAGGCTCGGGCGTGGAGTGGCAGGTTCTGCCAAACAACACATTCCTCCAGAGCGCACACACCCAGCCACCTGGGACTTAGCAGCACACCCCAAAGCCAGGAGCAATCAGAGACAGGTGATTCTGGGGGGGGGGAGCCCTGCGTACACTGAATGCAGCCTGCCTGGCCAGGGCCGCGGCCCGCAAAGATCAGAGAAGGTTAGCGTTACGGACCAAGCGTGGAGTCAATTCACCTCCCTTCCTCCGGTTATTTGCTGAGAGAGACTGAAAAGGAGTATTCCCTCCGCCTCCCACACAAATGAAGGCAGCCCTGTCCGTGTTGCACAGATCATCCTCTTTTATGGGATTTCAAAGTGCAATCCCTCCCCCTGTCTCATGTGCTTTAAATTACGATGTAGCCAATGTGAGGATCATCACAAAATCCACAACAATACCCCCCTTTAATCCCAGATAAACTTTGTCTATTTCCGTCCTTCGACAGAAGGATGCAAGATATGCAGAATGACATTTCACCCACAATCCAATTCACCTCTTGGAGTATGGGGTGTGGCAAGAACATGCTAACAATTCTGTTTCACATTTTTATCGTAGGGGAGCAGCAATATTTATTTTACATACAGATGAAGACCGATGAAGAAATCTATTTAAACTGGCAATCAGTGACTTTAGTACAGGATACCCTGATACAGACAACTATAGAAGCCATGATTACAATGTCTCTTGGATTAACAGTAAGATCTGGAAAATGGCCAGTTTGTAATATCCTTTGAATAGAACTCAGTGTTCTCTTGTTAAAATGGCAAAGTCAATCAAAATCTCAGCAATGGATCTGAGCGATCTATATTTCAATTTAATATCCATTATTTATATTCTGTTCAGACTGACGGTAACACCCTCCAGAAGCCATAACTTCTCAAAAGTTACCGAGAATTATTAAGCATTTCATTCCAACGCAGCCAATGTATTCTTCTGGTTAATAAGGAATGCTGACTTGCTGTCGCCTTTTCAAAAAGGCCTTTATGTTATCCCCGCTCTTCTGAGGGGGGAAGCCAAAAATAATGCTCACATACACACATATGTTTCTGGCCACCATTTGGGGTACAGTTCGCCCTGACCACTGGCCCCCAGGTCACAGAGGCTGTGGGGCAACAGGGGACACATTGTGTTCTGGGGGGGTCTGATTGAGACCCTGTCTTGTCCATTTTATGGTGCTACTGGGCCCTCTGGCTATTATTCAAACAAAACAGGACTCTAACTGCATCAGCCATGGTCGCATTCCTTTCCAGAGGTCAGAATCCCAGCTCGCAGAGAATCCCCCCCCCCCAGGCTCCGGATCATCTCGATTCACAAGGAAGGCTGCAGCTGCGTCTGCCCCGTGCATCAAAAGCGAGGCTTTTATGGGGGTGCTGCTCCTCTGCAGAGCTCTGCTCACCTTAATTCAAAACGGGTGTCCCCCCCCCCACCCCTGCAAGCTCAGCGTAGAATGGCCGAGTCAGTACGCTCCATTACTGATGTCCGTTGGGGCTGCAGGGTTGCTCGCATCGCATATCATCAGCCGAATGGCTTAACATATCACATTTCTCTTCAAAAGACGATGAGTACAAATCACTGATAGGACTGATTATTGAGGAATACTCACCCTTTTGTAATCTATATATGTAGGGTGGGACTTAAGAATTTTTTTATGAGCTAGAGGGCTAGTGTTCACTTTTTTGTACTCACCTTTGAACTAAATTACTCACCCCAGACAGTGGGCAAGCTTAATTTCCAGCCCTGTATATATATAAAATTTACAAATATAATAATTTATGATAACATAATTTTTTAACATTGAAAGGTGCCTTGGAGAAGCTAATACTTAGTGGTCAGTGGTCAGCTGGTCTTCCTTCAGCCTCTGAATTAGTTACATCTTTCTGTAAAAACCATTGTAGCTACAAGTGCTTTTGTTGCTCTGACTGTGTTGCCAGCGGCGAGTTTCTCCTGTTGTTTTCTGGGGCTTATAAATGTACGGATTGTGCGGTGGCTTCCGAGCCAAATTGACAAAAAGAATGACGAGGTATATAATTTGCAGCCTCGGGGTAAGAGCTGATGTGAACGGAAGGTTCCGTAAGTTCTGGCTGCAGGGAATGAAGCAGAAAAATGGCACAGTGAAATGATTGAACTGATTCTTTTGATATTTTCCATGTTGCATAACCTGCATGGAAAAAAGACATGACTAGTTGTGAGGCAAGCCATAACTTCTGAATCAGCAGCATCAATCCATCCATACATCCATTCCATCCATCCATCCATCCATCTTCTAAATGCTTATCCTGTCAGGGTTGTGGGGGGTGGGGCCACATGAGGTACACCCTGGATGGGATGCCAGTTCATCGCAGGGCACACACACTCACACACGCAATCATACTCTATGGGCAAGTTGCCGACACCAATTAGCCTGTCTGCACATCCTTGGACGGTGGGAGGGAACCAGAGGACACGAAGGAAACATGTGCATCACAGGCAGAACAGGCAGCAAATCAGCAGCAATTTATGAATGGAATTTGCATCCCCCCAAAGCACATGAAAGCAAAATAAAGGCTATGGAAACTGTTAATGTTAGTGAGAGATCCTTATGCCCCAGAAAGGCCAGAGACTGTTCCCATGTTATCGCCCAAAAATTAACAATTGCCATACGCTTTTTGAAAGAATATATATTGTTATTAAAAAGGTATTTTCTAGCATCACACCCCAGGCCTCAGAGGCAAGCTATTTTAAAGAAGCTGCTTTGGTTGGTTTTTATTTTCCTGTAAATGCATTTTATTGGCTCTTACACCTCACTCATAAAGAACATCCATCTCTCAATGGCCATGGAGTCACAAGGAGGTCAGGAGCCAGTCCCAGGCAGAGTAGGACACAAGACTGGGGTTTCTCCTGGAGGGCATGCAGGGCACATGGACTGGTGGTAATTTAGAGATGCCAATTAGCCTAACGACATGTCCTTGAACTGCAAAGGGAAGCTAGAAGAAACCCACATGCCATAGGGAAGACATACAAATTCCACACAGAGTGGAAGGGGGTCCAAACCCTGATCGCTGGAGGTGTGAGGCAACACTGCTACCCCTGGAGTCACCCCGCAGCCCTTCCAAAGAAATATTTTCGATAAAAAGATTAACGCAAAGAGTAGAGTTGTGGAATTGGGCTTTCATGAGGCATTTCTGTCTGTAGACAGATATAGGTATAGATATCAATCCCTTCTGGCTTCAATTTCCAATCATTAAGGGATCTGTCGCAGGCCTGCTGCAGATCTGATGCCAGGAGAGAAGCTTGTACACAGAAACTTACTCACAAGGCAATTTTAATGCAAAAGAGTTAGGCAGATACCGGTGCTGCACTCTAAATGTAGGCCATCAATGACAAAAATATACCAACTCACTGATAAATTAAGTGAGCTGCTATTAAGGTCTTTACGTCAGATTGTTATCGGATCTTCTAGAGATATAATCTAGTCTGTATTTCATCCGGATGAAGTATTTCAGACTTGCCCTTTAGATTCAACAATAGTGTAGCATATACCCCAGTCTCCCACCCTGAAGGCATCAACCGCAAACCCACAAGCTAATGCTGCTGGGATCCCTACACTGCCCCCTCCTGTACAAAGCCAATATTTACCGCTACATTAGCCTTATATTGGTCCTTCTACAGTTGTCATAACAACGCCTACTGGCCTTATATCTGAGCTGTAGGGTTGCCAAACAGATGTTCTTTTCTGCTCTGACACCAAAAAGTAGCAATTCCACCGTGGAGAGGCACCGAAGAGGCTCAAGCGCCAATATCACGCGGACAACGGCAGAGACATTTACAGTTCGCACTTCTTTCTGCATTCAATAACCAGAATGACTCCGCTATATGTGTCTGTATATTCTGTTCCTGTCAAGGGACCTGCTGTTTCCTAGTAATTTTGGAATCACTACAGAGGACAACACGATTTATTGGAGTGGAGGACAACCACAGGCTTCTTCTACCAGGGAGCTCTGTCTGTTCTACATTTCAGGAAATGAATTTTAATCCCACAAATGCAGCAAACCAAGAACGGTTCCCCGCAGAGTCCAAACATTGGGAATTGAAGACATTGAAGTTTTCTGGGACATTTCATCAATAACCGGGTTAGAAACATTGAATAGTAATAGTTACGCATTTGACATCCAAGATGGCTTGTTGTACAATTTTAAGTATAGCTGTCCCATAAATCTGTGGATAATATATCAAGTGGAAATTTAACACTTAATTCAAGGTAGAAGGCAAATGTAGATGTTACGTTTTATGTTTTAAAGGCCTTTCAAGTAACCCTTGGGGGCAGTGAAACTGGAAAGAGCAGCCTTGTACAGTAGACTTCTTTTCCAACGCGGTGCACGTGCAGCAAAGTGTAATTACGCTCATTTGTCAAACACTGTTTCTTAATATAAGACGTTTGCCGGAAAATTCTCTGTACGATATTTTAGAGATCATAAGATGCCGCTGTGATGTTGCCTCTCTTTTCCAGTCCCTTCCTTGTTTCACAGTGTTGTTTGTCGTCCACGCAAGGTGTTATGAAACGGCTTTATCAAGACTAAAAGAGTGTAGCCTTAACAGATACAGAGCATTGAATATATTGTGCCGCCTTTGCAGGTGAAATCATTAAACTTGGTTTAGGCTCCCACTGTGGCACACTTTCCTACCTGCTAAAGGCGCTTGAATGATTGCAGAAAGAAGCGATTTTAGCACTTTCATTTCTTATTTTCACTTCAAATTAAAAGTGAAAAATGAGACTCAACAAATTAGGGCCCTCGATGCCTCATTTTGAACTCAGACCAAGGAAACACTTCAAAAAATACACACAGTTTATATATCACTCATACAACCCCGAAAATGTGCCAAAAAATGTGCATGTTTACATGCAACTTTAAGAAAAGGCTGCAACTATATGCAACAGCTGCACCACAAGAAAGGGGTTTTTAATGCGCCTACAAATGAAAGTCGATCTCCAGTCTGGGCAGAGTGCAAATAACATCACTCCATCTTTCACAATGATTTATCCAATGCGGGGACATCATGAACTTGGAATCCATCCCAGAATGCACATGGCTCAAGTGAGGGGATGCCACGCAATGGGATGCCAGTGCACAGTGAAAATGATTATTCTCCATTTCTAATTTAAATTTTAAGGCTCGAGATGCCATAATAAGTATGCATTCATGTCATTACCTCACAGTGATATAATAAACTTGATTCATATACATCCAACTATGAAATGAACAGCTTTGCTTTAATTAAATGTAAGGTACACCACTTAGCCGGGGCTGTTTATGAAACACTTTAGCCTGAGTGCTGGTGCCAGGGATGTTCTGACAGAAATATGGACAGTATCCCAATTACCCATAATGCCACAGGCATTGTATACCCCCATGCCAGAGCATATGGGCGGTAAACATCTCATCTCCTATTCCCTGCATTTTCAGTAGTTTGGTAACATTGGAAGACCCCCCCCCCAGACTGAACATACACCTGTCCACTGTGTCACACTGAGACTGGTTCCCACTAACACCCCTTACCTCTGGGCTGACCCAATCGTGATAGAAGACTGAAATCTAGATCTTAGCAGAACACCATGAGTTGCCACCAGTATTCCCAACTGCCCCATTCATCTGAAGGAAGATTGCTCTAGTCCAGAAGTCACCTTGAGGCCTCTCACCCACCCAGTGTAGTTACTGTAACCAACTGGGTGCCTTGAAACTTTGGGGGTCCCATGCAAATGCGTGGTTTGAGTGGTGGTGAACACCCCCACTGCCTGTGACACTACCGCCTTTGCAGACCGTCTTGTGGCCGCTCAGGGTGACCCGCTAGACGTTGGCCGCTTAACTGTCCACGAAGGTATTATGTCTCCAATGAACACACTTGAGGAGACTCTTGAGAAGCGATTATGCTTTTCAGTCATTCCCTTGCCACCTCACTTCACCAGTTCCATGAAAAAAATGACTCACTAGTCTGTCATTTGCCTCTTCATGCTAAAGTTATTTCATGCACCGTCAATAGTTTTCTCCAGGACTCATTAATAGCACTGGCACTGAATGGGGAGGAGAAGGACGACTCCAGGTGCAGCATTAGCAACCAAACAAACCGAGGTCCTGTTGCCCTGGTCCACGGTGGGTGTGGTGCCCACAATTTGTGCATCCCAGAAACGGTTATACTGACATCAGCACTCTGTGCACATCCTGATCCTCCTGCCCTCTGACAACCATGGGCTAAACCCAGACAATTATCTAAAAATGCAGATGCATGACTTCCTCCCCCTGAACCTGTCAAGATGTTCTGTAAACAGCAAGTTTGTCTGGACAGTCACAAGTCACAGAGGCGGATATCCATTCCAGAGTCTTTCCAGAAAGGTGCTGGAGTTTCTACGACTAACCGCTAATTAGTGTCAAGGAAAAATAAATTAATTATAAGTAAATTATTCATGGTTCTGCAGCAGTTGGAAACTGTGCATTACCACTTTTCCACACAATGAAGCTTTAAGTAATTTTATAAATAAATCAATTGCTAATAATCACTTACTACAGTTACTTAGCGTGCTAATGCTGCAAACCAGCCGAAAGTGTTTACTGCAGAATTCCCAAGTGTTGTGAGCAGAGTCACTCCTGTCCTACAATAAGTGTAAACAGGATATGTTGGACCTTTGCGTTTCTATCACAGATTCAGGGTGGAAGGAAGTGTGTCACCCCTCTAATAATCCCTCAGCCAATAGATTCATGCTTTTTGCTTGACTGAAGATTAATCAGAAGAGAAAATTAATAGCAATAATGGAACTTTTGTCACTACAACAAAACCTTTTCCTTACTTCTGGCTGGCCTCTGCTCCGCTTAGACAGACCTTTTAACACCAATATCTTTGAAGGACCCGTGTTATCTGTATCTGAATTCTTCTGAATGATTTGTATTGTTTTTCCGTTAGCTACCTTTCAGCTGAAAAGGCTGCAATTGGTCTTTTATCAATTTAAAACACAGGGTGACTATTCAGATGACCAGAAGGTGTCTTTTTGTATGCCTTCCAGGGCAGTCACAGAAAAGTGATAAAATTTTATCTTTTCACCTTTGCAGAAGGTGCAGTTTACACTCAGACATTACTCATATGATTCAGAACAGCCTGTGCTTTCTGTATAATTCATAGCGCAAGCTCTCTGTAGCATTGGTGTCCTTCACTTATTTGACACTCCCAGTCTCAGCTGCTATATAAAAGAAAAAAAGGGTGCACGAAAAAAAATCATACTGGTATTATGTGAAAAGCAAGATCACATCGAGACTCCTGTCATGCTTTGTATGTCCACCATACACACAATGTCTGTTTGTAATATGAATGGTACGTCGCGTTTTATCTTTATTCTGCTAGAAAGAAACAAAGCATGTGATTAAGCAGTGGTTGTGTGCAGCAATTTATCGTTTTCATAAAAGCCAAGCCTGTTACTCAGAATTATTGTAAATACTTCCCAGGTTGAAAAAAATGCATCCAAGGCTTGGAAATCAAACACAGCTACAAACTGTTCCTCCTCAGTCCATCACTTGCAAGGTGTGTTTATCTCATTGTGCAATGCAGCCGATATTACCACAGCTATTAAAAGATAAAATTTTTACCCTGGCACACTGTGCTCGATCGCTTCCAAACAAATCTCTCTTAAATTATAATGGAAACCCGTAACCTACAGGTGTTCTCTGGGCCGTAGAAGGTAAGCTGAGAAAATTAAAAATGTGCCTTTTTCACTCCCACAATAATTGTAATTCTCCAACTTAATTAAAGGAAATAAATCCCACATTTAATTTAAAAATAATCCTTGATCATCCATGCCATGTATCCTGACTTCAGTATGGATTTTTTTGATGATAACGTTCTTTAGAAATACAATTTTTGACTCCCTCTGATCACCTGCCCTTATCATTTCTCACTCTTGCATTTACACCCACACTCCTGATTCCTGATTGGTTACAGCTTTTTTTACACTTCACCTCTTTGATACCCTGCCCTTTAAGAGGTTCTTACAATTAATATGTTATGCTCAAATTTTGTTCAGCAGCCCCTCCCTTTTCTGGAGCAGGTATTAATGAACTATATGATAAGGTGTCGGCATTCATGTTGCAGCATCTCACAGCGAGTTTCAAACCCAGAACAAGATTTAAAAAATGCAGACTTCTGAAATCTGGAGAACTCGAGCTCAAGCTCAGCAGCTATTCTCGTTTATAACCCCAAAGAAATCGGCCAAGTGTTTCAGCCAGGAAGTAGACCCCTCCACTGTGCTAATTCGGCTCTAAGTAAATGATTCAATTGCACATCTTTTTCGACAGTGACCGGATTTAAGTGGTCGGAAATTCGCTGCGATAATTTGCTACAAATTGTTAAATAAATCTGATTTTGTCCGATGAATGGCCTGCGTCAAATTGCCATCTTGTGACTAAATCTCAAACATCTAAAGATTTTCTTACTTTTGAAGACTTGACTGTCCTAATTATATGGCTTTTACTGCTTACTTTAGAGGCTGTAACCAACTGTGCCATTATGCTAATTTAACATGTCCATGTTTTAATTATATTGACTTAAATGCTAATCTGGGACCAGCCGTTCAGTATCTCTCGTTCACTCTGATTCTTCCATTTTTTTTTTCATTTCGGAGACTTTGCGTGTCTGTATAGTCGGCTCCTGAACCAGCATCCAGGAAAATCAGTCATGCCAAACCGCTGAGGCTGGCTTGTACATCCTCTGTCACCACTGTATAAAATCACACCTTTTGTGATCACCCAAAAGCCAATTCCATATACATATATATATATACACACACACTCACACTTCTTCCAAAATACACCAGCTAGCTTCACCTTCTCCTTCATAAGAAATCCATCCAACATCTGCCATGAAAAATGAACATATTGAATTGCTAAGCTTTTTATTGGACTTATAATGATATGACAGCAATAAAACCAGGTCCTTCATTCTTGTGATTCAGAATAGGTATTACTTCTAACTTTTGCTAAGAAGATACATGAATTATTTTATTCAAAATTTGTCGTTCATATGTTTAAATTTGCATGAAACCATTTTGGGAGTAATTCTCAATTAATGCTCACAATCCTATTTCTGTCCTTCAAGGTGTCGTTTTCTGAATTGCTTTTGGATTTTTGGTGAGCTTGATTGCCTTGGAATATTTCAAGCATTTAAATCCAGTTAATCTGAAATGTAGCTTGTGTGGTATTACTTGGAGTGAAAATTTTCTGTCTAATCACGTTTCTTTTTTTAAAGTTTAAAACAAGCCACTCACAGAAACATCTTGGCGCATAGAAAAATTTGCATTATCAGGAAAATTCTGAAGGCCCAAAGAAGCTTTTTATGAATTTAAATCATAAAAGCTCAGTAAGACACATCCAAATAACCAGTTATTAGTCCAGTTTAGTGTAGGATACAGTTTCTATGTACTGCAATAACCAGTTGTATAATAACTGTCATGGTTAGGTTCAGTTGCTTAAATTTAAGGTCCGGTTGGCATTTAAGCTAGTAACCACAGACAGTATGTGCCTTTGGAGTCTGAGGCGGTTTTATTTGCACTAAACCTAAAGTTTGCAAACCACTGCTGCTTTTTGAGTTAATGGCTTCATGTCGTTCTTGACATGACCTTTAGCCAAAGACAAGTTGGAAACCTGCTTCGTTCTTCGCACAACATTGTTATAAACGCCGACGCTGGGGGAACATCGACGTGACCTCAAAAAACAAAAACAAAAACGCAGCGAGGCAAAGTGCCACCTTGCGGCTCCACTAAGGTGAAATAATGTGCTCTCTTCCGGTAAAATCCTTGGTAACAACGGCCACTTCTCCCTACTCCAATTTGATGTTGTGGCTCTGAAGGAAGGCACACGGCCAAGAGGTCCCTTCCTCCAAACCCATCGACTGCCGTAAGTATGGTGTTGGTGGCAATTAACGGTGGTGCTCTTCCTTCCCAAACTCGGCCTCCGCTCCTCGGTGACCGTAGCCAGTTGACTCAGCGTCGCTCAGCTGGCTGGCACTGTTATGGACTGCCTGGGGGCCCTGAACATTGCCCAGGGTTACTCAAGGATCACAGATACAAAAAACTGCATCTCAATTGGAAAATATCAGCTAAATCTCCAACAGCCTGGAGCAGAGTCATTTGAATTTCCTACCAGTGTGCTGATCTTGCTCCTCTGACTCTAAGGTGGAGGGCGTTAGTGTATGAGATAAAGAATCAGTGTCCAGCATCCTGACTAAAGCTCAGTTACCAGCATGTTTTTTTTTTTTAATCACATCAGGTACTGCAGTGATGTGCTTCCTGCACACAACGCTTGAGGCTTCACAGCAATCCTTAATTGACCATGCAGCCTTCGTTACTCCACAAATCCTCTCAGTACATATATATATTTTGGTCTGTTGAAGGACTCGGACTGATGAGGCATCCATATTGCCACCTCCGGCCCGTTCTTCCCTGGGCAGATGTTTGCGAGTCGGAGTGAATGTGCTTGCCGCGTGGACGCGAGCCGCACGTCACACTGTGATTTACGTTAATTGCGGCGGCTAATCTCCAGCAGTAGATTAAAGTAATAAAGAAAAGTGGTGATCAATAAATTCCATTTTTGAAGTTAATTTTTATTACCTCTTTTTTTCCCCCACAGATGGAATCTCCCTTCCTGACATTTGGCAGATGTCTTTAAATATTTATCAGGCAGACAGTGCACTAATCAAGGAGTACTGCATATTATATCGAGTGAAGAGGCGGCAGTGGAGCCCGTCTAGCAAACAGGGGCTCCTGAGAGCGACAGCGTGCGGTAAAGATGAGATTATATTATCTCTTGAACTCAGCCCGGTTCATAATTAGAGCCAACAGAGTCAAACTTATTCACATCTCTCCATCTGTCCTTTCAGATTGTAAATATTGTCAGCTTCCCGCCCAAGCCGCCTTTCGGGCACCTGCCTGCGGCTCAAACCTCAGCAAATGCTGGAAATAAAAACATCTTTTGCATCTTTAAACCCCAGATTTGCTATGTATGTGGCCCAAGACCCAGGGATCAATACTGTTTTATTGAGAAACAATGGTTCACAAAGCGAAGATTTATTTATTTTGCCTTTTTCTTCGTTCGCTACTTTTGCTGATGGGGAGTTTTTGGATCTTAGGGCACGTTGGGACAGGCTTGGAATCGTCTGACTGTCACATGCTGAAGACTGGGCTCTGTACTGTCTGCCTGGGCTGTAGGATGACAAGTAGCAGCCTCCTGTGGCACTGGATAAACACTGCTCAGTGCCATGCCAGCTCTCTCTCACTGGCCCTTCTGCCCGCAAGGGGATTTACAACCAGATGCACATATTCTGTTGCCCCCAAAACACTTTTAATTGTATTTTAATGGAGTGTTAACGGTGACATAAATCAATCTAAGGGGATGTTTGGAAGAATCCGGTAGCTGTGAGTGGCCTTGCACCTCTGCTAATGAGCTGGTGAAATTAACACGGGCCCTGAGTGGTCTCTCAACATGCGGAAAAAAATGAGTAAGTAACTTGCCCAAAAGGGTATGGGACAAGCAGTATGTGTAGGATTTTTCAATTATTTTTTTTTGACAAAATGCTTTAATATCACCGTGGAAACAGAATTTTATTCATTCCTGAATTTAGCCAGATTGTCTCTGAAGGACGAGCTGTAGTTTAGTCCTGTGGTGAATTAAGACGTATTATTCTGAGGGTCGTCTTTATCGCAAGCGGTCACTGAGAGGACAAGCTTCCGCCCTGGAGAACTTCGCTCGGGGCATGCATAATATGCCGTGCTTCTCCATAGGCCATATGCTCTCAGCGGCGGCCTCCCCCGCGGAGTTAGCAGAGGCGGGACTGGTCCCTGGGCAGGTTCCGTTGTTGAGGGATTTGGCTCACGGCAGCTGTCAGGCTGGATGGGGGAGGGCTGGTTTCTGAGCTGTTTCTGCAGCAGTATCGGCTGAGGTCTTCGCTTTATGACCAGCATTAAAGGCCGCCCGGCACAGCTGCCAGGCCAGCTGGGAATACCAGGCGCGCAGTGGGAAGGGGTGGCAGTGCGCCGGTGTTAATTAACCGCAAGTCAGGCGGCTTTCCTTGCTAGCACGCGGCATGCTAGCTACATCTACCCATCCATACCACAGGCTGCCTCCCTGCTAGCTAGGCAGCCACGGCGCACATACTCACCCGTGCATGCGCACACATGCATCCAGGTTTCACTTTTTTTTTTTTTTAAATATCTCTTCTCCCTGGAAGTCCACTGTTTATATAAACGCTGACAGAGGGCCGCTAGGTTATTTGCAGACTGAGGCAGTGGCTAAGCGGCCAGCAGCATTTTCCGCGCATCTCTTCCTGGCCTCAGGAAAAATTGCCGCACTAATGTGTGGAGGACACGCATTAAAGCATTCAGCGATTCCAGCTTTACATATACTCTCGCTCCCAGTCCTCTCCTAATTTAAGTTAAATTTCATTAACATATTTTCGGAAGCTTTGCGGATTTGTAGTGACAGTGCAGGGAAATAATCGCCCTCCATTACCTTATTGTCCATAACGCTGAGTGATACATGAGTACAACTGTCACAAAAGAAAAACACAGCAGGGAAGCATTTAACGTTTCTTGGCAGTTCTTGGGTCATGCAGCTTAGCTGGACAGTGAAGGCCAGCCTGCCTGCCGATAATGGGCTGTAAAAAGCCCCCGGAGAGGTGGGATATTACAAAATGGTGTCCTGTCCCAGAAAGGGAGGGAAAAAAAACGGCCTCAAGTAAGGTGCTACCATGCGCAGAGTTTAAACCCACAAAGGGCTTCTGAGTAACACTGAGAGTGCCATTGAAAGCACCGGTGTGAACGAGGGCCCATTCACCGCTCCCATTAGCGTGCTAGCTGCTAATGCACTCCTGTCCCGCTCTCTCTCTCTTTCTCGTTTCTTCTCAATACCATCCGCCGATTTCACCCGTCCCCTTCCCCAATCCCTGCTCCCTTAACCCCCCCCCCCCAGAAAGCAGAGTACCCTATCGAGCAAATTAATTCACGCATGGTATACCTCCGTGTAAAAGTACACATTTACACTCGTAATAAAGCTCTGGATAGCCATTAGCAATATCGTCCTCCAGAAAATAATTTGAACAAGCTTGAATAAAACAGCACTGGAATTAAAATTCTACAGCAATTCGCTACCTCGGTGACTGTTAATGCTTTTTTTCCTTCCCTAACCATTAAATATTGCGAAACCATCCGGCACTGGTTAAGCAGTTTGAAGTTCCATTTTTTAAGCTCGAGGTATCAGTAAATGCTTTACTGTTGGGTTTTCCCTGCCTTTCCAACGCGCCACACTCATGATAATCCATGCACACTTGTGATCATACTTGTTGACTCACTGCCTGAGAAGCATTCAAAAAATATCCGCACTGGATCAAGTGATCCTGTGACTGTTGAGGTGAAACTTGGCCTTTACACATGTTCACTCCAAGAAAGCCACAATGTCTGCACTGTATGACTTCATCTCGACTTCCTCACGCTCCGCTTTCAGTCACGATGAAACGGCCACCAAACTGAGTCTGACGCTCATATTTGGAGTGAATGTATAACAAATGACATCACGAGTATTGGAGAGACAGACCATGCATTATTTATAGATAGTAAATTGAAGGGGACTCATCCCACCTGTCTGCTTCTATAAGGTGGGTTGGGCCAGCGTGGTTCCTGCAGAATCAGGTCTGGCTTTGCGGCAAGCCCGCACATTAATCCATCATATTAGGGCCAATACATTAATCATTAACAAGCAGCTCACTGCAGGAGGAGGAAAGCCCCGCCATCCCCCCGACCCCAATGCCTGCAGCAGATCACACTACAGGAGAAGGGATGCTCACTGCCGCCCCCAGGAGGAGGGGAGGGGTTAAGCAGGCCTGGCGTGAGGCCTTTGTTCTGCGATACAAACCAGACCGTGCAATTAACACATGGCATGAGGCCAAAGACAGCCACTTGCAACAGACTCCTCTATCCCGCTGTGAAGACGTGGCCATCTGGACATCCAATATTTGACACCATGGGTCAGGGCAAAAAGGCAAATGGGTTTGGTCAGGCTCTTAGACATGTCCATTAGCGTTTAGCAATTTTTTTTTGTGAGAGCAGACAGGAAGTCATAGCTTTCTGCTGTTTAGAGTTGGGTGTAGCTTAGAGATGGATTTTTTAACAATGACATTGTCGAAGGTTATCAATTTTTAACGCGTGTTTATTATGCACCTACATAATACACATGCATGCACATACATATGGCTATAAATATATTAAAGAATTATGTGGAGAGAAAGAAATACATGGAACATATTTGTGAACAGCATTTGATCATAGATATCTGCATTGAAGGCTACCACTATTCATGGCAGAATTCAGAAAGGCAGGATCCGGTTTTATATGTCTAAAAAAAAGATGAGCAGGCTACCTTACTGGCGGTCTTGCGTGAACGTGTGAACCCTCATTGCATTAAGGAAAAAAAAATAAAAAATCTCTGGGGTTTTTTTTGTTGTCATGTCAAAACATGACAGACCTGAACCACCTGTATATTTTTCACATTCCTAAAAGCCCAGCCCCCCCACCCTCAAACACAAGTATTCTGGTCTCTTCTCTGTGTTATTTACAGGACTGTCCCTGACACCGTACCCTCTGCAGCAGCTGCGATGAAGCCGGCTGACTTCCTGATGCTACCTGATGCACTGGGACACCATAAGAGGGCCCCGTTAGTGACCACAGGCCCATAGGTGACCCCCAATCACCCAGACCTCGCTCCTGATAAAGGGCTGCGCGAAGCACCACCTCCTAAATGACACTTTGAGCTGAGCAGATTAAGAATATTACATTTCAAACCATAATGTACTTTTTCACAAGGACATAGCTAGCAAATCACATGGTAATCAGCGACAGAGGGCAAAAGGGTAATCGAGACTGAAGGCGTAAGTCCGTAAACAGGAACTGATGGCTTTTTCCAGGAAGTGAATTACCAGGACCTGCACCTTTTATGTTTTGGTTTTTTTAGAAAAATAAAAACTTTGGGAGAATGGAAATTATGTTTTTATTTTTTCGTTGGCTGCCGCATGTTAAGACTGGGATGAGCTGACTGGGTCCTGAGTGGCTGAGTGGGAAATCGTAGAGAAATCAGAACCTACTGCTATAGTAATAGTGTGCCTCAGCATGAGTCCACGAATTAATCAGAAAAAAGCACAGAAATAATCCAGTCCATATATTAGAAGTGGTATGCCAGAGTGATTCCGCACAGTGAGTCATACATAAAAAAGGTGATTTCACACAGCTAGGAAAAAATGGTTTATTACTGTAAAAGGTGGCCTATTCTGAAATGTAATTTTTGTCCCTTGGTGTCATTATTCTTATTGCTGGAATAGATGGGGCTTTCTCGTTCACATTCCCTATTGATCTCTTATTCAGTGGTTGATGTAAACTCTTTGATTCAGCTGTTATACACACAGTCGTGAAAACGACAGCCGAATAGGAATGTTTCCCCCAGTGCGGACAAAAGGAAGTTCCATTTGACAACTAATTAATTAGATGTACAGTTTCTGTTACAGAAAAGTACCGCGTTTCTAATTCCCAGCAATAAAAAGTAGAAAAAAACTACAAGAGACCGATTTCGGCCTCTTACAAAGACAGATAACCCCACAACGATACTGTAACAACGGACTTGAATCGGATAATGAAAACTTTTATGGCACATTTTTAAAACTCGTTCAATACTAATGTAATGTTATTCGCGTGTGTAATTAGTACCGTTTAATGCGGCACGTGAGCCAGCCACACGTACGCGCCGTGTCTCGCGCTGCGCGGTCTCGCTCTCTCGTGGCAGACGGGCATCCTGGGCAGGCTGTGAAATCTTCCGCTGGGGTAGGTTTTTCGCCCCCCTACACCACAATGTCAAGTTTTTTTTAACGTTTACAACCGTGTAAAAATGGCAACGGGATATTGTACTTGGACCAGAGAGTCAGATAACTGCACAGGGTAATTAATTTAGAATAAGACTTAAATTAGGAACGGCGGTCCCAGAATGTAAACGATTCTAAATTTGGCTGCCTCAACGTCTTCACAAGGCACCTTTTCGCTTTAGGGAATAGAAAAGACTTAAATCCGAAGAGTAGGGAATCGCTGCGGTTTTGCTAGTTTCCACCATCGCTTCCCCGTGACGAAAACTGCAACCAATTTAAAATTTTGCGACGGAAATGTTCATACAGGTGTTACACCAAATTCTGTGACCATCGAATTCTGTGACCCTAGAGGCGCTGCCGCACATTTTCGCGAAGTTCC
>JAODKC010000107.1:18306031-18325842 GCA_026777985.1 Mormyrops attenuatus
ATCTCCACTGAAAATGTGCGGCAGCGCCTCTAGGGTCACAGAATTCGATGGTCACAGAATTTGGTGTAACACCGGCAATAAAATTGTACGTTAATAACAGCCCCGCCTTCTCACGTTTAAAGTGACATTTAAAGGTGCATTGATCAAAAGTAGATAATGCCACCACGGAAGTTTTATGGATACAGTCAAGAATGCGCTTTGATGGCTTGTCCAGTTGTTGCTACAGCAACTGTACTCATACTCCCGTCAGTCTGAATATTAATGAAATGGGTCACACTGAAATCGCAACCACAGGCAAGTGTGATGTCCGCAGAGAGCGGCCGCTCTGTGAGCTGCGTGTGCCCCTCCAGCACTGGAAGAGGTCACAGCCATGCGAACATTGATTTGCTCAGTCCGGGCGTCACGTTGCAGCCAAGGCAGTGGCTGGAGCAGAAACTTGCAGCCTGTCTCAAAAGGCACCACAATAGATGTAGAATAGTTTACTCCTGTGCGTGCACAAACTCTCCATCCATCCATTTTCTGTAACCATTTATGCTATTCAGGGTCATAGGGATCCAAAGCCTATCCCAGAGGCTACAGTACCAAGGCAGGGAGCAAGCCAGGATGGGGTCAACCCATCACAGCGTCCACTCACACACCTACAGGCAATTTGGATTAACCTCAGCATTTTTTTGGACTATAGGGGGAAACCAGAGTACCCGGAGGGAACCCCCCAACAACACGGGGAGAACATGCAAACTCCACACACGTGGAGCCATGAACGCTGGTCCCACAGCTGTGAGGCAGCAGCGCAAACCACTGCACCACCATGCCAGCCCAGTTTCGAAAGCGCTTTAAAGCGGCTAGAATAACAAGGAAACGCTGGAAAGAGACCCGGGCTGTGAATCAGAGGGACTCATTCCTTTTTCCACCCTCTTTTGATCTGCACAGCCACAGTATTATCAGTAAAAGAGATTTTGACTGAATTCCCTTTTCGTTCGGGTGCTCATTTCGGTGGGGGGGCTGCAGCCAGTCTCGGATTACGTCAGGCAAGAATGGGAGGGCTGGGACTTCGAGGATCTTTGGAATGCAATAACGCGCCTCTCATTCTGGAGCCAGTGCCTCCATGAGCAGCCGTGCGGCCGATGATTTATTTAGCAGAAGAAGCCTTTCATAATGGAGGCAGGAGCCCGCGTGGGGCACTCTTCCTCAACCACGCCTCGGCAGAGGGGGACGCCAGCCTCATTACCCACGGCCGCCTTGTGGGTTGGGCGGGGGGTGGGGATTGGTGAAAGGGACCTGCTGTGGAGGCTGAAGGGTGGGAATTACCTGGCACTTGGGTGTCAGACTCAGAGACTAACATATAGCATGACCTTTGCCTCTCCGGCGCTCTGCGGCAAACGAAGGTGAGCCGTCGTCTGATCCCTGCCTGCCCAGTGATCAGATGGGTCCCTGCCTAGTCTGATACGTGACAGTCATTAGAACTGTTATTATTTTATTCAGTATCATTAATCATGAGCTTATCTGGCAGCCCCATCACTGCACCTTTAAATGTTTAAACACACATCCTAAATGTCCATATATTATACGTATGTAGATGCAGTATTAAAATCTGCAATCCGGCTGCGCATTCTTGTTTTTAAACCTGAAGTCGTGTCACACTGCTCATCGCTATGCCGAAGGTTAGACCTCCTCCCAGGTCCCCGAGTCTGTGGAGGGGTAATTAAATGCAGAAATCTAAATCGCAGTGCAGTTGTCTACAGTAACCTATACATTAGTGTTGCTGGAAAGGTCTGTTCATGATAGCAGAGTAAGACAAATAATAAATAGTCAATACAAGTAAGGTCTGGTGCAAATTAGCCTGGGGTAATCCTTTCATGCAATTTGTTGAATGTGAAGGCTTCTCCCCCCATTGTCTATTATTCAGCTTTTTTCTTTCTAATTTGGAGAGTTTCTTTCCTCTAAATTAATCTCAGAACCTCCTCAAGGGACTTTCACCTAGCCCTACAAGTTAACCGTCTCTCACACTGGGTAGAAACATAAGGTTCTGCCGTTTTAGGCACAAGCAAAACGCATCTCTGTTTTTTCTAAATGGATCCCTACGGTTGAACAAATTCTGTGAGCCCGAGAATAACACCCGCTGTGCGCTGATCAGTGTGAATCCGCACCCCACCGATGCGTGTGCAAACCCATTCGAGTGGCGGCACTGGTAACTGAGACTGAGTTTACGCGCCTGTTTACTGGCTTCTGCACTTTATTTTTTTCAAAACAGATTTGCTATGTTTAAGAGCTCAACGAGGCTCTATAAGTGCACTTAAAAGTAAACCACAGCTGTATGTTAAACTGGGCAGAACTTTGATCAGGCAGTGAGCTCATTACAGCAGAGGCCCTTTATCAGCACTCTTGTTTTCCATTACAATAAGGACTGTGTAGAAGAGTCTCCTGAATTGAGTAAAATGCACACAACAAAGTGTTTGGTTCCATCTTATGCTTCTGATACTGGATTTTAGAGATCCAGTACCATATTCATGCCTTCATTTGTAATACCGACAGAGAAGGTAATGGATTTCAGCTTTTAGATTTTTTAGAAGTTCCAGGATGCTACTGACTAAATATGCTTTAGAATCTCATTAAAAGTCTTACTGCTGTGAGTTTTTCTGGTGCCCCTTTAATGCTCTAACACTGCCCTGAACTGCCTTGACTTCTTGTGCAGCGAAGTTCCGCATAAGTCATGTCCTGCATGCCATTAACACCAAATGATGACATTTTTCCTCCGTCAACTTGCCAGTTAATTAAACCTTACGTTCTAGGCTAATGAGTATGGCCCAGAAATATACTGGTAGTTAGTGTTCCATATAAATTTCCTCTGATGCTTTAATTGCTGTATGCAGCGGACCAGCCGATGCTGATGGTGACGTTTTGCTTAGTTTAAATGATTGCACGTATTGATTCTACTTGACCCCGGGAGTGCAAGGCTGTGATCCGGTCTGTCACCAGCACATCGGCCTAATCTGCTCTGCAAGGAGCAGTGGACACATGATAGCCTAGATTTATAATTGCTGCCTACAAATGACCAAGCTTCAGTTATGGCAGCAAACATAACGCTAGTCACTTTCTTTCTCCAATAATCAAATAACGTCAATTCTGAGACGGGATCGGAAGAAAATGCCCATATCATTCATTGAGGGTTCTTATTTGCCTCTTGCGAGACACAAGTTAGAAGAATATGATTTTTTTCCTCATTCAAAGAATCAATATCATTCTTGAGGCACGAGTGGGTGGAAACTTAATGTGATATCCATCCATTGACTATATTTATCCATATTCCTGGCTGGCTCTTGCTATCCAGTGATGAGTGTGGAATGGACAGTCATTTCACAGAGGAGAGAAAATGCCTCGGTTAAGTGCTATTTGATACTATGACAGCTTGGACAGTCTGTGAGTGAGGTGGGGGGGAAGAGATTGGTGGGAGCTACAATTGTTGTAATGATCGCCACAAATGGTCCCACTGTCTGTCTCTGCAGATCTCAGCATCTATTAACCCGATATGGAAACTGTGCCATTCCCTTGCTCCCTTAAGAGGGTCCATATGGCCACTAAATCTATTGTTTGCATCACTCAGAGACCCTGTAGTCAATTCCCGTAACAAACTGCCATGAAATTTCCAGCCCTGAATTTTCCTTCACAGTTTTAGGTGAACATACTTCTCGCCCAAGGAGTGTTGCTGGCAAACGAACCTGTAGATGTGCCTGGTTCTGTTTTTGTCTGACTGGCCATGTTTCTGCTGATCACGGGTCACCGATAATGGATTTGAACCGGCTCGTTAAACAGTCCGACAGGTGCCAGCAAAATTATTGAAAAGAGATGCATTTGCACCTTTAATTCCCTGCTTCCGTTCGACACGGCAAAAGGCATCCATCTGCAGAGCCACTTATTTCTGACGTGTAGATCGCTCACTCCTAAGTAGATGACGACTTGATCTGATGGGGATTTGATTGAGAGGAACGAGAGAGTCCTTTTCAGTGGATGTTGGAATAAACATATCATCAATAAACATGCCCCAGCACCTTCTTCTTATTCACATAGCGTTACAAAAAAACAGCAACAGGGGAATGCCATTGATTAATTAAATTAACGCCCCATGCTGTTTCCTATTACGTCCCAAGTATCTCTTTTTAGATCGACATGGCGATCAGGCGCTATTCTGTCACAGTGAAAGGCCTTGCCATTTTGCTCAGCTAATGAATAATAATCATGACTTGCGACGGGCACAGTTCTAATAAGGGATCCAGTGAAAGCCAGAATAAGATGTATGTGTCCCCAGGAACCCTGGGGAGAGTGATTAACCTGTCTGGCCTGGTGCAGGGTGATGACATCAGAGGTCTAGATCTCAAGGATGTGTGGGCTCGCCTTGCTTCGCTGACTTTTCAATCGAGCCGTGCCTGGCTCCACTAATTTTAGCTGTTATTTTTTGAACCCTGCGACCCCCGACCACCAAAGTGCACCAGTGCTCCCCAAAGGAGAACATGCTCTTTAAATATAAATTACTGAATAAACGTTGCAGGAGAGGCAATTTATTACAGCCACATTAAATTTGGCGCAAAATTAGTTTCCCAGGGAAAAGATTGGCAAGAGACATACTGGTAACGGGCAGCTTAGGGGTGATATACAAGAGAGGCGGGACATACAGTATCACTGCAGGTCTGTACATTCAACTTATTGAAAAAAATCCGGGGTTGTATAACAGAAACTTTTTAACAGCCTTCTCCCGCGATGAGTTAGCGCTTTGCCTCCATTATGTTAGATCTTCCCCGAGGGCTCCTGCATTTCTCCTTTACATAAATTGTGTTACAGGGTTCAGCCGACGGATGAGACTTGATTCAGGGTTTCCCGTAAATATTCCGATTACTGGTGTATCTACGTGGCCCCACGGGGCCACTCCCTTGCGCGTTGGCTTTCCCGGCGATATCCAGACACAGGTGCTCTTAAGTTGGAATTCTCTCTGTATTTGTGCTCTGATTTAACGTGCAATACTGGGTTTGGTATTACACTCCCTGCCACTCCGTGGCAAGGAATGAAAGGCAGGCTATCTCTATGCCCTCATTATCAATTTTCTTTACACATTAAGCCAGGAGTTGAGACAATACCAGAGACTCACAAAGACACCGACTTCATCAAACAAGCAGGCGTTTCATATCAGGCCGTTATTAAAATGTAAATGGATTTATCTTCATTATGCTTTCTTTGTTCCCCTCGTGGAAATACACGAGGACAAAAAAAATTAATTTCTGTCACCTGTTGTATTTCAAACCAGCCAATCAATGGTTTTATATGAACTTTATTATTCACCACTGGGGATAATTTTGTCGGCCAGCAACATTACAAAAATAACTCTCAGCACGAAAGTTCCACCTCAAAGAAAAATAAAACATATACAAACATCACATGTATAGTGCAGTGCTGGTATTACAAGAAGAAGAAAACTGCATGTAAACTTGGAAGGGATGTCACTCAGTGCAAGTGACACAGTACTGTGATGAGTTAGAGGGGGTTGGGTTGGTGCCGTCAGTGCGAGGTTGGTTCAGGAACATGGAGTCCAATACAGCCCCCACCCGTGTCTTATAGTTGCACTATGGTCTGGGAGGAATGACATCTTGTACCACTGTATACTTGTGCATTGCTGGCACGACAATAAAGTGCCACTTGACTTGACTTGGTTTGACTTGAATATTATAGCACAAATGAATGGTTTTACATTGAAGCTTTCTGCACCTCAGGGAGAAAAGCCTGTAGATGAAGGTGCTCCTCAACTATTCGAGCTCTCTGGTGAGATGATGGGCACCATCAGTCAGAGTGGAGTAAAGTTTGGAGACCATTCTTCCTTTCACCATTGCTTCCAAAGAATCCCGACTCCGTCCAATGATCCTTTCACCATTGAGAGTCCAGAGTCCAGACTTGAGAGTTAGCTGTCTTCAAAAAAAATTTCAGCCTCCCAGCTTTCCTCACCTTCACATTACCACCCCCCCCCCAGCAAATAGCAATGAAGAACATGACAGACTGATAAAGGACTTTAGTCTCCTCAAGAAAAACAGCCTACTCTGCAGATACTTGTCAAAATCCCACCACGTCGTCATGCCAGTCCAGCTTATCGCTGAAGTACATATACTTCACTGCACTTATAACACTCTACCATTTACTCACTGCCCTCTTGGATGGTGACAGAGATCTGCAGTTCCCCATTCTGCCTGAAGTCCACCACCAGGTCCTTTGTCTTTCTGATACTAAGCTGCAGGTAGTTCTTCTTATACCCCTCAACAAAACTCAACGCTCAACAAGACTTCTGTACTCCTCTTCCATCACCGATACATCCCACAAGTGCAAAATCTTCAGAGAAGATAGCATGGACCAGAATGGTAGCTGAAGTCTGGGGTGTAAAGAATAAACAGGAACGTTGACCAGCTGGTGAGGTAATCTGTGATCTATGCAACTATGGCATCCTCAGTCTGCTACCCCGAGGTACTCTCCCAGCAGGGAAGACTGGATGGTGTTAAACACAGTGGCAAAGTCAAAGAAGAGAATCCCCATAATGTTGCTTATCCAGTTGTCAGCAGGCTTTGGGAAGCAGGTATAGGAGCCTGGTTTTATTTACATCTATGTGTGTTTAGGTATGCAAACTGTCGTGGGTGTAGGGAGTCCTGATATGCTGGAAATACCAGCCTTTCTGGTATTATTATATGGGATGTCACTGTCACTGGTCTGTAGTCATTACACTGGAGCATCCCTTCTTGAGTACAGGGACTATGCATGAGATTTTCCACAGGGGGACACTGTGCAATGCATCAATCACTTTCTTCAATTATGTTTTGAATATGCATTAGGACATTTTTCAAAAGGCATAGCGTGTTGTCAGAAGAGAAAAGATTTTATATACCCTATGAACATAATTAGACAGACTCCAATTAACGCAGATCTCATTTCTGTTCATCTCACTTTAATTTTTGCCATATAACGCTTTTCCACTAAAATGAAGAAGACATATTAATCATGTCTATTAGTTACAGGATCCCACAGTGGTGAACTAAAGCAACCAAATAAATCATAATTAAAACACATCTGCCTCAATGAGTACCGTACATATTTTGTTATCTTGTGGGAGAAAAAAGTATGGTTATAATCTAATATTTTACGTATGTCAGTGCAGTGTGTAATACATTCAGACCATGAAATTGTGACCTGCCAGTTGCCGATTCAAATCCAAAGAGGGATTTATACCCTTGAGCAAGATTCCCGACCATGAAATCTCCAGTAATGCCACATAAATGGGCAAGAATCTAAGCTGCTTTTGATGAAAAGGGCAACAAGGAATTTATGGGAGACATTTCAGAAGCTCCCTGTGTAGTTGAAAGTGCGCCCCCCAGTGGCCAGTGCTACTAGAAGTCAGGGTTGATGTTCCCAGGATTATGGTTTGATGGTGACACTGCAGAACATGGTATCTAGTGGTGGTAAGCTGTCAAAATGATCAATGTCTGGACAGCATGCAGGAACTAGAAGGGATACAATGGTGCATAAGTAGTGTAGCATTTAAGGACACAGCCCAGCAACCCAGAGCTAGTGGTTCAAATTTCTGAGAGGACTAAGCTGGAACTCAGAAAAGCATCTCCATACACCAATTATACGAGTTAATGTGAGCTCAACCCATGAAGAAAGCGTTCTTTGGCATGGGTCCACATGTATTTTGACCTCAGATAAAGCAACTGGAACGTAACTGTAAAACTGTGAGGTTTTTGCAAGAATTTACGCTACAGGAACCAAACCTCCTCAGGGACTGTCTCAATGTGTTTTTAGAAAAACTGAACGAGCGGCTGATTTCTTGCTCTGCAGTGCCATGTGCATTTCCAAAAGCGCTCAGCCGCGGCTTGTGCCCAGGCCCAAGATAAGGATTCAGAGTCGGCAGGAATCCTCAGAATCGCAGAAGGTGGTCGCACAGCATGGTATCTTGCCAGAAAATGCCATCAAGTAAATACAGTATTTACCCTCGAAAGTGGTAGTGGAGACACACATTCATCCTTTTGGCATTTTTGCCTTTATTTTGATATGATTTTAATTTTGCTATGGATCGTCTCATGTAGGGGTGGTGTGTGGCTAAGTGGGTTAGGACACTGTGCTTGTGTTTGGAAGGCTGCTGGTTCAAATCCCTTGGACAGCAGAGTGATTCCTCCCCCCCCATTGGGGTCTTGAGCAAGGCCCATAATTCCCAAGTGCTTCTGTCTCACCCTGCTTTCTCAACTGCATGTCACTTTGGATAAAAGCATCTGCTAAAAATGTAAATGCAGCACTGTGTAATGGATGAACTTGTAAGTACCAATTCACATGATTGATTTTTTTTTCTTTTCTTAAGATCAGTCGTTAGACAGGAGCCGTGTGAACTCCCGAGCGGGAATGAAAAATGGCGCTTTATGTGTTGTGCAGGGATTCGTGGCCGTTAGAGCGGGGCAGTCCGGTGAACCGCTGCGACCAGCCTTCGGGACGCAACATGTGACCCTACCTGGTGCTGGACAATCAAAGCACAATTCTCATACACAGCCTTTGGCAGCAAACTAATTCCCCCCGCCCCCCCACTACTGAGTCAGGCGTTCGGTGGAGACAGACATCTGTGCCGCACTGAGAAGGCTTGCGAATGTGGTGTGGGTGTGAACGGGGGGGAGGGAAGCATGCCCCCTATTCCATTTTTAATTTCATTAATAGAATTAAGGCCACATATAAAAATGAGCTGATTTATGGTGGGTAATTTTCTTATGGAGGCTGACGAGTTTGTGGTCTTGGCTGATTTATTCCAAGGCCCTCTCTGACAATACTTGGCTATGAGATAATCAAGGGGAGCTTCCTTTGTTGCTTTCCACAGGATATCTGATTGTACTACTGGGAGGCCACTGCAGACAGCCTAATAGTTTATGTATTCTGCCCATCTTCTGTTTTGCATTTCAAATTCATTCTGACATGGGCTGCACACCTGTAAGTGCGGTTGATGGGCGAGAGCTCGTCCTTTTCACGTGACCCTGAGCAGATGAGCCAAAAGTGTTTCCAAAAGCAGTCCATTGTTTTTCTTTACGGGAATGGCGGCTCCGTCTGCTGAGCAGGACATAATTCCATCGCCCAGATCTGCCCACAGGTTTAGCAGGGTCGGTCCAGAGGCAACAGTGTGCGTAAAATGTTTTTTTCTGCTGTATTATGTATGGCCATGTTTTGTTTTTTAAAAAATCTTCTATTATTCGTTCATGTGAAAACTTTTTTGTTTAACGACATTTTTAAAACCTTCACGTAGACCCCATATTTGCGGCTGACCATTTGTGTAATGTTTTTTTTAAAACTGAAAAATTGCATGTCTGCCCTCTAGTGGGGTCATTTTCAATTACATCCACCTTTAAATTACGCGATATCCGAAGACCGACCTACTGTCATTCATTTGTCTAAAACGCAGCGACAACGGAATTTGGTCTGTATTCTGAAACATCAATGTCCGATTGATAAAAAATAAGAAAGCAGGTAACGCGTGCCACAGTTCCTTATGTGCTAGCTGTTATGCTTATGAAGGAATACTGTGCTTTATTTACTGAGAACAAGGGTGAATAATTAACCTCTTGTCCATCAGATAATGTTAATGCATTGCCTTTTTACTCTGTTCTATGCTGTTGTTTTTCATTATTGTGACACTGTTTCATTAAGGATGCTGGCATCTCTTTTCAGTGTGGTGATATGGCATGCTTAAAAAAAACTCCGGCCAACTAGTTCCGCTGTAATGCGTTTTTAATGTCTGAATTTTAATGCATCTCAAGTCTAGTATTCCAATGGCTCCAAAGACCTTAGGCTGAGCCCAGAAATGTCCCAATAATCACAGGTTAATTGTCTTGCAACCCACAGTGCGCGAGGCAAGATGAGAGATCTATTAAGAGCGCGCGGCGTCACGCGACGTGGCGCCAGTTCTCCGATTCGGACAGGAGCGCTCCAAATAACACGGCTTCATGGATGTGCTGACGGCTCTATCTACTGTAGGGGCGGCTCGTCTGAGGATGAGGTCGTTTTGTGTGGGTCACAGAAGAAGCGTGTTGGCGGCGGAGAATCAGAAGTACAATTATAAGTGTCTGGCAAATTAAGAGCTCCCTCTGTGTATGTTAATAAGACAGTCCAACCAACTTTAAAGACATTTAAAATAGGATATGACACCGTGGTCCCATATTAACTGTTGTGAAATGTGTGCAATGCACTTCATTACCGCAGTGGGAAATGCAGCAATGTGCATCCAGTTCAGCAGGCGCAAGCATCTGCACGTAGCCGCCTGCAGTGCCGCGGGGGCGAGGCGGTGCAGGGGAGCGGCTGCGGATGACAGGGATGCGTGTGACACCGGGTTGTCTGCGCTCACACACGCGAAGTACAAGCCGCGTGAACTTCGCCGCCACATCCTACTTCCCAACAACACGAAGAATGCGTGTAAATACATGTGATCTGCAGCAACAGATTGATTTCCCCTCTTAATGCATTTGGAATATTTATAGAAACTGAAAAACTCCCAACTGACGATTCCTATGCTAGATTTATCGCTGTGTATGTAGCTTTATAGCACTTAAGTATGACGACTTGTCGGTCAATTAAAAAATATCATGTGACCATCGGCCGACAGCTAATTTTGTGAGCAAGTAATTACCGTACTAAACGCGCAAAGTTATTTGTAAGACAGTTAAGATTAGATTATTATCCGTAAAAAATACATCATAAATTACGTTTCCAATAAATTGCACACACAGACAATTTACCTGGCACTTTTATCTTGTTTCTCAGAGGTGCCTGCAGGCGTTTATATTTTTCATTCAGTGAGTCGTTACCGTATGACGAGATAAAAGCTGCATTTCCGGCTGTCTACCTGCATTTTGTCCTCGTCACCTCGCGAGGCCAGCGATGTGACGTCACACCCCAAAGTTAGCAGCCCGTGGCTGCAGTGCTTCCTCCTGGACAAGGCAGGAAGGAGAATGACTACACTGAAATTCATATCAGACTGGCACAGAATTGCATTATAACGGATAAGCAGAATAGGTGGATGTAAGGAGAACAACACTAAGCTGCTAACTACACATGAAGCTGTATCACATCCACCCAGCTGCATATCCAGTACTGGCTCCCAATGAACCTATTCCATGAAGCACATCAGGAGAGATGCTGCCAGCCCATGCCGTTTAGAGGATTCACGGCATGCCAGGGTTAGGGGCCACCCTCAATGGCCTAGCAGTGACAGCACTCTGCTCATACTGAGATTTGAACCAATGACCTTCTGAGTTTAGGCAGAGCAGCCTAACCAGGGTGGCCAACCTTAAATTTGTAATTTCATTAACTTTTAAGACTCTTTTTACCCACATGCCATTTTTACCTTTTTTTAGGTGTGACGCATAGTGGAGTTTAATTACCAATTTGCTGACAGGGTGATTTTAATATTGACCATCCGTAAATTTACAAACAGTTGGCAACCTTGATCCTAAGCTACAGAGCCACACCCCACCCTGCAATTCCTGAGCTGTAGTGCTGGAATTTTACTAGAAAAAGTGGTGCATTATTGCTGGACGTTGTTGAGACTAATCATAGATGTCTAGAAGGAAGTCAGTCGGCCAATGCCCAGCAGAAAATGCCTTTAAGCTTAGCATGCCTGACTGGCCCAGTTACCTGGCAAGTGGCAGTGTTTCCACCAGGCAGCGATGATGCACATCCAGATAAACAACAGCGCTTGTTGGGGTGGGGGGTGGGGAATGATTTCATATGCTGATTAATGCTGATTATTGGAGTGAGAGAGGCGGCTGCCCTTTTCTTTGAATCACACCTAAATGAAGGGGTCGAGTGCTCTCCAGAAACAGCCTCGGATTGCAGCTCACGTGTTTGCGAAGCCCAGCTTACCGGCTTATTCACCCTCCATTACCTAAGCATTCAGACCCCACAGCGGGTTCGAATCAATGTCAGAGATGGGTGATTGTCATCACCTGAGCAGGAAATGTTAAGGAAAAAACAGGAGAATTTTAAGTACGAGTAATTGTGCAAGCAGTTATTTATTCCAAAGTTGAATTCCGAGAGGTTTTAAATTAGGATATTATTAGATTTGATGAGTGAGAAATCTGTCAGTGACATCTTCAATCGTTTGGAATGTCATTATAACGATGAGGCTGAAAAACAAAAGGTAAACAGTACGCCCGCAATAGAATATGCTGAATATTGATACGCTAAATGACCTGATAGTTTTGGGGGAATGTTTATTACGGCAATATATTGGAATGTATTTCCAGTCACCTGACAAATTAATGACATTTTACTGGTGAAATGTCAAGTTTGAGTCCTTTTAAATCAGGGGTGTCAAACTCCAGTCCTGGGGGGCCGGAGGCCTGTGTAGCTTAATGCTTTCCTATTCTACCACAAATGATTCAGCTCAAGAGCTGTCTTGTAATTAGCACAAGGAGTTGAATCAGGTCTGTTAAACGAGGGCAAACCAAAAACTGTGCAGGGCTCCGGCCCTCCAGGACTGGAGTTTGACACCCCTGTTTTAAATTATGCCTGACAGCACATCTGCAGCACTGAGACAGTGTATCTGAGAAAGTTTATCTGTTTCAGTATGTACATATTTATAAACTTTACTTCTAGCTGTTCACCTAGAATTAAATAAATAGATGCATCATAATATGAAACGCTAGTGCGTATGTAGGTTTGCCGGCTCTCTTGGTTGTCTCATTTGTACAGTCCTTTTGATTGTGCCATATCATGTTAATTCAAGCAGAAAATGGAGGCGGGGTATCCTATTATTTGTGCACAATCATGTGTAACTATGTTGCCAATATCATTAATTATTTTACCATTGAAATATTAGGTGAGCAATAGGGTGATAATGCTTCAGTGGGTCTGGGTTTAAATCTTACTTCTGCACTGTGGAGTTTGCATGTTCTCCCACTGTCATGCGGATTTCCTCCCACAGTTGAAAGACTGCAGTTAGGCTAATTGGCGTCTCTAAATTGCCTGTAGTTTGTGCCGCTCTGTGGACTGGCATCATGTCTAAGGTGTACTGCTGCCTTGTCACCTATGCTGGTTGGGAAAGGTTCCAGGCCCCCCAGTAACACTGGTCAGGATAAGCAATTTGAACCTGCGTGAGACTGGAAAATAACATGTGTACCCTCTGGTGGTGGCTACTACAAATTACACTAAATGCTATTGTCATAATGGAACATCAATTTACTATTAGTTGTTATTTGGTGCATTAAAATGGGAACGTAACTTTGTTTTTGATAATAAAAAATAAAACACTCCATACCTAAGTGCAAAAGTGCAAAAATACATATTTAAACCCATTTTACTTATTTTGTGTTTTCCCGTGTTTAGTGCTTGTTTTTATTAAAGATATTCTTTAAAATGGCATCAGATTTATTGAATAAGTAATTCATTATACTCACGCAAACGCCTACTTTATCGCATTTTAAATTAGTATTCCTTGCTATGCATTTCCGTGCAGTTATTCATCCAAGATGCCTGTCTCTCTATCCTGTAGGGTGAGTTGGCTTTTATAACAAGCAAAAATACACACCCCCTCCCAATATTTTCCTGTTGCAGTGCATTTTAATGTCTGAATTTTAATGTATCTGGAGTCTAGTATTTTAATACATTTAAAGAGCCTGCGACTGAGCCTGGAAATTTCCTGAATAACCACAGGTTAATTGTCTTGTGGTTAATTTACCTTCCGTTGTCTAAGTCATGGTTGAACGTACGTGAACAGTAAGCCACATTTCACAACGCTGGAACTGGTGGTTCAGTATAGACCTATGTGCTCTTTTGCTATGGGGCTGGCACATTGCTTTTGCCAAAATATTGTGCGGATTAATGTGTCATAAAATTAGGGGGGGGGGGGAGTCGCTGTGTGACACATAAGGTAATAATCAACTAGTAATGCATAAATCATGGCATTTGTTTTATCTACTTACCATTAGCGCATGTGAAGAAGGCGTTCTGGCAGCCTCGAAAATAAATGTGGTCCTTTACGGAAAATGGATGGGAATGTCTGCTGCCCCAATTCAATTCAATGACAGGTTAGTCATTGTTATTATGTGAAGACAGGGAGCGTTTCACCATAGGGAGAGGCAGCTGTAACAGGCGAGTGTCTCGCTAAGGTCAGTGAAGTGCCGTGGTGGCAGGGCCATGATTTGTTATGGAGTTAGCACTTACAAACGGACAGATAAGAGGCGCTGAGAGACAGGGTCGTGAACTCCCCATGAGATGCACATTTGCAGTGACGCACGGCTGGTGACTTCACAAACACTGACCAGAAACTGTCACAGGTGTCAAAAGCACATTAAAATTGTAATGCTAACAGCTGCGCGTACAGACGCACGGAATGATGTTAACAACTGGGTATACAGCGACGTTGAATATTAAAGACGGAGACGCCAGGGTGAAACAAAACGCAGCGACAGCATAAGGATACTGCTAATCTCAAGGTTTAACAGTGATTACATTCACGATATATAAGACGATCTGTCGTAATTATTAAATGGTTACGGTGTTTCCGAAAACTTTAAGGGTACGCTCTCATTTATTTGATTTTCATGTAGTGTAGCACATGACCATACTCGTACATTTATGAAATACGGTCCTACTGCAAAATGATATTGAGGCCTACTCGAGCAGGGAAAACTGCAGCATTTTCTGTTCTTTATAAAAAACTGCCCCCGTAATGCCGACATTTCTTAGTTATCAGTAGGTAACAAACTCCTATGTGCAGTGGAGCTCACTAACACTGGCGACTTAGTAAATTCGCCAAATATCTATGAATGAGCTACTGTAACTCTTTCTGACCTGGAATCAACCTTCCGGATATGCTATTTATATTTATGGAAAATTGTCACAGCAGTCCCGTATTGGATAAGTGGTTATGGAAGATAGATGGAGTGATATTCATAAATCATGCTTGAATTAAATAAAAAGAAATGAGCATATTGTGTGGTGTGCAAAAATGGCACGCCATTATACTGCCTCACCGAAGAATTTCAGCCTCCAGTAACACGGTAATGAGGATCCAGACATAATCTCCATAGCCCCTAAATCTGTATTTCTGTATCAGAGCCGATGAGGCAGTGATCTGTATACACTCTGGTGCTTGACACTTGGCAAATCCCATAGGCGCACCTTTAACAGACCTAAATCTCCCTACAGTGCCGTCATTCTCTATGCTGTCGTCATAGTGCTTGAGTGCGGAGGCACAGTCAGCACATGTCTAGCCTGGTAAATTAAGGGCAGCCAACACTTCTCTGGGGCTCTTGAATATGCACACGTATACGTAAAATTGAGGGGGTGGGAGATTTGTGTAGTACGCAATCGCCCTGTATAAAAAAATGCTAAAAATTTGCGTTTTTTACTGCCCCCCCCCCCCCCCAAAGCTCCCTGCATCCCGCATGGACAAAACAATTTCATTGGGGGCCCCACATGCAGATCACTGTCTCTCCTGGGGCCCTGCAGACACCGGGCTTGCATACACCCTTGCTTGAGGGCAGAGGTAATAATACGTACTGGACCTCAAAATAACGTTTGGGAAAGCCGGTTGTTATCTTCACCATAGGCGCACCTTGTTTAAATACTTCAGTGATATTAACCCCTGTGGTATTTGAACCAGGTTTCCTGATGATGGATCAAAACAAATATGCCAAATAGGGCAGAGTCCCCAGAAGAGATTTAACAACCACTAGACTGGATAGTTTATTATAGCTTATGTCCCAAATGTCTGGTGAAATTTCAGAGTGAAGAGGGGGAGGTGTAACAATCCAGAATGGTCCTCGGAGGGTAAGAGCTTGTGCTGAATATCTGACAGGTCTCTATGTTTTTCCCCTTTAGCCACAGAAAGAATATAATGTCCAAGTGCCATTTTTATCTGTGGTTGGAACGTCAAATGGCTTTGAGAAGTCGACCCCCCCCTCCCCCCCATATCCATAGCTTCAAATTGAACTGCAATTTTGAAGATGGTGCCCAGCTCAGGGGGTTAGGCCTCCATGTCTGTGATGGGGTGGTCACAGGTTCAGGTCTTATCTTCGGCAAATTAGTGACATGTCTGTTGGGCCCTTGAGCAAGGCCCTTAATGCACTGGGGGTGCTGCCTAAAGGTTTGTACCCAGCACTCAGACCCTGAGCTTCACTCTCAACTGTTAATATACACCCTTTTGGCAAATGTATTGGGACACACCTCTCAATCACTGAATTCAGGTGTGTCATTCAGACCCAACTCCACAGGTGTATAAAATTTAGCACCTAGCCATGCAGTCAGGTTTACAAACATTTATGAAGGAATGGATTGTTCTGGGGGTGGTGCACTGGTTAGCACTGTTGCCTCATGCCTCTGGGATTAGGGTTCAAGTCTCCACCAGGGTTCCTTGTGTGTGGAGTTTGCATGTTCTCCCTGTGTTGTCATGGGGAATCCTCCCGGTATTCAGTTTTCCCCCCCACAGTCCAAAAACATGCTGATGCTAATTGGAGTTACCAAATTGCCCATACTGTAGGTGTGTGAGTGTGAGTGAATAGTGTGTGAGTGTGCCCTGTGATGGGTTGGTGCCCCATCCTGGGTTGTTCCCTGTCTTGTGCCTGTAGCTTCTCCGATAGGCTCTGGACCCCCCATGACCCTGCCACCTTTGTGATAAGTCAGTTTGTGAAACTTCTTCCCTGCTAGATATTCCATGGTCAACTGTAAGTGGTGGTGTGGAAAGTTTAAGAACAACAGAAACTCAGCCATGAAGTGGCAGACAGTGTAAAGTAACAGGGCGGGGTCACAGAATGCTGAGGCACATAGTGTGCAAGTCATCAATGCTCTGACTCAGTAACTGCAGAGATCCAAACGTCATCTGGCCTTAACTGCAGCACAAAAAACTGTGCATCAGGAGCTTAATGGAATGGGCTTCAGTGGCCAAGCAACTACGTGTAAGCCAGACATAGCCAAGCATCTGATGGTGTGCTGTGAAGCACACCGGCACTGGACTCTGTGGAGTGATGAATCACACTTCTCTGTCTGGCAGTCTGGTGGATGAGTCTGGGTTTGGCAGATGCCAGGAGAACATTACCTGCCTGACTGCAATGTGCCAACTGTAAAGTTTGGTGGAGGAGGGATCATGGTATGGGGTTGTTTTTCAGGGGTTGGGCTAGGCCCCTTGGTTCCAGTGAAGGGAACTCTTAATGCTTCAGCATACCAAGACATTTTAGACAATTCTATGCTTTCAGCTTTATGGGAATAGTTTGGGGAAGGCCCTTTTCTGTTCCAGCATGAATGTGCCACAGTGCACAAAGCAAGGTCCATAAAGGCATGGTTGAGTGAGATTGCTGTGGAAGAACTGGCCCACACAGAGCCCTGACCTCAGCCCCATCAAACACCTTTGGGATGAACTAGGATGAAGATTGCGAGCCTTCATGTCCAACATCAGTGCCTGACCTCACAAATGCTCTTCTGGATGAATGGGCGAAAATTCCCACAGACACACTCCAAAATCCTATGGAAAGCCTTCCCAGAAGAGTGGCAGCTGTTACAGCTGCAAAGGGGGGACCAGCTCTATATTGATGCCTTTGGATTTTGGACAGGATGTCATACAGGTTCCTGTACGTGTAATGCCCAGGTGTCACAATACTTTTGTCCATTTACAATATACGCTTTAGTGTGTACTGTATACATATGTCTCAAAGGAGCGCCACATGGGATATGGAAAAACAAGCTTTTCAATGTGGTTGTACATGTGTAAATATCAAATAAAGCATCCTTCATCACTTAACCAACCAGGCCTTGAGGGGAGTTAGGGTTCAAATAAATGCTATGCGAAATATCTATGTCAGTTGTTTCTGTACGCTACACTTTTGTTGCAGTTGTAACCAAGTTGTAACTAAGATATACAATTGCCATGTATCTTTTGATGTACAATTGCCATGTATCTTGTGATGTACAGTTGCCATGTATCTTTTGATGTACAATTGCCATGTATCTTGTGATGTAACAGTTTCCTATTTGTTTTAAAATATATTTCTTTTTAAATGTGGGCACCAGTCATTGAATCAGTTTTTCACTGTTACACCTGTTTTGTTCCAAGTTCTCAATTTATCAACCAGGAACTTTGGACTTTGGTTTGTAAACCAGTCAAATTCCCCAACCATCCTCAAATGTCTAGATTTATCACTGAAGATGATGAATTTGGTGCTAAGTATTTTTGATCTTGAGTATGCATGGTGTTTAAATTTTGTTGTAGCACAAAGATAGATAATAGCTTTAAGATTTAGCTGCCAAAGGTAGGTTTAATACAACTTTGTTGCTCTGTTGATATGGTTCCAGGTATAGATTAGAGCCAAAATGCTCTGGTTCTTTCCAGGTTGGCATTAATAAGATCATAGCGGGAAAACACCAATTGCCTGTTGTTTTTCATGAAATGTTGGCCTGATTCTGACTTAGTCTGTTTTCCATTGGAGTACCAAGAACTCTAGCCAATGGGGCTGCAAGAAGATGACATCATGCATTTCTTATCGCTGTTCCTTTCTCAGTTACTTTGTAAGTTTTAGACAATTTAAGCTTATCGGTTTAACAAACGGATGGAATCTTAATTAGATGGCACAGCATGCATTGTGCTCTCTTACCTGTGATCCATAGAGCTCTGTAGTGAATAATCTGACTGATGTATGAATTGATTTTTCTATTGTTTCTAGTCAGGCTAAGGATAACAAACATAAAATCCATATTAGCTGCACTATATTACCAAAGAGGAAAAAACCTGAGTGATGCACTGCTTTGAGAAATGTCTGCTGTTAGATCACGCCTAAACTGGTGGTGGAGCGTGCTCAAACTGGAGAGCAGCTGGACGGACGAGAGCCAGACGTTCGCACAGACGGGACTCAGCAGCGCCAAAAAGCTGAAGAAGTCCAGATGGAAAGATGAGTCTCATCCTGGGTGAGTTTCCCACACGGAATCACTACAGCAGGTCTGGGTGTGAGACAAGGTCCATTGCAGGTTAGGGAAACTGGAGGAAGAGTTTCAGAAGAACAGCCTGCTCCAGTACAGACCAGTAATGTGTGATAGGAAGAGCTAAGAATTTGGGTTAAAATGTGGTTTTCTTGCTCAAATAAAGGTGGAGAGATAACAGTGGCAATTTAAGGTATTCAGTCTAATATGTTCAAATGAGGTCAGTGAAGATGCAGCATTTCATTACATTTTGTCAGAGCTCTTGGAACACAGCTGGCAAATGTACAGAGAGCTGCGGTTGGTGTATCTGTTTGTACCTGTAAGAATTGTATCGCTACAGTATATATGCAAAAATAACAAGCGACTTGCTCTGTAGCTATAATGACGCAGGACACACACCGGCTCGACACAGCTCAGAAAGCCAAGCTGTCTGTCCCCGGTGGTGTGTCGTCCCTGGATACCATGGGAGCCGCAGAGATGCTGGTGGGCAGCCAGAAGAGAAAGGCCAGGAAGAGTAAGATAACCCACCTGGTGCACACTGCTGATGGGCGCGTCTCCCCAGCAGAGGGTGAGTGGCTGCAGCTGAGCAGGTGACACACCAAACCTGAGATTATGCTGAGATCCACCAAACCTCCAGCCTGGTGTTACACTGAGATCCTCCAAACCTCCAGCCTGGTCTTATACTGAGATCCTCCAAACCTCCAGCCTGGTGTTACACTGAGATCCTCCAAACCTCCAGGCTGGTGTTATACTGAGATCCTCCAAACCTCCAGGCTGGTGTTACACTGAGATCCTCCAAACCTCCAGCCTGGTGTTACACTGAGATCCTCCAAACCTCCAGGCTGGTGTTA
>JAODKC010000107.1:18334570-18356542 GCA_026777985.1 Mormyrops attenuatus
CCCCCCCCCCCCCCCCCCCCCCCCCCCCCCCCCCCCCCCCCCCCCCCCCCCCCCCCCCCCCCCCCCCCCCCCAGTGTCACATCGGACATAATGCACAGAACCTTGGAAGAAATGCAGATAACCCCAGTGGGAGAGAGCGCGTATGGGAGAGCTCTGTGGGGGGGTGTGGGTAAATGTGCTTTTACTTAAAGCAGGAGCAGAGGAATAGGTGCTGTAGGAAGCCTGGCCGATGGAGGACAGACCAGGTTGGACAGGGGCTTTGGTTCAGATCATGGGGTCGCAGGGTCATGGCAAAACATATGGCCAGGTGTCGCAATTACAGGTCAGCTTATGGCACAGGACTGAAGTGCAAGCGGCTACACTCAGCACTTATACTCACAAATTTCTGGTATAACATTAATATAACAAGCAACAGATTTTCAGTTCACGTTATATAAATAAGGAGGTGCGCAGCATTTAGGAACGCTCACTGGCCAGACTGTACAACACCAACTAAGTAACCAACAGCCCTTTGGAGGACGGGCCCTGGCCCCGATGCGTCCTGCCACGGAGCGAAGCCAAAGTCTTCAAAGGCTGTTCCGCCGTTTGTCCCCAGAAATACCAATGAAAAGAAATGAATAAAAAAGAGACAAGCCTGTGCCAAAGGATGGAAAGTTGGGGAAATGGATAAAAGAGAAGGCTAAGGGAATTCCACCCCCCCCCCCAGCATGGGGGAGAGGTTGTCATTGACAGGTGCCGTTCTACTGACAAGAGAGCCTCATTACAGCACAACAATGATAAGGGCAGGTGATCTCCAGAATGCCCCCCCCCACCCCCGGCATACATGCTATTATGTCGGCCATGATGTGTGTGGACAATAAGGGCATAAACATCAGCCGAAAACATCCTGCCGACTGAAGGCAGGGCAGCTGGGTGCTTACTATCTGTATGTAGGGAGGGGAGCGGCGGGTGCTGACTGATCTGCCTAATGAAGACTCGGAAAAGCGGGGGGGGGGGGGGATGCACCACTTGAATCACCCACCTGAGACCATAATGGGGGACTGATTGTGGCCCCCATCCCCCCCATAGGCCGCTTTCAGCGAAACACCTGTAGGACACTGCACTTCATATCAGATGAACGTTGCCGGTCATGGGGCCGCTTTGCTATTTTAATATCAATTCTCTGACTGTATCGTTTTATATTGCGCATCATGGTTTACGGTCAGATCAATGCCACCTATGATCTAGCGAACTGCAAAAATGCCCTTCTGGTGTGTACTGCCTGTAGAGCAGGGGGGGGGTTTCTTTTTTTAATAAAAACATAAATTGCAAACATACTACAGACACATCTGGAGAACATCAAACGCTGAGGCAGAAGAAAGAATGAACTATGAAGGAAACTGACTTGTGACGTCCACTAAGCCTGTATGAGATGATCGACTCCCAACTGATCCAACCCCCCCCCCCCCCACAAAGCCTCACTGCTCCTGCAATATGGACACAGTTGCATATTTCATATTCCGGAATATCGCCCTTTTTGTTATGCAGCTCCACCAGACAGGTCCCAAACCTAGAAGAATGCAGGGACTCGACATGCCGACACCAGCCGCCTGTGACGTGTGGCAAGAGGAGCACCGCACATGGGGCGGCCAGGAGGGTGGGCCGCGGCGGGCCTAGAAAACAAACAAGGGCTTTCACGCTCCGGATGCTAACGGCGTTTGCCCCAAGCCAACCGCATATTTACACATAAAGGTCACCATCCAAGAAATCAGACAAAAAAAGCTAAGTACACAAGGAAAAGTCATGGAGCGGTAAGGGAGGGAGGCTTCAAGACTGCAGCCAGGAATGGGGGGGCTTTCACGTGAACTACCGAGGTGAAGGGGCCACCCTGTATACACAGGAAGGGCCAGACAGCAAACCTTCAAATCAGAGCTATGACAAAGACCCAGAGACTGACCAGTGCTTTGGCAAAACTGCAAATTGGTCAGAGTGGGAGAGATGGAGAGAGGGAAGGAAGAGATGGAGAGGGGGATGAAGACAGGGAAAGAGGAAGGTCATAATAAGGGAAGAGAGGACACATATGAATGAAGAGGGGAAGAGGGACAGAGAGAGGGGGAGAGATGGAGAGGGTGAGAGAGGGAAGGGAAGAGGAGGGGGGGAAAGACAGGGAGGAATGGAGATGAGAGGGAAGGAGGGACAGAAAGGAAGACTGAAGAAAAGAGAAATAGGAGAGAGGGAAGCAGGAAGAAGAGAGGGAAAATGTAGTGGGAAGAGGGAAGAAGGAAGGAGAGAGGGTGAGAAAAGTAAATAAGGAGAGATGGAGAGAGGGAAGGAGGGTGAGAGGGAAAGGGAAAGAGGGAGGAATGGAGAAAAAGAGGGAAAAATTGAGTGAGGAGAGAGGGAAGGAGGGAGAGGAAGAACAGGTAGAAGGGGAGAGGGGAGAGAAGGAAAGAGGGAGAGATGAAGCCTGAGTGATGAGAAAAAGGAAAGAGGAAAGAGACAGAAAGAAGGGATGCAGCATAAAGATGAAGAAAGAGAGGGAAGCAAAGAAAGGTGGGGTGAAGGAGCGTGTAGGGCAGACACAGGCACATGCGGCTGCTAGTCCTGGGGGGGGGGGGGCAGATTTCCCAACAAGTGACATTGCTGCTTACTCTCTGAAAGGAGAGAAGCTGTTTAACTGCCACCGAGCACATCCATCATTAAAAATGCAGTTACACTCTTGGGGGGTCGTTCCAGCTCTGATGAAATGCATATACACTGCCGGCCAAAAAAAACGTCACCATCTGAAGTTATATCAGCAAATACTTAAGAGCCAGTGACTGGATCATTATTACAGCTCAGTAACGTTATGCAGCAATAAAGTAAAGTCAGCTGAGTACCTGAATCTACTGAATGGCCAGGTTACACCTCCATCCATCATCAATGGATTTTTTCTTCCCTGTTGGCATGGGCATATTCCAGGACGAGAATGCCAAGATTCATTGGGTTTGAATTGTCAAAGAGTGGTTCAGGGAGCATGAGGAATCATTTTCATGCATGACTTGGTCACCACAGAGTTGTGACCTTAACCTCATTGAAGGTCTTTGGGATGTGCTGAAGGAAGCTTTATGGAGTGGTTCAACTCACCTGTCAATACAGGATCTCAGTGAGAAATGAATGCAAATCTGGATGAAAATAAAGGGTGAGATGTTGTATAAGCTTGTGGAAACAATGTCATGACAGATGTGCGCCATAATCAAAGCTAAAGGCAGCCCAATAAAAAAATTCAAATGGAGACTTATATTTTGGCGGGCAGTGTATACCATACTATAAAGATTTTAAAATAACCAAATATACCAAAAATAGTATGCAATATCCTAGTACTGCTACAAAAAACGTCTGCATCTTGTATCTCAAGACTAACATCAACATGAGTACCAGATGATTACAAATGAGATGATTGCAAATGACTCCATGAGTAGCTGTTGATTGCAAGAACATCTTCTAAATTTGTAGTATGTGATGATGCCTGAACTTTATTTATTTATTATATATCTCTGCTATGACTTTTTTCTTGACATTTGTACCTGAACACCTCAATACATGCCGTAGCAAAGCATATGAAGACGATCAACGCAATAGCTGACCTTCCCAGCTTCAGCTGAACTTTATATTTTTTTCTTTTAGATTTGAACAGAATTTCCTCACTGCTTCCATTAGAGCTTCAGCTTCAGCATAGAATTAGAAGCGTCACGTCCAACCTTCAGACAGAGAGATCTTCAGATTGTTTTTTTCTGCAAGAATATTGATGTTTGTTCTGGTCTTCTTCTGTAGAGTATTAGTTCTATGGTACAGCCCCCAAAATACTGCATTCAGAATTAATATTTGTGGGCTTTAGCTCAGGAAATCAGCTTTTGAGGGTCTGAGGGCTCCTCCGGTGGTCCAAAGTGGCCCCACCCCAGCACATGCCCCTCACATGACCCGGCTCCGACATTAACACCTGGGTGGCGCAGGGGCTCTGCCCCAATTCTTTTAGTTATTTGAACAGGAAATTCCACCCTGGTGTTTTTGAAACAAAGTTTGTAGCTGGAGATGAAAGTAAGTGGCCATTGTAAGCTGTGAAATACTCACCTGGGTAGGGTTACCTTGGATGTTTTCTATTTAATTATATGAGATTTTTTAAATCATATGCATGTGTTCAGATCAGTTTACTCAAGTGGGACACTCATATCTACGCATAATGAGTAAGAAATTTTTTACTTTTCTTAAACCCATAGAATAGATAACTGACAAACCAAATACACCAGCAGAAGAAAAACTATTTCCAGGTTACGTGTGACTACTTATTAGTAGTCACACTTAATAAATATTTGTTACATACACCACAGAACCACCCATAAAGCTGTTTGTATCAGTAACATTGTATGTTATACAACAAATATTGCTTATTCTTTTGTTACAATTCACAAAAGACATCACAGATAGGTGCCAACACAAAAAATGGCAAGAAAGGATTATGTCAACATCTCTCCACAGGGATAAACGTCAAGATTTTCTCTCTGGTGCTACATTTCACATAACATTGTGCACCTAGAAAGGATTGCTTCTGTTCCAGTACTAAAAGAGTTCATTCAATTAAAGGTCTAATTAAAAATTTAAGTTTTATTCAAAAGGTCAAAGGGCAAGAAACGGCTCTTCATTTCCTGTGAAATTCAGGGAGGACAGGGTCTGGGCCATGACCATGAGGCCATCACCCCTGACAGCCGCATGAAATAATGACGTAGTGCATGAAATAATGTTTTCTCATCAAGTATGATTCAATACTCACAGCTCAAAATGTCACCACACGCATTATATGACAGAATTTAGCACAGAATGCTGGGTAATAAATCAATCAGTGGCAATGTCAGGGTGAACCCATGGAGATAAAGACTGCATCTTACAGTACAGGGGTGACGAGGCACGGATGTTTATCGGCGTGCTCAACATTTGTCTGAAATACTCAGCACCTCAGAGAGCTAAGGAACTGCAGCCACAGACTGCCAAAAACACCTAGCAGCAGAGTGATGTCTATATGCACTGCCTTTCACCACTGTTTACTTGTACCTGTCATGTCCTGCCCATCATGTGCGTGTCTGTCCTTACCATCTCCATTTGAGCCATGCCTGTTACTCGTCATGTCCTCGTCAGTCAATGTATAAAGTACCTGCTTGTCTTGTGCTCCCCAGTTCAGTCATTGTCATCCTCTGTACCGTGACCAGTGACTCCCCTCTTTGTTGCCGTGTTCCTGATCCTGTTCCTTGCTACCCTCGGTCTCCCTTATGTTTGACCCCTCGAGGTTCTTTTCTTTGGGTTACTTGGTTTCTGTTTTGTTTTGGACTGTCAATAAACCTCCCACAGTTCTTCCTACAGCTATACAATATCTGGGCCCTCCCTCCTTTGTATTGTGACAGTACTATTTGCACTGGGTTATTGTTGTTGTTTATTATTGTGTACTGCATTATATTTTATTGGTAACACTGTACTTGAGGGGGCACAAGTCAGTTACTACTCAAGTACAAATCATGATCAAATATACTAAATATAACATGAAATTCATAACCCGTTATGACTGATTGATGATAAACCAACATGGGATTAGTGCATAGTTTCTGGTTAATACATTACGTAAGAGTGTACTACTCTGTAATTTGTGCCCCCTCAAGTAAAGTGTTAGCTTTTTACTTTAGTTTTTTTATCTATCCCCCACCTAGTATTTATTGTTCAGTGTTTATTGTTTAATTATTCTTTGTTGTAACTGTCTGATGCTATGAAGACTCACAATTTCATGTGTGTCAAATGACAACAAAGTGGCCTGACGTGACTTGAATGCATCATCTGTTGTTGTTGGTTGTTCAGACGGGGATGCAGCTGTTTAACAAACTTTTTTCTTCTGTTGGCTTTCGCATTCTTCCCTGGTGTTTCTCAACACTCCACTTTTGTGTCATCTCATGATTGATCCAAGGGTGTCGTTAGGCCTGTCTGTTTTTTTTGTTTTATTTTGAGACAACTTTTTTTCCCAAATCATTATAATCATATTAACAATCATGCTATCTGTACAAGACTGAAAGAATGTATTTCATTTCAGCAGTTAAATGAGTAGAATGTTTTATACCGCAATAAATATTTTGTCATTCAAAAGGAACAACTGAAATTATAGCCTATCCTAAACCCACAAACAATTTAATAAGGACTGTATATGCATTTTAAAAACATTTATGTGAAGTTTTAAAACCCAATCACGCAATTTCCATAGTGAATTTTACCACTGAATTTTACGTCAGACTACCTCTGGCCTTTTTCACTGAATTTTAAAGCGCATCTCAAGCACTGTAGTTTGTGGCGCGCCTGTTCGTTGTAAGATCGAATCTGACTGCACTGCATTCCTTTGTCACTGGAAAAAAAACATACATTTTCCATTAAAATTTATCTAAATTTACCTACTGCATCATATGTCTGCTATGTTTAGCTTGCATTTGTTCAGGGGCTGAGCCCCCCTAATTTTCAAATCCTAGAATCGCCCCTGGATTGATCCCTTCTCAGAGTGGACATGGCACAGCGGATGGGTGCCGCCCAGGATGAGTCAGGGCAGCAGATGAAATAGGACCCCGGGATTTTCAGAAAGACCCGGCGGAGATTAGGTGACAGCGCTGTCCCCAATCTGTGCCGCCAGGGGAACAGTGTTTTAGACTTGTTACTGAGTGCAACATTGTGGCAAGAATTGGTTCAAGAGCGTGCAAACTTTTGTGGGAAACTTGATTTTAATTCCTGTAGTTCGAGGAAGCTTACTGTTTGCCCGGCTTGCCTTAAGCTGCTGCTAAGCCACAGGGAACGTGCCCTGGAGCTGAGGTGGGAAGTGATGCAGGAAACGAGGGTAAATACGCTGTGTCCATCAAGCCAGGAGTATTTAAACTCACAATCGTTCAGTGAGGATGAGTAAAGCTTCAGCAGGGATTTTACAATACACAGGAGCAGAAGTTCAAAAAAGACCTTTAAATAGAGGCTGTTAACGAGGTCCTCTTCACCAAAAAAAGCCTTTAACATATTATTTAAGCAAAATTGGTTCCATCTGCAAACACTGGGTGGTTTGTACTTAATCAAGCTCTTCCTATCTTGATTATTGACTGCATCCTGTTTCCGAATGTAACACAGACTCTATCTAGTCTCATTTTATTGTATGGCATGCCGTTCTCATTTATGGGACACAAAAAAGATTAGATTCAGTGTCAACGGATTAGTGTGGGCTCGCGCGAAATTAGGATCAGATTTTTTTTTAATGGTCCCCAAGCATAATAGGAGATCGGCTTTCAGTGAAATGCAAACCCTAGGAGGGTGAATGAGGTATAAACAAACAACTGTGAAATAGAGCCACAGAACAGGTGCTGCAGAAAGCTAGCGGAGCAGCATGCCACCGACGTTTGCTCAGCTGACATTTGAATTACGCTAAGTAGCATTTCAGCTACTCATTTCAGAAGTCAATTAAAGGCAATCAATGTTTTTGTTCCTGTAACCTTTAATGATGCTGGTGCTCGTATTTGGATATTATGGGAATATACACAATTTGTATAAGGAAACAGTTTTAAAATGCAAATAAAATCAAAACGCCTTTGCCATACACAGAGGCCAGCGCAGAAAAGTCATATAATTTAATATTACTATAAAATGTTTGGTTAATTGTCCTACTAAAGCTCAGTTTGATATATTTAAAATGATTTTATACATAATAGTTCTGTTTAATGAATAAAACATGCATTTCTAAACAGACCTAACCATAACCCCCCCCCCCCATTTTCTTTTGTCAAAAAAGATTCTTTGCAAAGTTTTCCCGCAAGATAAAACATGATATTAATTAACATTTCTGATGTGTTTCCCAATAAGCTATGGTAGACATTGTTAAGTAAAAACTTTAAAAATGAGCTACACCCGATTCATTTGTTCATTGAAAAGTTACAGAACTGAGATAACGAGTGCAGTGTCCTTCAAGTAAGATGCAACAACGTCTTTCGAGTAAGATGCATTAATGCTTTCCAGGTAAACTTTTTAATATGGAGACACACGGTGCTAAACTTAACAGGACTATAGGACTCAATGAAGTAGCTCTAAAAAGTAAAGACATTGATGTTGAGGATAAGAAGGTATGAGTTGTTAGCTCAGTCATTTTAAGACAGGCATGCCAAGATGCCAGGAGCTCCTCGGGGGACGACCTGCTTGACATCTAGCTGTGGAATGGCTTGGAGATTCCGGAATGCACCCTGTAGTGCTTGTAGAGGATGGTGGCTGTGGCAGCCACGCCAATACAGGCCAGAACCAGAATACCCACTGCTATCCCCAGGCCCATGGACGTCTTGGAATCATCTCCCTTGCTGTGTGATGCTATTCATCAGTGGGGAAGGAGAAGCCAGTTAGACTTCCAGTTTTTTCATACTTCTGCAATTATTAAGATCTAAGTTCTTTGAGGTCAACTGCCGTGTTCTGCCTACTGAACAGCATATAATATTCCCATAGCCTGCAACACTTCTAATCACGGTCCTGACAGAACATATTCCGGCTCAGATCTAATCTCCACAATTAAGGATCGATGAAAACAGACAATTGAGTCATCGATGACTCATACAGGTATGGGTTTGTAGTAGAATGACATTTAACATTGTTGAGAATTTCATGGAGATTTAAACAAAACTTACCCTGTTCCTTTGATGATAGCACTGAAACAGAATAGGGATTGAGAAAAATGTTATTCCGGCTCATATCAAACATCGACTATACTCTAGACCACATTTAATTCATATGAGTTGCTGCATATAAGCAGGCCAGTCAGATGAGCTTTGTCATGTGGAGATGCTTGGATCGGTTTGCAAAGAGGCTCTCCTATTGGTGCTGTTGGAGATGGCGGGTCTGCTGAACGTACCGCTGTCTGCCCTGGTGACGATAGGTGGGGAGGTGATGGTGGTGGAGTCAGAGATGCCTGTCGTGGGGGGGGGAGTGCTCTGCACGTCCCTCTTCCTCCTGCGGCAGTTCTGGGAGTAGAGAGGTACAGGACCAGAAGGTGGGGGTTGGGGTGGTGTGTACACCAAGGCCACAATTATCAAAATGAATCATCTTCATCTGACTCCGTCTCTAATATAGAAGTAAGCTGGTCTGAAGACCAACCGCAACAAAGTCCTGTTTTGGCAAAGCGTACGTGTTGAATTCCTTTTGCCACATGATTTTTCATGTTTTCTTGCGCACCATGTTCGGCCCGTCCCTCCCATATTCTCTTCACCCACGAAAGAAAGTAACTTTTTCCCTAATAAACCTGCCGTCCCATGCAAACTGGCCGTGTCGAGTTGCACCACTTCCTACACTGTCCCAAGATACCCTCACGTCCTAGTTCGTCAAAACCTACTTGACCTGTTTTTCATAGACCAAGCGACTCTCAGGGTCTCTATGAAGATCATGAGGATTTGAACGCCATTAAGTATACTGGGCTAAGAATGCGGACTTCTGACTTGTATTGTCAGGGACCAGTCCCCAAATTCTACCAGCTGTCTCACTTGAACAGATTTGAAATGTCTGATAATAATACATAAAAACTCTAAGTTGTACTGAGTAACCTTGATGAACCCTATTTGTGGTCAACTGCTGTATATTTACTGAACTCAATGGTATATAGTATTCCCACATAGTAACCTTTATAAATAATGGAAATATGAAATGATGTGTAACTTGCCAGGTCGTTGGACTGTTTCTTTTTGCAACCCCCTGTTGGAGACGTACATGCACACATGGAGGTGAGAGCAAAGCTTAGGGACTGAGCACAGGGTCAGGCATTTATCTGGTGCCCCTGAGGCATTTAGGGGGATTAAGGGCATTGCTCAAGGACCCAAGGGCAGCATCAGTTTGCTGGCCCCGAGATCGACGACTATCCGATCACATGCACTGAGGTCTAATCCACTGAGCCACACACCAGCATCCAGAGCGGCGGGCTGAAGAAGGTAAGTGTGGGTCGTACCTGGAACTGTGCACAGGTGGTCTTCTCACAGAGCCGGGTGATGCAGTGCAGAAAGTAGGTAGAAACGGTTTCGTTGTGCTGCTCCACAAAGCGGAAAGCTGGGAAGGTGAACCTGGCATTTTGGCTCTGACCATTCTCCAGCATGGTTGTGAGTTTGTCCCTGTTACACCTGCGGTTGAAGCCAAGGTGGGGGGTGGGTTGGGGGCAGCGAGAGCAAGCGGTCACTGTCTTCAAGGTGGATTCAAGTCCCAGATCTCACCGTAGTTACTCTGCGGCTTCTTTGGGCACACTTACGCAACGAAGAGATTGAAGTAGGTGGAGTTCTGGGGATGGCGAGTCATGGAGGCATAGCATCGATCCAGGAGCACGTTGTACCTGTAGGGAGAGGAAAAGATCACTCAGCACCATGCCAATGTAAGTGTGGAGCATCTTCAAGCAGAGGCCTATGAGGATGACATGGTGTCTTACTGGGACGTCAAGTTGGTGGCCTTCACAAGCACATATATGTTAGTCTTCAGCTCGATGCCCAGTGGCGACATGACCATGAGGGTAGTGTAGTTTCTATCCTGGCCGCAAAACATAATGAGTATATCGTGTGTAACTACAGTAATACATAAACGTAATAACTGAGTGACTCACAGAACTCCAAGCACATTACAGTGGCTCTAAGCCGCCCCGGAATTTCGTTTTGAATACCTTCACGGATATCTAACCTAATCCTCTGAACAGGTCAGCAGCCTCTCCGGGGAAAAGCACTCCAACGGACACAGGAGAATGGCTTCCTGTCAGGCCGGTAAGGCCTTACCTCATACAGCTGCATGCTCAACGTGCTGATGAAGCTGCCATTGTTGTCCTTCACTGCAATGGAGGCTGATGACCTGTGGAAAGCAGGAAAGGGCCAGGAAATATTATGATATTTCATCCCTTTGTCTATCTTTCATTTATAATATTATCAAATCTAACCAGATTCAATGCCTGGTTGACACTCAAAAAAACAGAGAAATAAAATCTTCAGATTAAATATGTGCCACTATGCCTCTTTATTCCTAGCCGTACATTTATCTATTTTATTTGGATAAATATATATATAAAGGTAAAAGACATGGCAGTTGACGCTGGTTGTTGCTCTTTATGCTCAGTATAGGAATACAAGAGTGCATAATTGGATGAGAATGGCACCCTGTGTCATGTGACTGGTAAAATATGAGTTCTATTTTCTGGTCATTGGTAGACAGCTTACACCTCTATCTTCGTGTTGTTGATCAGGTACTCCAGTGCGTAGGAGCAGGAGTATAAGTACTTCAGCTCAGCGTTGTAGGTCACTTGGCCCACTGTCGGGTCAAATGATCGAATCAAACCGCTAATGTTGACTGTCTGGATGTTGGAGAAGTCTGAAAAGATCCCGGTGCCTACTGCACCTGTAGTCTGGCAGAACATGATACATTCAGTCAGATTTCTTGCTAGGTGACGCAGTAAACAATCATATAGGAGTGAATAGAAATATAACGTAAACACAATGTAATATAACGTAAAGTCCAATAGAGGCAGTTGTCGATTAATTGTGGAATAATCTGTTCTGCAAACTTTTATGTAAGTCATAAGTCGGATTTACCTTCCCATACCATTCAGGACACTTTATACCAAAAAAAAAACACATGTAATCCCAAAATATACTGGTAATACATAGTAAACGACATGCTAAATAATCAAAAAGACAAAATGTAAAATTGCTGTAATTGCTGATGTAAAGGGGTGTGGTCACAAAGTCCCTGACCGCAACTGAAAGCTGATTGGCCCCCAGAGAGCTCCCTCCCCAGTCACTCACCGATTATAGACATATCATTGGCTGATGATAAGTCTGACCCTTCAGTATGAATTATGGTCCTTCTTATGCCCCCCCTTAAAAAAACCCACCCTTCTGTAAACTTGATATAAGTCTGGATTTACTTAAGTCAGTTTTATGTAAGTCCAGAGGTGCCTATATAAGACATTCAATGAGTTTAATTATTTACATCCTCATTAACGACAGTTAGAAACACCGCGGACACATATGTGCAGATATTTCTGAGCTCTCCATCTGGGATGAAAACATTCAGCCATAAGTTTTGCATTATAACTTGTCACCACTTAACCACTCACCACGAAATCACTTCCACAGGAGTTCGTTGCGTTCAGCGGAAACTGGAACCGCACCACTGGCGGCATCACACTGGTGTCCAGAGTCCCCTCGCAGCCCGGGTCTGTCTTGCCGTTCAGTACCAGCAGGGATTCGTTGTAGCCGGTGTAAATGACGGGGCAGGCCTGCACTGCCAACTGTATCGTGGTGGTTCCACAGTTCACAGAGATATCAGTGTACTCTAAAAATCAAAGAACAACTTCTGGCATGCGGTCCAGTTCTCTCCAGCGTCATAAACTTCTATTTGTAAAACAGCAGTGTTTTCAAACACTCGGTTTTACTGCTAGTATTTTACTGCATACCAGCTGAAACAAATACATGATCAATTACAGTTAATAACTGCACACAAATCTCAACACTGACCATTTTGCCGGCCTTTTTACAAAGCCACCTGGTAAGTCTATCCGACTTTAAAATATATCATTTAAAATGCATAAAATGTCAAATAGACAGACAATGCCCATATGGTCAAATAAACAGGTGTCACCAGTCACAGGTGTGATACATTACCTGGGCGTCTGTAGTAAACGCCACAGTCCGCCACAGTCAAAGCTTGGCCACTATCGACAAGCATCAAAGCAAAAACCACGGCAAATAAATGCATCACGTTGGTCTCCCCTGCATGCATCTGTTCAGAAACAAAACAGGCATAAAATCAGGTGTTCTTTACCAGCATATGGTTCTCAAAATTAGCCTGCCGGTCCAACAAGAAAGAAGATAACTACGAAGGAAGCTGCGGAGCTGTAGCAATTGACGTCTTGAATGATAATACATAAACAGCAGTGCACACCTTGCATACACACCTGAAGCCTTCCTCACGGACACTTTTTCCGTGTAACTCAGCACTGTATCAAGTCAGCGACATATACCGTTTTTATAGAGGGGGAAGTTCTCCGGGATTGGACAGAAACAAGGACAATGTAGCCTGAAGAGATTGCCTGAGCACACTGTAGGGGAACAATTCACTTTTGTGGATAAGATACCGCAGAGCTTACCGCCAAAGGCAAAAGATGAAATCCTACACATTGCCTTCGAGTTACTTGAAGAACAATGACTATGTGGAATTTTTTTTCCCCGTCGTACTGCAGAATATAGATTCCAGTGGCATATTATTAAGAGACGCGATGAAGTAAGTTCAGTGTCCTTGGGGAGTCCACACAATGCACCTGTGACTTATTTTGGAGCTTATTATGGCTGGTAACAATAGACATGCAGCCTTTATTTCACACGGTGTTGATGCTGAGAACCGAAATGATTAGTCTAATAATAAAGAGACTTAAATTATAGAGAATTCCACTTAAACACGGTATTGACGTTTTTTCCCCTTCACTGCATTTGAAGGGAGCAGTTTTACATTGACACTCTGAATAGAAAACTGCCACTTTGCATTCTAGAGCATGTCACTGGCTGCAATCAATATGAGGCGCTTCCATTCTGATTTGGCGTCTAAGAGCAGAAGAAAAGTACACGCTCAGCAAATAATTCAGCGGTATTTCTAAGTGGTTGTTATGTGAGAGGCACGGCGGCTCTGTAAATAGCCCTGTTGCTTTCTGCCTCCCGGTGCGAATCCTGCCTCCCGCTCTGTCTCTGTGGAATTTGTACGTTCTCCCCACGGTGCGTGGATTCCTCCAAGCACTCCAGTTAAGTAGTTCAGTAAATTGGCAGTTATGTGAATGGATGCTTCCAAATTGCCTGTTGTCCCCTGCTTTTAGCCCTGTGCTGTCTGGAACGAGCCCCACCAACCTATACTGATTGATAAATAGAGGGAGTTCCATCATGAGGTCCCACTGGTTCATGTATGTTCTACCCATGTTTATACTGGTTCCCACTGGGAACTCTGGCATCCTCCCACAGTCCAGAGATTTAGGTATTTAATGGGCACCTCCAAACTCTCTCTGAGCCTTCTGATAAATTGGCAGCCAGTCCAGCAATCTTCTCTGCCTTAGGTCCTGTAATTCCTTGTACAGGCTGGCTGTAACCCTACACTATTCACTGCCAAGTGTTGCACAAAATGGGCATTTCATTATTTACAAAAATTAAAGTAGCATTTTCCAGTGTAAATACGAGGTGGTGAAGTGACTCATAACCCCCAGGGTTAGGGTTCATTTCCAGGCCGGGCTCTGCGCGTCTGCATGCATTTCCCAAGTTTACCTGGGTTTCCTCTGGGTACTTAAGCTTCCTGCCACCGTCCCGATGTGTCAGCTCAGCGGAATCGATTGCCCAGAGCATGGCCGTAGCTAAGATTTTAAAAATACAGAAGTCAAAAGTGTTAGCCCATCCTAGGTGTGCCCCCTAATGGATCGCGGTTATTGGAGTTGCAGAAAAAACACTGAGGACTTGACATCGGTGTCCTCAATGATAGGTAAGGTCATGGCCCAGAGCATGTACGTGTCCTGAGATACAGCCCATTCCCTACTTTGTTCCCTGTCTATCCTGTTGTTTTCTGTCGCTGTTGTCATTCGATGAAAAAATTAACCTGCGTTTATTAAGTCATTATTTCTGCATCACATTCAGGAGGGTATTTCTTTATGCTATATGGGTTCTGGTGTTATTCATGAAAGAATATAATTAAATGACCAAAATGAAATGAAAATTACCTTTGTCAACTTAATAAGTTGTGGAAGACAAATTATATCTTCTATAGACTAATGTGCCATCATAAATCTTAAGTAAAAAATATTCAAAGATGTCCAACAACTACTGTTGTCCTACAACACCCCAGTTCAGTATTAATAATTTATTAATGATGAGGTAGGGGTAAGTTTTGCAAGAGGAAGTGTGAGAAGACTTCGAAATCCCACAAGGAATTATCCTGTTGTTCTTTTGAAGTGTGGCTTTTAAGAAAAGCACTCTACAACATTTGTGACCTTTACTAATGACAGATAGGCCTCTTTTGTTCATATCAGGCACCATGAATCGGGGTGGCATTATGACTTTAGAGGTCTACTTCAAAATGCCAGTGTAACAGAGATATGTTCTCGCATGTAGCGATGGGATAGACCAGGTCAATTTTTCGTTCTAGGGGAAGACAGAAAAACTGACCTCTTTTGTAACACTTTACATTGTCAAGTGTTCTCACCTAGGAATTGATTAATGCAGAGCCTAGTTGTAGAAGAGATGTGACTCCTGCCACGAGTAGAAATGGAATTTTCCCTGTATCACTTTTTCGTAAAAAAAAAAAAAAAACCCAGATTAAGACGGCTTGGCATTTTGAAGGGCGGCAGGCAATAAGGAACCCTCCGCGCCCTGGGTGCAGTCCATCCCGTCAAGACCCAAGGCTGACGCGAGCAGAGCCGACCGCACGGTAACTGAAGACGCGACCAGACAGGATGGTGAATGTGAGACGATCTCTGGGATTGAGCTGCCACGCTATGCCAAGCATACTGCCCGATTAGCGCGGCCTGCTCCCGCCGATGGCTATGAGCGGATGGTGTTCCCTTTCTTGGCTCAAAAAATCAAATAAAAAGGAATGAAACAATTTGCACAGAAGGCCAGGGGGAGTCAGTCATGACACTGCAAGTGGTCAGAGGTTTCTGGTGGAAACCCTTTGGTGCAAACAAGGAAGAAAAATATTTATATACCTCACACAGGGCTTCTTTTACCAATACAAAAGTTTTCATATGGCTGTGAGGGGAATCAGTGTCTCAGGGTTGGTGCCATCTGGTCCTGTCCCTAGTGTGTTGTTCCTGTTTGGCCAGCAGGTGCTGCTGACCATCCTGTTCCCTCCTCTGTCTTGTAGCCCCTTAGTCCCTAGTGTGTTTGCTTGCTGTGGTTGGGTACTGTTATCATTCCTCCTTTTATTGAGGCTTAACTAGTTGTTTTTTTTGTTTAACCTTTGTTATTTTATGGTCTCCTGGTTAATAAGTGTATATTTTTCAGTTACAGTTCCTTGTTTTGCTTCCTGGTTTAGTTCTGTTCTTGTATTTTTGTTCCTATTGTTGTGAGCCTCTGAGTCTCATGCTCTCTAGTTTTCTGTGCTTGTCAATTGTAATGTATTCCACCTATTTCTTGTTGCCCTGTGCCTTGCTGATTGGTTAGCTGAGTTATGGTTTTCGCCTGTCCAGTGTAATATCCAGTTAGTGGTGTATTTAAATGCCTGCTTTTGTTCTGTCTCTTGTTGGTTCATTGTGCCTGTTTACCAGTGCTGCTAGTTGTACTCATGATAGTGGTTCCCTGTGTTTGCTCCCTGCCTCGCGTTCAGTTTTATCAGTGTTGTGTTTGACCCCTCGTGGTCCCTTTATTTTGTGGTTTGGCCCTTTGTATCCTGTTTTTCTTTAATAAAACTTTTCTGTCTTGGAGCCATTCTATGGATCATCGTCTTTTCCCCACTTGCACCAAGCCCCGGAGTAACTACTCTGCCTTTGCTGGATATAATCATCTGTATAGCCATGAACTGTAGGGGTAAGTGTTTACTAGAAAATCACGTCTGTGAGTCCATATAAAAAGAGAAACCACAATCACCAGTCTCTCTACAAGGAATGCAATTCTGATGCATCCAGAAGAGCCTGAATTCTTCATGGCATGGACTCAACAAGGAGCTTGGAAACCTACCTTAGAGATTCCGGTCCATGTAGACATGATTGCATCATGTAATTGCTGTATATTTGTGCTGTGAATCCCTATAATACACTGAATTCCTTGTCGTGTCCATGGAGTCATCATCTGAGATGACTTGTGATTCATGATGTGGAGCATTATCCCACTGGAAAGGGATGCACATGACCAGGAATAATACTCTGATAGGCTGTGGTGTTTATGTGATGCCTGATTGGTACTAAGGGGCCCAATGTGTGCCAAGAAAACATTCCTCATATCATTACACCAACACTGTCAGTCTGAACTGCTAACGCAAGGCAGGTTGAGTCCACGGATTCATGCTGTTTGTGCCAAATTCTGACCCCCACCATCTGCGTGCCGCAGCAGAAATCGAGACATCAGACCAGGCGATTGTTTTTCCAATTTCAAACTGTCCGGTTTCGGTGAGCTTGTGCCCACTGCAGCATCAGATTCCTGGTCTTAGCTGACAGGAAAGGAACCCAATGCGATCTTCTGATGTTGTAACCCATTCATCTCAATGTTCAACATGTTCATTTATGTTTTTCTGCTCACAACTGTTGTAAAGAGTTGAGTTGTTGTAGCTTTCCTGCCAGCTCTTACCAGTCTGACCATCCTCCTCTCTCATCAACAAGGTGTTTCCATCCACAGAATTGCTAGTCACTGTATGTATTTCACAATTTTATTTAAACTCTATAGACTGTTGTGCCTAAAAATCCAAGGAGATCAGCTGTTTCTGAAGTACTCAAACCACCCCATCCGGCATCAACAACCATTCCATTGTTGAAGTCGCTCAGATCGCATTCTGATGTTTGGTCTGACATTAATTGAAGCTCTTGCCCATATGAACATGATTTTTCTGCATTGAGCTGCTGCGACGTGATTGGCTCATTGGATAACTGCATGGACATACAGGTGTGCAGCTGTTCTTAAAAAAATGGGCAGTGAGTACATGTGTTTTGTTTTCTGGGGAAACTACTGCAATTTTCATTCAACGTTTTCAAATTTCCATGGGAGGGAAGGTGAATATACAGAGAAAGGAATAGTGCTATGTATACCTAAAGCAAATGACCCATATTATCAGGATAAAAACACTCACATATTTTCGTTCCGGAAAATTCTCTGGCATTTTCATGTAGTTATGTTAGTGCCGCCTTAAATTCAAGGTCATTCTGAATCAAATTCACCAAAGCCGCAATTCTCAAATATACATGCGTGTAAGATCATAAAGGAAATAGCTAATTGTTATTGGCTAAAACACATTATTATTGCAGGTGCTTTTCAACATGTCCATCAATCATATCCTGTTATGGTGCCTGACACGACTTAAAAAAGCTATCGGGAGCTTGACGTAGAGGATACAAAGGAATTGACTCTAGGATAAAGTATATGTTACAGTTGGATGAGCAGGAATTATCTTGGGTGTATCACGATGGTCGCATCATGTGTCATGTCCTTACGGTAGAACTTCAATAGAAATGACGCAGAATTCTGCCTTTTTTGTTCTGGAGGTCCTCCTAGCCCATCACAGGCCAAAGAAGCTTTTCTTTTTCCTCCACCAGTAACAAACCTCTAAAAAAAGCCTTCATTTCAATGTGTTTCAAACATAAACAAAGATTTGCAGAATCTAAAGCTTCCAGAACCTATTGGCATGATCTCATCACTGTTCAAATGATGTAATGTAATATTTCTATTAAACAACATCCCACAGACCAAGACTCAGGCTATTACTTTGCTATTAAGGCTCAGAATTGCATACATTAACCACTGTATGGGTGGCTTTCTGGGTTTGCAGTGATAGTGGCCTGGAGCCTATTCCAGGCAGCACTGGCCACAAGGCTGGGGTCACCCTGGATGGGATGCCAGTCCTTGACAAAGTAATTAACAATACACTACAGATGCACAATTCATTTTACTGGACAGAGCGACTTTCCACATTGCACTTTGCACTGCATTTTCATTTAACCTATATTAATATAACTCATTGCATTGCTTGGTCAACCAGTGTTTACCATACTGTTTACCATACCATACTGATATTTATTTATTTATTATTAAGCTATATCTTGTTTCAGTCATTTCTTCTATTTTCTATTTATTCCGTAAACACACACACCTCACGGGCGTCGCCGCCATTAACACGTCCCCCTCACATTTCATAATTATTCGTTTGGTACATGTAACATAATATATTAGTTCACCGCCAGTGTGTCCCCCCCCACATTCAAAATGCTTCTGACGCCCCTGATACACCTACAGTACCTAGTTATATATCTTCTTTGATGTTTGAGTGCCTTTGTTTTGTTTTGTGCTGTCGAATCCTGTTGAATGTTATATGCCACTGACTGGATGGTTCAAATAAGAATTCCTATGTACAGATATACAAAAGGCAGATAAAGAATCTTCACTCTTTAATTGAGACGTCAAGGACACATAATAAAAAAACGGCAAGGAAAAAACACACAAGTGAAGTTACCCTGCTTGTAATCCAATTATTTAATATTAGGTTTGTTGGCCATATCATAAACGATTCATAAGTGAAAATCTGAGCCTGATCAAGCAGAAACGCAATATTCCACTAGTGTCAGAAAATGAGAAAAGGATTCTCCAAAGAAAAAATAAATGTTATTAGACTTTTTATTTCGAAATACTGCAAAAGATGCACATTACCCTCTAGTGCAATTCTTGTGTATATGTGCAATAACTAAATATACAGAAGTCTGTAATTACAGAATGTTCACAAAGTATACTAGTCAAATTATTATAGCATGAATGACTTATTGCTTAAACACACTGGGCTCATAGAATAGAATACATTAAATTCAAATTACATTTATCCCCCAACAGTTAGTAGTTAGTAAAATAATTACAGCTGCTTTACAAAATACAACAATATTATTACAATAGAATGGATATGCATTGATTTGTGTAATTCAAAATAAATGTCATAATGCATTGTCAATTTTTTAAATTAGGTTACAGTGATTAGGATTTTAGAGGTTTAAAAGCTAATCATATCAACAATGATAATCAGTATTAAATATTACCTATAATAGTTTAGCTATTTTTGGTCTCCCATCCTTTCTATGATTGTAAAACACTAGTCTATTTTGACAGTGGGCTGCTGTTTTGGCTTTTTTATTTAGTTCCAATAACTGCATGTATGTGTAGCTGTATTATTCCTTTGAGTTTCTCACAGTATCTCCTTAATACAATGCTCATCTCGGATCATGTGCTTAAGTATCAGTATGTTACCATGACAATGATGCCAGACATACATCGAACGGGTACGGTGATGCAAGTGATCCTGCTCCCTGCAACGTTAAGTAGAAATAACTGAGGTATTGAATCGAAGGTATATCCTACGTGCTGATCTGGGTCAGTTTAGGATATCAGCGCTAAAAAAAAAATAAAAAAAGACACCAGTACAAAGCAATAGCCATTGGATATAAACAAAACCAAAACAGACATACAGTAAACACCTAGCAACATTCAACATTAGATCTGCCTGTGGCACAAGCACACAATCTTGTCTAATTTAGGGATCCACAACTCTATCGCCAAAAGGCTCAGGGTGTCCTGACTTTCCCTCGACTGGTACCCGATTCTTCCATTTAGTGAGACAGCAGCTAACCTCACTGGATATTTTTACATTTAAAATGTGAACTAATTGCGAGAAATGAACTCCAATCTGCCAAGCACCCATGTCTGGTTTCCTTTTTATGTGACGACTCCTGGTTCTCGTGGACCAGAAGCAGGATTTCTTCACTTAGAACCAGATAAAACAGATGTTCCAATGGAGGCAAAGGTCACCCTATATTTCGATGCTTTCTGTGTGCTTCAGATGAGATGTTGGTTCCTTGTCATCATTAAATATCCTGCGCCAGTCAATGAAAGAGTGGAGATGTTAACCCCAGTTCGCAAATTCTCAATCTGGCCTTGTAAAAATGGTCCTAATTGCTCCCCAAATGTACTCCTGGCTGTTACATTTCCTACTCTGAACTGTAGTGAGCAATGAAGCACAAAATGGGAGTCCAGTGGGGTACTACTAATGGTTGAGGCTAGTTACCATCCCCAAAAACAATTTAAAGCACTATGAATATGACAAAAGCACTTTAAAATGATGATGAGGATGAATTATTATTACTTATCATCAGAATTCCCTTCGATGATTAGAGCTGTGCATCTGAGGTCTACTGTAACAGCTTCCTGTGTGTATTATTGAATCCCTCCAGAACATTTCTCCTTGGACCAAAACAGGGCAGCATCAGTTGAAGGTGGGGTTCCGGACTCCATTCAGCCCAGCAGAGCTGGCCCTCTTGCTCCTGAGCATCACGAGCGAGAATATGAAGAAGCACAGGCTCACAGCACCCAAGACAGTGACCCCGGAGATCAGGGCACTGGTCAGCGAGTTCATCTGGAGATCCGGGCCATTCAGTTGCACTGAAACGCACAGTCAGAAGGTGAGGTCAAAGGTGAAAGGTCAGCCCATGACATCACGTACTCAGGACCATCTCAGACCACACCATAACCATTCTGACTCAATATGGCTTCTGTATGACGCATGTGACATTACTCTTCATTGAAAATTCTACTGTGTTGACTATTTATTTAATGCTTAATTGTATTTTGTTTGTATTTTGTAGCTGTTTGGCACTTTGTCTGTGTGATGCAGATTACAGCTCTCAAGCCTGTTCTGCCAGGAATTAGGTAATAATGAATGGGTTTGTGGAATGTGTAAGACATTACTTCTCACTGGAAATTGTATTGCCTTTAATTATACCAAACCTTCACTATTAGACCCAGCATCAGATAAGAACCACTGGCCTCTTCTCACTTTTTCCCCCAACAAAATCACGTAGAAAGAGGTTACAGTACCCCAAAGATTTGTATAGCAGTTTCAAAATGTTGAAACAATGTCAAGGCTTACCCATTTGAGAATTATTCATTGGAGTTTCATCTGCAAAGTGTAAAAAACAGGTCATTGCAGAAAATATTTTAGTACAAAGATCTCATAGTGTCCCTGGTGTAACACAATACAGCTTAACGTTGAGGAAGTTCACTCAGTGACATGCCTGCTTATGCCAGGCTGAGCTTCATCGCTAGCATGAGACAAACTTCAAAACGTGACACCTGTATTTAAGTCAGAGTTGAGCTTATCCTTTAGCGCAGGGGTAGCCAATCTTATCCGCAAAGGGCTGGTGTGTATGCAGGTTTTCGCTGCAACTCCCTAATTAGGTCACTAATTAGAGGA
>JAODKC010000107.1:18360503-18408053 GCA_026777985.1 Mormyrops attenuatus
TAGCATTAGCATTTTTCCCATAGAAATAAATGAGCGGTCCCCATAAGGATATGTTTACCCTACATGTGTGTGTGTGTCAAACCTCACCACCAGGGAGTTTCCGCAGGACTCCAGTGTACTCAGGCTGATGCTAAAGAGCACCACTGTGGGGAAGGTGTTGTTGTTGATGAAGCCTCGGCAGTGGGCGTCGCCGTGGCGACCGTTGAGGGCCAGGTCGATGTCGGTGTAGCCAGAGAACAGCACGGGGCAGAAGTTGATCTTAAGGGTGATGGTTTGCACCCCGCAGTACACACTGATGTCCCGCTCCGCTGCATTGTGTTAAATTCTCACAGTCAGATATAGTAGCACCACTTGAACATGTTACACATCAATTAGCAGGAAATTAGCAAAAACGCACAGGGCATCACTTAACTTTCTGTGCTTAAGTTAAATTAATACTGTCACTTTTCCTGTTGACTTTTCTGTGTGGCCTCCCAAGCATGAAAATGGCGATATTTCACATGTCAAATTCAGCATTTCTCCATGTTGGTAAACTAATGAACATACAGACGTGCAAATAAAGTCAGTGTGTTGTTTTTCTCACCAGGAAACCTGCTGTGGTAGTTCGCATCGCAGTTGTACCCGTTGAACTGTGCCGTGACTGAGAGAGCCTTACTCATAAGCACAAGAACCAAACATGTTCGTTCCATTTCAGCACCTGGAACAAATTAAATCGTTAATCATCTCACCTGTCAAAAAAAATAATAGATTCACTGTCTGGACAAGCTGCGCACAGCAAACTTCAAAATGTCTATGTAAATATGAGGTGAGTAGATAACAAACATACTTCCAGCTACTCGGAATTTTCGAGCAACATTACCTGGAATCTATTGAAAAGTTAGATCTCATTTTTATTTCAGACTGATATTTACATCTGCTCTACAGAGCCAGAACATGCACAAAAATTCAGGCATCCCTCTGAATTTGTTTGGAGTGCCTTTCGACATTGTCCTCTGAGGGAATCTGAGGTAACATATGTATAATTAATTTGCAGATCCGCGCCCATACGTCTCTGCTCTGCAAGTCTGTTTGAGAACAGGAACAACACATGGACGAGATTTGTTTGTCTGAAATATTAATTCCATCCTCAACTTGTCCTTCGTCAGAAGCACAGAAACGAGCCTCTTTTTGCAGAGAGCCTGGCATTTGTCACTTGCCCTTTTGTTTTTTAATCCTTGTGAAAAATCATGTAGTTTCCATCATATATTCTTACCAATACATTGCTACACTCCCTTTTACGTATTTTGCACGCTGCTTTTCTCCCTCACGTGTCCAGTATTCTCCACACTTCATGACTTCCGACATGGACTGACTGTTTTTTCATATGACCCCACAAGGTTTGCTAGGTCTAAGCAAAGACAGAGATTTCTGGAACAAAAACATTGGGATGTGTCCTTGGCTAAGAACATCTTATCTTTGTGGAAGATCCCAGACGAGGTTCAGACACTGAGACAAACACATCAACTTCTCACAGATCCAAGGGCGCTTATCTTCCCATTTTCTTTTGTTTCATACCTCTCCTGTTTTACCTATTACATGTTCAAGTTAATGACTATAGAACTCAACCATCTCCAGAGATGGTAATTCCCAGCAAAATCCAGCATCCTTCTCCCTCCCCTATGAAAATCACCAACATCACTAGTAACAGCCGGTATTTATTTAAAAGCAAACTGGTCATCAGGTGGCCCACGGTCAGACACCCAATCGCCACATTATTTGCAGATGCCCTCCTCACCATCAGATAAGCATGTAAGGTGCCAGGATGAGAAGGACAGGCCTCGCCCACCATTAAATCGCCGCCAGGCTGCTGTGCTGCCCCCAGACACTGGGCAGCCGTTCCACTTACCCTGGTCCCTTCGAGAGACGACGAGTCAGCGGTACTCCATGTGCTCCGACGCGTCGCAAGCGATCAAATGGTCAGCACCGCGTCCTAGAGAAACCATTAGGAACGCACCCCCCCCTTCCCCCACATTGGGGAGGGGGGGCCACATAGAGATTCATTATTTGAACGCATCAACAAAAAGGGCTGTGTTGCTGGGGGGGGCAGACATGGGAAAGTCCATCAAACCTGAATGTATTGTACAAATCTTTTCACGGACCCCGAAACCTGAGCGTGTTTTCAAGGTTCCCACTCAGATCCCGGCTGCTTGATCTTCCTCTGTCAGCATGCACAAACGTTGGGGCTCTCCATGAGGTCCATTCTGGCCCGGGGGGGGTTATCTTTTCATCAGCGTCTGGAGCGGTCCAAGCCGTTGACTGAGGTGCCCTTTCTCCTCTCGTGGGTGGCGGGGCCATCTGGGCGCCCTTTTGGTGCTTTGTGTCCGATGGCTTCATCAGAACCTCCGCGACCCCCCCTTTACTGGGCCATGTTGCGGAGAAGCATCTTCACTCCACAGCGTGGATCATACATGCCGGGACCCGCCATCACCTCCCTGCCATCTGACAGCCCCTACGGTGTCTCACATCAAGAGGAATAAGTATGAGGTTCCTGGAAATACAAGGAACATTTAAGATCAGAGGTAAATCTGATTGCCCTTTCTGGTCGATTCATTGTATTGATGTTTGGATTCATCAGTTCTCATGGGACTCATAAAGGGCAGTTTTATTATAAAAAAAAAAAACGTCTAAAATCATATTCACAATACAAAACCACATAAATCAATAAAAATATTATGAAATGATACTGAAAGACACCAATGGATATATCTACTGGATATGCATGGGGGGTGGATGGATGGATGGGTGGATGAATGGATGGAAAGATGAATGGACGAAAGGATGGATGGATGATGATTATCCTAAAATGCACCATCTTAAGATATAGCTAATACCTTTAATATTAAATTCTTTATAAACAAAGAGATACAACTTTGCCCCCAGCTATCATATATTAACTCCAAATTTTGTATGTGAATGATTATCAACAAAATATATTATTTATATAGACACAGAGAAGATGATGTTTAAAGAAGGCATTTTTTCTCAAATCCAAAGCCAGTGAGCCACGATGGCCACCACTGCATAGTGCATTTGGCTGTACAAGGTACTCACGCAGTCAGCGTGCCAGCAGACCGGCGATGGCCTCCTCTGCCTCCTGCCCCTTCATTTGTCAATTCTGCGCTGGCTCAGCACGAGCCGAAGCATGTATCCGTCTCCCTCGGGTTCCACAAGTCCCTCTGCCCTCCCGATCTGGGATGGAGAAGCACATGACGTTGGACAGCAAAAAACAAGAACGTCGTTTAAAAGTTTGTAGTGGCCTTTTTAAAGGCCATATTGACACATTTGCCCTATGCTCACGTTCTTCAAGTTCATCTCTTCAGCAAAGGTGATTGTGCCATATAATCTAAGTTGTAAAGTACAGAGAGATTGTTATGAAGGTCAGAGCTCAGAAAAATGTCCCTGTTCCTTTCCAGACCACTTCAGAACTCCTGGGTCCATTTGTACAGACCGCTTAAAAGTGCCACGATTGTAAACCAGAGCTTAGATGGCCTCAAACAAACGAGCCCCGAGAAGCTACTGGTTAAAGCTGAGGAGAACATATTGTGTGGCAATTCAGCAAGCCTGATAGCTATCTCCATGTGAATGGGTCCAGCTCACGTGGTTCTTTCCTATTTCATGACTGTATTTCTCCATATACCAGTCAGTTTGAATCCTTATCAGCTGGAGACAATGTCAAGTTATGGAGCGGGAACAAACAAGGACTGTCATCCAAGCCAAAGGCCGCTGGGTGGTTTTCATCATCTCGATAACTCAAGACTATCTGCCTTGACTTCGTTCTGCTTTCAGGAGAGCCAGAAGATTTCAGAGACTTTTGCAGAGAAGAGAGAGCAGTGCACATTTTTTTTAACCTATGACTAAAAGATTAACCCAAAGATCTCCTGCGTTGATCACACAAAAGTGTGTTTGATGTGAGACGAAAAAAATCAAGAGATGAGACTCATATAATCCAGGATCTTAAACTGATGCATGAATGAGTTGAAGGAAATTAGCTTTTTGGGCTGTGTACACCATTTCCTCATAACATCTACGAACATCGGGAGGTAAATCATATAAAGGAAAAGGAAAGGTTAGGGTTTAACTTGACCGAGTGCCTCAAGAGTGAATCAAGATATAGGAAGTCTCCTAAATGTGAGTCATGAAACTGTATTATAACCTGGACAAGTATGGTGTAGAACTGCAGGAAATAAGATTGCACCTCCACCACATCCTTTGTCTGAATGGAAAGATGGTACAATTCGTTTTGGGTCACTTTTTCGTGCATGACATTAATGCCTTTTTCTCACCAGAGACTAAAATAGTACGTGGGTCAAAACGAAAGAACGGTGTCTTGTTTACGATGTCATCTTATGCACAAATGACCCAGATAGGGAGAGTGACAATTACCTCATTTCAGTTAGTAAATAGGATAATCCATCTATTAAAATAGATATGATATGATCACGCTTTCTCTGAGACTAATAAAAGTCTATTTAAACCTTCCAGAAAAATATCTCTAATTAAATAGCGAAACCCAATCACTTGCTGAATGAAATGGCACTTTGCTTCTGTACTATTGTGTGAAATTTTATCTCTTGATTTTTGTCTAAGCATCCAGTCATCCCTACATTTTCACATAGCCACTTATCCAGTACCAGGTCATCATGAGCCGGCAGCCAGTTCCTGGAGACAAAATGCAAGCGTGCGATGGGATGTGTGTATTACTTGCACTTCTCAGCTGCTCCGGTTCCTACTGAGGCACTATGAGTGAAGAAGCACTATTGCCCACCCCTTCATCCATCTGTGCATCAATTTTTAATAAGTGTTTAAGCAAAGAAAGCTGGGTGTCCCAATTAACCAGAAAACATTGACATAAATAGACATTCACACACACAGGGCACAAGAAAGGCCCCAAATATGTCATTGGACAGTGACACAGAAACCAGAATTCTTGTAGGAAACCCACATCAACAACAGATAAAGAAATTTCAAGCCATTATTACATCACATAAAACTTAAATAAACGCATAGACCATTACTGCTGAAAACTTTGGTGCTATGATTAATATTACGTTATAACCAATGCTTCGGTTAGTGAATACAATCATAAAAACTCTCAAAGATACTAAAATACTCTGTCTTAATTCAGAAGACAGATGGTAGGGAGTGCATCTGGGGGAGAGGGGAGCAGGATGACAGATATAGGGGGAGAGACAATTCACAGGGCACCCTTAATTTGTTTTCGCCCTGGTTCTTTGCAGAGTGCACTCATGTATGTGAATGAGAGCCCTCCAGTAGATTTTTCAACATTGTCCATCACTGTAAAAGGCTCCTGTTACACTCAAGTGCAGAATTCTGCACCAGTTTCAGAAGATATGGGCCTGAGCAAACAGCCCTGCTAAGGCTAAATATATGTATTTGGGTCTAACATGTTTAACATGGCAGAGGCCTGTAATGTACTTGTGTTTGTAATGATCAGACTGTGAAGACAAATATCCTTATAGGACAATAAAGGCTATCTATCTATCTATCTACGTGTGTGTGAGGGTGTGTGTGTGTGTGTATTGTCTGGGTCCCCCTTTGGCCAGCACGTGCTGCTGACCAACCTGTTGCCCCAGCAATGAGCTGATTGAGTGGCAGAGAGACTGTAACCCTGTGGTGATGGGTTTGAGGCCAGTCTCACCTGTTTTGTTTGTTTATTGGTTTTCTGTCTTTCCTATTGTTTACTAGTCCTTTGCTTCCCTGTTTTGCTTTATCCTACTTGTGTCTGGTTTAATTCTGTTTTCCTTGTGTTTGTGCCCATGGTCTTCCCTGGTGTTAGCCTTCAGTGTTTGTCAGTGTTCCCTAGTTCCTGTGTTTGCAATTTATGTCACTTGTTGTCCTGTGCCTTAATTGATTAATTGATTGGATTGTCCTCACCTGTTCCCTGTCGCCCCTAGTCCTGTATAGCTACCCCTTGTCAGTCGTTCCATTCAGTGTATTTTACTGCCTGCCTTTGCCCTGCTCTTCAGTCAGTCATTGTGCTTTGTTGCCCTGTGCTACTCTGGGTCTCCTCTAGTCCTGATGGTGCCTGGTGTCCCTTGTATGTTTGCGCTTTGGTTTTCTTTTGGTTTTTTTCCCCTCATTTTATTTCTGGCCCCTTGTGGTCCTTTTCTTTTGTAGTTTTCCCCAGTGTGTTCAATTTATTTAATAAACCCCTTTGCCCATTATGTCTTGGAGCAGCCAGTGGATAGTCACCTTCTTTTCCCTACTGGCACCATGCTATAAATAACAAAAACCTGTGATTTTGACGTTGCAGTGAAACTTAATCTTATTTAAAAAAAGAAAAAAAACTGACTGCAATCAAAAAAACTAAAAATGTCAAAAGTCTTTTGTTTGGTTACTTATGGTTAAGGTTGTCATTGTGTGGATTAGGGTTTTTCCCCATAGAAATGAATGAATGGTCCCCACAAAGATATAAATACAAACGTGTGTGTGTGTGTGTGTGTGAATAAGATTCCCAGTTCCTACCGCAGAAAAACAACCCCAAATCATCAATGACCCACCTCCATGCTTGACCGTAGGGATGGTATTCTTGTGGTCAAAAGCTTGGCCTTTCCAACGCCAGACATACCGCTGATCCATATGTCCAAACAGTTCCAGTTTGGTTTCATCAGTCCATAGAACTGTCTCCCAAAACTCTGGAGTCTTATTCAAATTCCTCCTAGCATATTCAAGTCTACTTCTGACATTCCTTGAGGTCAAGAGTGGAGTGCGTCTTGGAGTCCAGCCATGAAATCCTTGTTTATTCAGTGCACATCTTACAGTTGCCACTGAAGCACTTGTACCAGCCTTCATCAGGTCATCCTGTAGGTGTCTTGCAGTCACACGGGGGTTTATCTTAGATGTCCTGATTAAGTTGCTAAGGGCTCTTGATGAAATTTTGGGCCATTTCCACGGCCAGGCAGGTTTGCAGCTGTTCCATGAATTTTAACCTTCCTTATAATGCTCCCAATGGCATCTCTTGAAATGTTAAATGTTTTAGAAATCTTCTTATACCCAAGGCCCTTCAGGTGTGATGAAATGGTCACCTCTCAGCTTTTGTGGAAGCTCCATTGTCTTTCCCATGATTGCAGCTGACCTTGAATACCTTCAAGGGTGGGGTTTATATACGCATCACAGCTGAAGCAAATGAAGGATCATTATAGAGTTCCCAAAGGCTTAATTATGTTTAAACTCCACTTCGAGCCATTAAAAACCTGCAGAAGGTTTTATAAAACAACAATATTGTATGGGGTTGAATAATTGTGACATGGCTATCTTAACAAAATATACTGTTACACACAAATACTACATCATTCCTTTTCTGTGTTGATTTTATGTTTCACTCAACTCATACAGATGCAGATAAAATTTTTGGGAGGTTGAATATTTCTGATTGCAACTATATATAATTTTTTTTTCCACACACACACACACACACACACACACACACACTCATTACCATTTCGACGACCGTCTGAATTTCACATGAGGCGTCCTGCTGAAGATTTTAGAACTAAAACCATATTTGTACCTAAAATTTGTCTTCAGGGCAATACAATGTCCCCCATCCCTTAAGAGCAGGTAAACACTTCATTCATGTTTATGTTTATGTACATAAACATTTAACCTCTGACGTAATCGGTAATGTATTCAGTATGTATCTTACAGTATGTAACAAGAAAATCCAACAATGCAAACAGTCTGATTTTACTCCCACAGTGCGGTATGACCAACATAACTATGGGCTCTTTTGTGCCACTTTTGAGATGCAGTCGGTGGTTTTCTAAGCGCGGGGTGGGACCCATTTCTGCAGCCTCGTATGCGAATGGAAGCGCATTATCAGCGCCGGGCCTTTTGTGCATGAGAGAGAGGGGCCTTTTTCAGCAGCTCAGACAGGAACACCATGGTAGAAGTCCCAGGTGGCAGAAATTAACAGGATGCCTCATTGTTTACGTTCGAAACACAAGCCTCCTGCATAGAAAATGAGGCATTCAGAGCCGAGAAACACGCCTTTGAGCGAACGAACGGCAGCGACCATGCCAAACTGTAACCACCGGTGTATCCTTCCCGAAACAAGTTTGCTGATGTTTTCATAAACGTCGGTGTACAAAAGACTACACTTCATAATGAATAATAAACAAGCAAATAAACAAGTCATGACATTTATAAACAATAACATTTCAAGTTGTGGTGAATAATTTATGCGACAAATACTGACTAAAGACTAAGCATTTGATACCTTATCAGGGCTGCAAACTTTGCAAACTACAATTGAAGACAAGACTGCACATACATGCACATGCATTTACATGTATATTCCAGTTTTATGACCTTGTAAATAGTTTGTGGGGTTTGCAAACTACCCCCAACGATTTTGATGTAGCTAATTTTTGGTTTATAACGGAATGATACAGATTTGCCTTAAGATTTCTTGCAGGAGCGTGAGAGTCTGACAGTGTGAATGTTACGCCAGATGCCTGAGAGTTGGCAATGGAGTGTAAAACTTCATGCCATTTCTCACACATCCAAGTGTAGGTCATGCAGTAAGTGTATGCCAAATTCCTAAGTCTAACTAACACAACATGTGACACGTTTTTTTTTCCATAGAAAGGATGTTAGTTTTATATAGTGAATAGCAAGTTTACACTGCGGTATGCTACATCTACCCAGAATGGGGTTTCTCCGGAATCTTTGATGCATTATGTATGCCCGTGATAGTCAGTGCTCTTCCTGGAGGATTAGAGAGACTTGCTTAACGCTGACAATAAAGCCAGAGTCTCCTTGCCATGAACCAAAAAAATCAAGGCATCAAAAACGGGTTGCATTCATTTATTTAAATCGAAATTCACCCTAAGCATTTTTTGGCTGTGAATCCAAACATGTTCGCAGACGCTCCTCTGATCTCGGTAAGGCTGGCTAGTTGCTCGTGATCGATGGAAAAGCGTTAAGGGCGGGGAGTAAAATGTACGCGGAGGGGGTCCTTTAATGCCAGAAACAGCTAACTCTGATGTAGGTGAGTCATAAATTAGTCACGGGGACTCTTTTTCATCTACGTGTACGGCTCTTAGTTGCATTAAGGATAGTTCTGTTTAATTTCTTTATTAGAATTGTACTTCTCAATGAAAATCTGTCGTTAACTGAATGGTATGCCAAAAATGTTCACTGTGGCTGACTATGGAAGAGGAGCCAGAACCCTGTAATAAATACTCAAACCTGTATCGCTTAAGGTAACACTGAGAATAAACACAAACACGGATCAATGTCCCCCTCTGCCTCCTGTCTGTTATAATATTTGTCCGCTAGAGTATGTCGTTTGCTCTACGTTATGACTTAATTGCCCCATAAATTCCTGTGAATCTTCTGCATTCACCACTGCGCCGTGTCCAGCTTGGGAGTCCACACGGCGTCATTCTGAGTGCTCCATTAGATAACCTTTCTTAGATCCTGCCATCCAGATCTAGAGTTCTAGACATCAAATGTTAAAATAAATGTCCACCCATCCATTCATTTTCAACCCCCCTTTCCGGATCTGGGTCGCAGGGGGGTCTGCAGTCTATCCTAGGCACCAGAGGACGCGAGGCAGAGGTATCCCTTTGAAAGAAATGTGTTAACCTAAATGTCACAATAAAACACCGTAATTCTGTTGGTAATACATTTTGCCAAAGGATGTCCGCTATCCATCACAATGGAACAAATAAGCCACAATATTTCTGTAATTCCAGTTGAAGTCAACATAACTTTTTCGTTCATGCTTTTCGTCTTCAGTGAAATAAAATTTTAGTCTTATTACGAAGTTAACACTATCGACAAAGGGACTATATTGCCCTCTAATGGATATGAGAAGAATTTAGTTTGTTTTGAAGCAAGCTAAAATAAAGCCCGTTTGGAATACCATTAAAAAAATAGAAACTGGAAAAAATAATGATGAGAAACTGCAAACGTTCTTATTAATATGACTAATTTGCCAGTATGTCTATTTAATAAAAAAAAACCTTAAACAATACAGCATATCATTTCCATCTGAGAATGGTGTGTTGTACGATTCAGCAAATCCACCCATCCTTCTTTCAGCTACTTATCCAGAACATGGCTGTGGATCTCCTCAAACCTATTTGGGAAGTACAGGGCACAGGAATAGAAACCTATATGCGATAGCAATCCATCCATCACAGATTCAATTGTTTTGCCAATAACATACAGAGCCTCACATTAGATCTTTGTACGAACTGTAGATGATGGTCCCGCAGTCAGTGACAGATCTCTGGGGACATACAGGATGATTCACTTTTTTGTTTTGCACTCTGGATGTTTGGCTAAGTGCTCAGAGGCAAGACTAGCACATGGTCAAAATTATGACCTAGTCAATAGTAAGACCTCCATGACACCTTCAATCAATCAGCCTGGGATGGACCACCCCCCAGTACCCCAAATGAAGATAAGCAGGATGGGTGGAATTGTCATGCTTGTCACACATATAACCCCACGTTGGAATGTCCCTACAATTTTTGTATAAAAGGTACAAGAAAGATGCCTGTCATTCTCATGTTACAATCAGCTTATATGCTTGCAAGCAGATTCGCTGCTTGAGATTTTGGGTCCCCCACTCAGACCCATACAGTTATATAACACAGGAGCCCTTGAAAACAATGGAAAGTTTAATTGTTATACATTCTCAGAAAAAAATGGGTAAAAATGTACACTTTTGCTTGTTCCTGGAGCTGTACCCTTGTAATTGTACGTTTTAAGGCACAGAAATGGACTCTGGGGAACATGTCAAAGGTACAAACAGTATTAATGTACCATCAATGGTTCCTCAGAGTCCATTTCTGTGCCTTAAAATGTACAATTACCTACAGCTAAGGGTACAATTGCCAGCCCCTTGAGGGTACAACCGCAGGGCCAAGCAAAGGTTGTACCCTTTTATCTGAGAGTGTCTGTACAAAGTACAATGAAATTCTTGCTTGAATGCCTTCTCCACAGACCACCGACAATTAACCAAGCAGTGCAACATTGCAATACAATAAATACTAAATTTGAAATTCTCCTCCTTTACGACGACCATGCTTACAACTACACAATGAAATAATAGGTCAGTCTGCTTCGCTACTTAGCACATGCCCTTAATCAAAAAATACCTTTATATTTTATACCGGAGTCACTCTGAAATCTTCTATATTTAAGTTTCACTCTCAAATTCTATAGCCGCCTGGCCACTTGAATCAACGTCTTGTGCTTATGGGTTCGAGTTCTTCAGCATTGCATTATATGACTTAAAGTGTTCACTCCATTCAAGAAAAACACGAGTCGAGATTTCCCTTCCCAGTCTGTGGTTAGAATTTCCCATATAATCACTTAACCACCCAAATAAAATAACAATACTTTGTTTTTGTGATTGACTACACAGTATGTGTTAAGGTGGAGATGAAGGTAAATGCAATTAAGGATGTTCAAATTAAATTGCCTCTTTATATATATTTTTTTATCCCAACTGGGTCATATTCCCTACAGCCCATAATTCACAGCATGAAATAAATTACAGTGTTTGACCAAGGTTTTTTACAGATTAATACGTTTGACAAATAAATATAACAGAAAAGCCTGTTTATGCAAAGAATGTTCTCTGTAAATACATGATTCTGCGGAAATACTTCAGTTATGTTAGAAATACATACGAGCGATAGACCCGACTGCTTGTAATCATCTGGAGTATGTCGCATAAATCATGCTGTAATTACAGCTATTTGTCACTAGATGGCCTCCTAATAAACACAGCGTGGTGTTTCAAAACATAACGGTGCGTATTTGAGCAAGAATTTAAGGGGAAATATTGGGTTGTGTAATACAACATTTTTTTTTCAGAATACTAACAATTTCTGCATAACTTTATATAGCGTAATGTAGAGCGTAATGTAGCTAGAATAAGCCGTGGTTTCATTTTTCATCACCAATCGACTGTCAAGGTAAAAATGGTAATGGTTAAAAATGCTGACGTTAGTATCAAAAGTGACATTTAGATTACCTGTGGTGCATTCCTTATGCAAAAGAATAAACATTACACAAAAATTTGACTTGTGAATTACTTTAAGACATAAAGACAAAAGTGAGATTATTTAAGATTGTTTATTGACCCATTTATTCCTAAACTCTGTAGCAGCTGCAGTTTCTATAGTAAATCAAGACAAATGGGACACAAAGAAAAGGTCTAATTCATCGTGTTAAATGGTTTAAACATTTTTTAATTTCCTCCAATTAATGTACGAGGACTGGTACATAATCTACCTATTATAGTGCGATAATATAGTCAAAAAATAAATTAATCATAACTACAATTCCACAGTTTTCAGTACCAAATAATGAGGATGCCAGATGCTTTTTTATATTTTTGCAGCACATGAGAAAAATATGAAGATAGCACAGAACAGATCTGCCTTGTGCACAGGTGAGATCTGAACATTACAAACTAACATTACAAATTAGGTTACAAAATCAGATAGATCCAGCAGTCCTGACTACACATGCAAGCGAAGCATAGCAACAACCTGCACATACCATGATCACTATAAAAGTTACATTTATGGATTTATTTAGAATTTAGTATGACATCAGCTTCCACCTATTATTGCATGTTTGGTTGTGTGGAATAATAATAAAGTCTGGCAGCCAAACCAGACTGCTCTCACAATCAGCCCACCCCCTGGATACCCCTGTTTTGTTAAAAGGATATGATTTTTAAAAAGGAACCCGGTCAATTATATGTCAATGAGCATTTTAGCCTACTAAAAGTTGCAGATCTAGATAAAATGCTATACATTTTTGCACATAATCTGTATTTCCCTTGGTGGCGTACAAATCATTCAGAGGCCACCGATTCAAAGAACTTACAGTAAAGGAAGGATGGTGTCGGCTTTAACAGCAGCTAGCAAACAGTCCCACAATTATTCCAATGCAGCCAGACCGGAAAAAATGTAGACTAGGACTTACAAATATAACAGAGTTCTATTATAAAAACAGTATTTAGGAACTGAAACGAAACACCATATTGTGAATTGAGTTTGATGCTTACCTAACTTCCAAACTGTCATGTCTGTTCAATGGAACGTTATTCAAAGAAGGGGACTTCCATTTTTTCCCCCAAATTACAACGTGAAATATATGATCTGACTGACAGCTGTATTTAACTTATTTATGCTCACACTGTGTGTGTGAAGAAACCACCTGCGATTTAATTTGTATGTTAAATGTGTCGATTGTGTCCTGAGAAAATGCATTTCGCACGCTGCTTATTTATTTATTTTATTATTTTTTGTACGCTGCTTCTTTGTAGTATTGTTATAATTAATTCGGTACATGAAAATTATATACGTTATATACAATACGTAATGAAATAAATATCCACTAAAATTGGAAAATGCGTTAAAACTCATTTATTACGTTTAAAATATTCACACATCTCTGAGGTTGTGCCTGAGCACTTTAAAATAGTTTATGTACGGTATTCCGTAGAATAACAGTTTCTCACCATAATCCAACACACTGGTAGATCCTTTATTTTTTACACAGTTGGCTTTCACTGTAATGGGCACAGTGGATATTGTACAGCTGATGGCAGCGGAATTAATGTTTTCTCTGTAATTGGGAAAGCATTCGCTTTATTTCCTCAGATACCAAAAGTCACGTGAGACGAAACGGATAGCGCGGCGGTGGCTAGGTCACTGTGGCGCTGTGGCCGCCATCTTGGCTCCAACGGCTGGGCCGAACGGACGTCGATCCGAAATTATGCTGGAGCCACAATGGCGTCACTTTCCCGAAGCGCCGATTATGCGAGGCGGGTAGCGAACGCCACCACATCCCCACGAACCTTGGGAGGCTCCGGTCGGGAAAGGAAGCAGACCCGCCATTTTCCTGCAAGCCTCCAGTCCATTTAAACCCAGTAGGGGGAGGCGAAAGAGAGAGAGAGAGAGAGAGAGAGAGAGAGAAAGAGCAAGAGCAAGAGCGGAGCGACAGAAGGAAAAAGAGCGAGCGAGCGAGTGAGGGGGGAAAGAGTGAGAGAGTGTGTGGTATAGGGTGAGGGAGTGAGAAAGAGAGGATTTCTATTGTCACAAAATAAAACAAAAAAGGCGGTGGATTTCTATCTCGTTTCTCAGCCCGACGCTCAAGCACGTTATCCACATTGGTGCTCTGTGGACCAAGCCGTGGATACAAACTAGCTAAATTGTGTTTTTCCCCCCTCATCCTGCTGGCGGCCGGTGCGGTGCGCGTGTGGGGTTTTATTTTCCCGTTCACTTCCCCGTCCTCCGTCTTATTTGCTGCCAGGTGTTGGACGCCCCTAACGACCGCCGCTCCGTCTGGGGAGAGCCGCTATTGCCTCTTTTGTTGCCCCCCCCTCCCCCCCCGCCACGAAAACGGCGAGAAGATGTCCGGACAGAGCATAACGGACAGGATAACGGCGGCCCAGCACAGCGTCACCGGCTCGGCCGTGTCCAAGACCGTGTGCAAGGCGACCACGCACGAAATCATGGGTCCGAAAAAGAAACACTTGGACTGTGAGTAACGGGAGGGGGGGCGCCGTCGGTAATGTTTCCCCGTTGGTAATGTTTCCCCGTTAGCCTGGGCGATGATGGGACCAGGGCTGCGGCCTAAGACGGCCGCGATATTAAACCGTGCTCTCAGTTACTATAAAAATAAAATGAAGATACAAAAGAAAGGAAAAAACTCCGCAGTGTTGTTTTTGTGCCACAGACGGGTAGCTAGGAAATTAACGGTGACCCGTTGCCCGTCCGTAATTTACAGACACGTAAACAACAGATTATGGCAGAAGTACCGGCCATTTAAATGATTTAAGTATTACCGTGGCCAAAGTGAAATGCCTGTGCTGTAGTGCCTTGACGTTTTGTCCTCCTGGCTTCTGTAATATAGTATCACATATCTCATTTTAGCATTGAAACGACCTATGAGACACCAGTGAAAGGTTGCATTGGGCTTATTGGACGATGTGTACTATTGGGTTGAATTGAATTGTGTAAGCTGTATTGGAAGGGGCTATATTCGAGGTTTTTCGTGAGGCATAGGTAGGAAAATGTTTCCAGATAATTTTTTTTATAACGACTTGCTACATTTCTGAGCTATTTATTGTTAAGGGCATTGAGGGCCTCTTTGGGTACTTGACGTGGTATTTATAACTCGGTGGGGCTAGTGGAGCATATTTGTTTCGATAGCCCACCTAACGTGGTGGGCTAATTAAAGTCCCTGTTTTTGGCAAAGATGGGCGAGTTTGTGATGCGATTTAACACGTCACCGCACAGAAATATCCAAAGGGCATGTCCCCTTTACTCGCATCTATTTAAGAAGCTCTTGAGTTTGCTTCCATCACACCTGAATAAGGCCAAACAGCTGAAATGTATTGACCTTCGGACATTTTATACTGAGGAGCCTTGCTGCCCTAACAATCCTAAGTACTGATCGAGCTGGAAGTACCAAAGGTTAATTGTACTTTCGCACCATTGCTGTACCTGTTACACGCTATCTTGTCAGTCATGAAATATTCACACTGACAAAAAAAGGACCTTTTCCTCCCACTATACCCATGGGCTTCATTCATCTTAAGATAGCCTTTCCCCAAAGGGGTTTAGGCTGCTTATAACAGTACTGTGATTGTAAAGGTTCATGACGCTGTGACATGGTGCTGTGCTATGCAGGTTTGAATGAACCAGTGCTAGTATAACTTAAGTGTGACAGAATTGTTAACATGATTTTACAGACATCTGTAAAATGTCTAATGGTTTTCTTCCATCTATTATGTACCTTCTACTCATCTTCTGCAATCGGAATGATTTTTGTTGGCCCTCCTCAGAATGTGTGACATCTCAAATGTTTAATTGCCCCAAACTATCTCTAAGAAATTTCAGTGTGGTTAAAGGGAAGGACGGATGTTTAGACTACTGATAAACTTATCTTGTCCTGTCATACCAGTTGCTGTAAGGTCTTGGCGCCCCCTCCAAAGTTGCTGAAATTGGAATGACGATTTCTTAAAACCAAATTGAATCACTAACTGGATCATGCTGACCCCTGCTGAAACAGGTTATTCTAGTGCTTGGGCTATAGCTCTTTCGTGGTTATGAACCCTGTGAAGATGTTGCGTGTCATTGCAAAGGCTCCTACTTTAACACCTGGGAACTGAACTTTTTATTTTAAATTAAACAGCTGTTTTTGTTTGTCTATGACATACTTTTAGCGATGGCATCATGACTTAACTGCAGTATAAAAAGCCAATGCCAGGGTTTTTCTGTGCTACTTCTTCCTGACTTGGCTAGCAGTTGGGATCATGGGCTGGTTCCTGAGATGCTCAGGTTGGATAGTGAACTGCAAATACTGTGAAATGACTTGCCCTCTAGAATCATATGAACTGTACTTGTGCTGCCGAACTTGCTTCTGCTTGCCCAGAAGGCTGAGGCTACTCGATATGGGTAACCTGTGTATACGCAATATGAAATGTCTCTGGATTTCCGATGGTCTTTTGCTATATGTGTGTGTTGTATAAGACCTCCACACATTGAAATGGCTTTTGTTGAAATAATCGGAATGATATTCTTCTCTCTATCCTTATAAGATGTTTTCTTCTTTTTCCATGTTTACTTTATTCATCTTCCAGGTGAATTTACATTTCTTTTCCTTCAAATTATAGCTGTACAGGAAGAGTGTTTTATTACTGAATATATTAACCTGTAATTTGTCGTGAAAGCGGATGTTTCTTTTTCACTTTGACATCTATTTTCATCTTGACTATCATGGGTATTCCCAAGTTGCAGTGTACCCAGCTGAACTATAATTTAGGTACTGGGGTCCTTTTCGTAATTGTGTACCACTGAATTTTTCACAAAAGCAGTGCATGATGAAGGGATTTAACAGCTACAATGGAAAACCGTTTTAGCAAATGGGTTTGTGTAGGCTGTGCAAATATGAACCTTGCCCTTTACCTATTAAGGCCATACCCTGGTAGTTATATAGTGGGTGTAAATGAGTCCCATTTTGTTGTCTTGGATAGTTTTTATCTTGGGGTTTTTTTCCTGGTATTTAGACCAGTGGTGGTGCGTGCACACTAACACGAGGTTACTCTCGTGCAGTCTATTTTTTTTTTCTGGGCCATCTTCTCTGCTCTAGTATCAATGTTGGAGGAGGGAGACTAGACCTTGCCACATCAAGAGCTGTTCAACCCCCAGTGCTTATTAGCATACAGACTCTTGGTTTTGTGGTGAGAGACCCATACAGCTAATTTCCTGTGAAAAGCTATTTTTAGGTTTTGCTCTATAAGGAAACCATAGACTGTTCGTTTAGTTTAAGGGTAAGCCTGAAATTCAAATGAAACATAACAGAGCTATTAGTTGATGTTAGCTAGGAACAAGGAAGGTGTCCTAGGTATTTTGCCATTACGGAGTGCTGTGTTGGAGTTTCCTTTCTGTCAGAAATAGTCACGTCAACCCCACCCCCACTATGATTTTGAAATTGATAGTCTTTCTCTACCCTTTGCTTTAAATGTAGGCTTTATGGCACACCCAGCCTTCCAAATTATATTTGGCAAAGACTTGTAATTACCAGATATGAAAATGCAGAACCTGTCAATTCGAACTGAAGCTTAATCACATCATACAACATGTAATGGAGAGCGCTTGCAGTTTAAAGATTTCTGCTTGTACTTGTGTGTCCCAGCCGTGCTTAACCTTCTGATCTTAACCCTTCTTATTGGCGTGGTTCTTATTATGATATAACATCTAACAGCTGAGCAGCAACAACTAAGTAGCATATGGTACATCTTTTGTTAGAATATGATGTTGTCTTGTGTATTTGTGAAGTGTCAGTGCAGTCTGTCTTTCTATGAGAGAAAGAGAGAGGGATTCAGTTCTGATGTAAAGCAACAGTAAGCTGTTCTCCAAAACCAGCCTTTCTGTATAGGTGCACAATCGGTTGATTCTGTTGGCCTTTTCTTTGGGTTTCTGCAATACGATGTGAGACATAGATATTCCCTTTGAGCTCTCCTGGGTGGGGTTGCCTCAACTATGTGGAAGAAGTTTTTCTTAGTTCAGCAGTGAGAAAGGTTACTTGATTAAATTAACAACAAAATGCTTTAAGTAAGCCGTGCGAAACAATGCTGTTTACGTGTAGTGACTAAGAATGGAAACCTGAGCATACTATTGTGTAGTTCTTGAAATGTAATGAAGTCGTATTCAGTTTTAGGATATTGAGCCCACATATTTTAATTAACAGTCTGTATGGGTTTTAAGTACTGATCTAGCACACTTGAAGCTTGACATTTTGTAAAATTAGTGACACATTAAGAGGAGGGATCTGTGCTTCTGCATCATATGTATAGCTTACATATGGGTGTTTATTGCCTGCAGCTCTGAATTAAGATGTGCACAATCCTGCCTTAGGGGTGTAAATGATAATGCTGTCTTAGCTACACAGCTGTTCACAGGTGGGGAATTCTGTGTACATTGTGTTTGTTTGCGATTTCACCTGGCATGCATTTAACATGCTGGGATCAGTTTTATGTAGGTATAAATAGTTCTAAGATATCAAAAAAAAAAACTATCACCAGTGATGTCCCAAGGTGATATCAAAGATCGGTATTGGGTCTGATCCAGGCATTTTTTAATTGATTGGTATTGGCTACCACAGCTCGGTCCAAAGCCTGATCCATTTAATTTCCTGCATCCACCTAATTTACGTCAGTTGTGCAGATTGTAAGGTTCTGTCACAGGCTGCAGTAAGCCTGAGGCATGTTGCTTGAAACTACAAACTCAAGATGTCAGCCATGTGGAAATTCTTTAAATTGCAATCTGAAAGTAGCCCAACAGTTACCTGCAATGTTTGCGATGACGTCCTTTCAGGAGGAGGTACTGTAGCAAAAGAGCGTTGCTTAATACAACAAATCTAATTAGGTACTTGCAGAAACATAAGGGGGGATACTGCAAAACCGTGAGGCTTACTCATACAAAGAATGCACTGATGCCTGTTGTATGTATATGTATATTTTTATTTATTAAATGATCAGATTGGGACTTTAAATCGACAGATAATATTGAATGGATCGGATATGGGTACCAAAAAAGTGAATTAGGACATCCTTCATGATTACTGATGTAAATGATCTGAGCATTTTTATTAGTGATGCTGTGAAATAAAATAATCATAGTAAAATGTTTGATTACTAGCATTAATATTTGCAGAGCTTGACATTGCGGTCACTTCGTAAATGACTTGGTTATTGCCCCTATTTGGCAAACCTCATGTAATGAAACCTTTGTAATGCATCTGAGGTTATATAAAAACAGTAGGCCTGTGAAACGGAGCAGTATTATCTTGTGCAGTGGAATTTGTTTTAACTATTTTGCACAATATATTTATGCAAAATGTTGACAGAATGCTTTCTTTTGCTGTTGTGTACTTGCACAGCAATGTGTGCAGAAAGGGTTAACATGAGCTTGCAAGCAGTTAGAGCATAGCGGTCTTGTGTGTTTCTAAACCTTTCCCTTTGCAGTGCTAAACCGAAATAGTTTTTCTTTGCATGTACAATAACAAACCTCTGTCTTCTCTTTTAACATATCCTTGGCCAGTATTCTGTCTAGCGAGGTTGAACAACCCCACCAATATTTTCACTATTTGTTTTTCTTTTTTAATTTCCTTCCAAAGCTTGGGTTGGTGTGTGAGGCTTCAGTATCACCTTATCTTGTAGAAGTAGGTTGCTGTAGGTCCATTTGTGAGTGGCACGGGGATTTGAGACTTGCTACCAATTTTCCCACTTTGCCATTCCAGTCTGTTGAATGGCTCCCTCCCCACATGGGTAACAGATGCTAGAAGCAACACTGAAGCTCACAGTAGAGCATCCACATAGCTGTCTGGCTCATTGGTGTGGCTTATACCAAAATGAGCGCGGGGAAGGGTGGACAGGGGAGTCCTTTTGAAACCCCTGCCTCACGCGGGCCATTAGAGAGTATGATTAGCTAGCCTGGTGGTCTTGGACGACATTGCCGCGCCTGTGGGGGCGTTAATGTTGAGCGTTGGCTGGGCCTCCCTTTCCTAGCATGGCAGTGTACTCATGTTGAATGGGATCAAAGCTTATTCCTGGCACCAAATTCTTATGAGTCAGTTCGCCGACATGGTCACACACTTGCAGGCATCGGCTGAGAAGGAATCCTTACACTTGGGGATTGGTGTGGCTGTCGCAGACCAGGGAGATTAACACCCTGCAAACATTAAAACTTATTTTACTTTTTTGGATATTTAGGTAAGTCTTCAGCGACTTGCATAGCTTAGTTTCCTACTAAACTGGAACTGCTTCAGCTGTATATAAAAATGATTTTATTGCCTTTTCTTAACAGTGCCTAGTACGGGTGTAAAGATGCATCGATGCCCCTCTTTTGTAGTGCAAAAAACTCATTCTATTTGCTATGGTAGCAATTGTTATGACTCTAGGTAAAAAGTAATGTTAGCATTAGATGCATGGTATATTGTTAACATATCAGTATCGGCTGTTAATCATTAAGAATTAAGATATCCGCATCAGTCTGATGCGTTAGTCCTGGCTAATGTTTGAGCTTGATCATATCAAAGTTAGTAGCACCAGAGCTGAAGACACAACTACAAAAATACTGTAGATGATTGCATTGGATGAAGGGCTATTTTCTGGAGCAGAGGATGAGGGATTTCTTCAGCTCATTCACCACTTAGTTGTGGTCTCAAAGTACCAGCCTGCAACAATTTATTAAATTTGGCTCGCAGATCGATCTTAGGTTTTCCACAGAATGAAAAAAATATATTTAATTCCACTAATCTGTGCCGGCAACCCCAATCAGGTAGCGCTTCTTTTAATGGCTTTTTTTTCTGTACAGTTCTGTTGTTGGCCTTTTGATAATTTTACACTGGCTTGTTATCCCTCTTTAACGATAATAAAAATCAATGTTCTGAGATTCTGCTTCCTCTGTGTTCACATGAATAGTGTGTACTTAAGTTCCCATGATAATATTTTGATATATATTTTTTTTCTTTGTCAGTGAAGTTAAGGTTTGAATTTAGGTCATCAAAATAATTGATTAATTGAATCATGATAGAAATGAAAGATTTCCGGTGCATCGAGTTGTTCCCTCAATATTCATAATTAAATTGACCCGCCTTGGCGCCAGTAACTTACATATCCCTAGTGTCTAGACTTGTTCCTTTAATTCTTTAGTCACAAGTACTATTCCTAAAGCCCAGTGCTACCTGCTCCTCCTATCTGATGGTTGGTTTTGTTGAGCACCTTTTAAGCTGTAAAGAGTGACATGGCATTACCCACATTTCGAAGCTGTTCATAAAATTGCTGCTGAAACATCCAGGTGCGTAATGTAATATAGGCTGCCAAATGTGTTTACCCCTGTACCTGCTTTACGGTGTAGTGGAGATGTAGCAGTTTGTAGATTTTGTATAAATAAATTACTGTTGCATAAAGCCTTTCTTTTTTTTCCCTAGAAAATGCAGCTGAGTGCTCTGAATTTTAACAAACCCGTATGTTGCTGGGCAGGTATCACCCACTTTCTTGCTGTAGTTTTCTTTAAGTAGGGTTTTTTTTGTTCCAAGTCATTTTTTGATATGGCACTGTATAGTTCGTTAGTGTCTTGTAATTACTAACCTTATTTTAGGATAAGATTTCCTTGTTTGCTAAAGGGGGATTTGCATTAGTCTTCAGCAGCAGGTGTGGCTCATTTTATTGAACTTGATAAACATCTCTGGGTTTTAAATGCATTTTTGTCTTGGTTGCTTTAAACAGGCAGTGGTGTATTAAAGAAACATGCAAGGTTAAAAGCCTATGGCTCATTTCACTTGGGTTGGTAAAATGGCCTTACGTAAGAACAAGGTGTCTCTTGTCCTTCAAGTTTCCATCTTTCCACACATAGAATTGTTGATTGTATAATAATGACCAAACAAAATGCTCATCGGATGTATCAAAAATCAGTACTTGGTGGGTTAAATCAGTTAATAGTTTTGTTTGTTCCTGTTTAACTTCTGCAATGTGATTTTAAGACTATTCTTATGAAGTGAAATATTTTGGAAAACAAGTTCATTGAAAGTCTAAAAGCCTGCTGTGATTATCACTTTAAGGAATGTTTTGTAGTTTTTAGTGTCTGTACTTTTTTGCTGTAGTATGTGATATTATGTAAGTTCATAATCCAAAGTCTTCTGCAAACAGTTAAGCATGGCTATATACTGTTATTAGACATGCTTCTGAGAAATTGCTAAAACTTTTGCCTTGCCGTTAGTAAATGGTCAATTTATCAGTCTTTAAACAAGGATGCTGTTTTGATCTGTGGAATGTTATCCCTTGCTGTGGTGTGTAGCTGGTTGTAGCCTAAGTGTGCTGTGATGTCTCTGAGGTGTGTCTGTCATTTCACTTTGGGCCCACGTAGGCCTGGCATCAGACTAGAAACGTGACCACAGTGGCATCAGATGACAGTCATTCAGCCAAAGTCCCAGCTCATTAATGGACGACAGGGCACAGTGTATCTTTTAAGCTCCTTAGACAAACTGACATGAACCGGCAACTGTGAACCCAGGGTCATCATCCTCATGCTCTCCTATTCAGTTTGTAAATTAAGGCGCTAGTGTTGAGCTGTAGATATCTTTATCTTGATCAGGGTTTACTTTTCTCCTGGTCCTACTTTGGAGGGAATTAAACCTTTTATGTAATAATGGGACAAAATTTTAATGAATGTTTGAAGTAGCATCCTTGTGAACAGTGGGAATGTCTTTTAAGAAGCTGAGAGAACGGTTAAGGTTTTCTGACAACATTCCACTCCCTGAACAGTAGCTACCAGAAAATGTCACTCTTTGTCATGGTGCTCAGGCATTGTTAGTTGTCGGAGTCAGTTTTAGCAGTGCTTGATGCATTGACCCTGCCTTTTAACGAACATTAAAATACCTCTACAGTAGTTATAAGATTGATATCCCTTATAGCTACAAATGGCGCTGAAAAGCTATGTTTAGAATACTTTATTTAAATTTTATTTTGTTTGTGATTATGGCAAAAATAGGTGTAATTTGACAATCGAGCTGAAGGTATATTAAGCCTCTAATGTTGAACTTGCAACAATTTGTAATTTTTTCATTCAGTCAAATTTAACATCCAGCTTTCCTAACATTAGTAAGAACAGCATGAAAAATGCTGTATGCCAGCACAGCAACACGGATGAACAATTCTTCATTGCCATGGCTAACTTTGTAGGTTTGTGGGTGAGGCAGAAGTCAGCTTATTGGCAATTCTGCTGAAATGCTTCTGTTTACGGGGGCAAATAATCTCCCACTATTTCTGAGGAACAATCTCAGTCCTTACAATCTGCAAATGAGCCTCCCTGACTTGCCCTTAAATTTAGCCAGGATTGCAGCTGCCTGTTAGGCTTAAAGCATAATGGTGTGTTCTTGGGCTTCATTAAACCTTGGTTCTCGTTTTAACCCAGAAGTTGGAGCACAAAGGTTTGTATGTTCCTTTACTGTTATCCTTTTAAGACCTCCATGGTTTCACTTTGTCAAAATTCTGTGAAATTTTGTTTAAGTACAGATGTTGTTTAATTCAGCAAAAAAAGTTTATTATAAACCAAGAGTGTATATTTTTAATAGATGTAGCTTGTTGCAGTTTAATCTTTTTTTAAAGGTTTTTTTTTTTCCATTAAGCCCTGTTCCCTCATTTCCCTCTTAACTTGTTGCACTGTTCAGCTCCATCCATATTTTTAAGATGAAGTCTTCTCTATGCAATGTAATAACAAATACCAAGCTAGTTTTGGAGTTGACAAATTGGTGCCTTTTCTCTGTATTTTTCATTCGTTGACCCATTTATAGACGCTAGCTTCCTCATCTGTGCTGAAGTCATCCCCAAAGCCTGCTATCATAAACATACTTTGCAATATACACCTAAAATGTCTCAATACAGGCATTCTCAAAGCAATATGTGTCCAAATGATTGTGTGTTTAACGTTGCTGTGCATTATGGGATTGAGCTTTGATTTGTGCTTCCTGTGGTATAATGCAATATGTAATGCAATACCTTCACCCTTGGTTCTACTGTTTCTCTGAGGACTTAGAGCTGTCCCTGGATAACACAGCCAATGAGACTGAATGCTGCAGCTCACTAAGGTTATGCTGTCCTAGTTTTTTCCTTTTTCCCCTCCTCCTCCTCATGATAACTGTAATATATAGGCCATAAAGCAAGACCTTCCTTGAAACCTTCCTCCACCAAGAAAGCCAGCATGGTTCAGATTTTGTTGCCTGCCTGAACTGGAGAAGCGGGGAGGCCTGGCTCAGAACTCTAGGTTTTCCATTCAGGGTGAAATAGCGGGCTTGAAAAGCATTTCCAACATTCTTGTAGTCCTCGGATTGTTTCGAATGTAAACAGTGAACGGGATGTTGTGCAGATTGACAATGGTGATGCAGATGATCAAATGAGACTGTATGGTGCTCTTGGGGTGTAAATTTCCTGTTTTTTGTCGCTAAACCCAAATTGCGTTTACACTTGAAGACCTAAAATGTCTCGTTTGCAGGAAAGTTAAATCAATAACACCTGTATTGCAGCAATGTCGGCGGTGCAAAATACTTGTGTTTTGGCAATTGATGATTGGACCGAAAACAAATTTAGCATATTTGGTATCGTAATATTGCTCTTGGATCTGCATGGTCAGGCTTGTCTTTGAAAGTGTGATTCGTAGCTGGTTTTGGCTGGTGATATTTTACACTATAAAAGTAGATGCATGTTTTAAATGTTTGGTAATTGAATTTACTGTTGTGAACTTATAACCTGTTTGAATTTTTAAGCTGTGGTGCTCTTTTCTGGGTTGTATTTAATAGTGTTCATTGGTTCTTTTATACTTTATATTTTTTTAGTTGATGTAAATTTAGATTATACAGTATCGCTTACCCATGATAAAAATATATGGCCATGAACAAAGCATTACACTCCATGTGAAATACAGCGGGTACAGCCTTGACTGATAGAGCCGGTGATCTTTAGTTTAAACTTTACAACTCAAGGGTTTAGTATATTTAAATTAGAGGTGTGAATCAAGGGGAACGGTTCTTTTGCGTTTGAGGTCCATTTTTATTTTGATCTGAGCTTCATTTTACAGAAGGTTCTTTTATGTTGTTAATGTCGTGTAAATGCGTCTCTGCCTGAAAGACCGGCACTGTGGTCAATAGAGAGCTCCGTTTTGTGAAGGTTGTCACCAGTGGAGAGCATGGTTTTCATTTTCTGTGCCTTTATATGAACTTGTCTGAACCCATAGCCTGCGTGAATTCCCAGCTGCCTCATTGTCACCCTCTTGGCAACCAATTGCATCATCAGAGGCCACAGAAGTCTCTGTACTATACCGGAATCCAGCCAGTCGGCTCTTGCTTTAACTTCCTTTGCTCTCAGGTTTCTGGAGCGGGATCCAAATTCTTTACATTTGCAGCTGCAGCCGTTGCCAGAAGATGTGTAGTTTTCACCACTGATGTGAAGAGCAGAATGTGACCACTGTGTATTACTTCCATTTCATGCAGCCAGCTGAGTCCACACAGGGAAGAGGGGCACTCTCTTATTTGGGGGTTTCTTTAAATAAATTGTTGACTATTCCAGCCTTTTTGGGCTTTAAATATTTGGATCGAGGTGGGTTAAAAATGGCATCTGTATGGGCAGAAATGTCTCCTCCCTGGGTTTGTGTGGTAAGACTTGTTACACTGCCTCTTAATCTCTGAAGTCCAAACCATTTCTTAAAACTGTCATGTTTGGTCAATGGACATAAAAATTGGCAGAATACCTAGGGCTTTTGTTTTTTCCTTTTTAATAGACGGTGAACTTATACTGGCTGCTTGGTATTAAGTGGGGGAGAAAAGGTTCCAGTTTTATTCTTGCACGCACAGCTTTAATGTGACAAGTTAATGTCACCAGATAGTCAAGTGACCTAATGGTTTATGTGTAAAAAAAAAAAAATGTGGGATTTGCTGCTTTGACAGTTTCTTTGTTTCAGCATTTATCACCACATTTATGTTTGCTAGTGTTTAATGGAAGTTGTACAGCTTAAGCAATTATACTTAATCACACACACAGTTCAAAGGGAGAGCAGAAAATTGTTCTCCCTTTGCTTCAGAGAGTCCCTTTCATTTCGCCAGTAAGAACATGTACATTTCCAGTCACTAGCTATTGTATACGTCTGGATTTTCCCTTAACAATGGGCATGACTAAAATGCAACACTTAGCGGAACATGTTTTGAGTACAGTTAAGGGGCAGTAGTAACTCTTTAATGTTTTCTAAAGAAGTCTGCTATTGTTTCCTATGCCGGTGATTGGTGTGCACTCTGCCAAAGCGTGATTGTGTTAATTTTGCTCTGTCTGGGAACACAGTAACCTCTAGGCAGGTAGATGGTTGTGTTTTAATGCCCCTCAGGGATGCCGTGGTAGAATCATAACTAGAGCTGTCGCTATCGATTATATTAATAATCGAGTAACCTACTGATTTGTTTTATATATATATAATACATACAAACCGACCCTGGATGTATCTGTATGCATGATATGCGCACATGCTGTTGTCACTTCAGAAGTATTGCGATAGCTGGGTTAAAAGGAGTACGGAGGAAAAAAGTAGCCACCAGAAGCCATTTGTCTTTTATTCAGTGGAATTGTTTTGTATTCTGTAGAGAAGTTATTGATGAAAAGCAAGTGATTTGTCACTGTAAGAATGCTCCAACTCCCTTGGAGGGTAGTGAGGTGTAACATGCAACATCACTGTCCCATGGCTTCGTGTCTGGTGACAACCCCAGCAGCTTATTTGACAGACTGATAAACTGGAGCCAAATAGAACAAGTTATTTTAGGTCCATTTTCAAGTTTTTATTTTTTTTTTATTTTTTTTTATTTTATATATAATATATATTATTTTGTAATCACAATTTCATCACAAAAACGTGATGAAATAAATCGTCTATGACATGTTCATGTGTAATGTTTTTGAAAAACAGTTCAATGTGAGCTATTAACATGGTGGGTGAGGACGTGTGGTACAGACCAGGTAGTGAAACGCTACAACTGGCCGTCGAAGTTTACGTGAAGTTTGGAAATATCAGTCGGAGGACATAAAAGATCATGATATCTATGATTCACGTGAAAAGTAGATCGTGGACGTCTTCAAGATCAGTCGCGATATAAAATCATCCCTAGTTATTAGCATTCTGTGGTTATTATGCACTGTATAATGTAAGATGGTGGCGCTAAGCAGTGGGGGTTGCATTTGTTTTAGCAGAGATTATCTCTAGATACAGGAGTTACAGAAAGTAAATTAAGCCTAGTAATTTATGTGAAAATGATGACAAAGGCGGCTAACTTAACATTATTGGGTGAGTTTGTGGATGTCGTCTTTTAAGGTGTTGTTGCATTGCAGTTGTGATGTTTAAGTTTCAGTGTTCAGTATTGAGATGACTGCATTGTTATTCACATTTAATGTGCTCCCGCACAACCAAGGCTTTCCCTCTTTTTCTCCATTTTTAATCTGACTTTTAAAAATCGAGTAATCATGTTTAATCAGGGAATCGTGACAGCTGTACTCATAACGCATGTGTGTTCTGTGGACGAAACAAAACCTTCAGCAAGAAGATTAAAATCTTTAGCAATTTTTAAACAACTGTGGGTTCTCTGTGCCCTGTATGTAAGGCAGCTTGTTTTGCACTAGGCTCCTTGCTGTAACTTTTTCTGTTTCCACACTGATAACCTACTTTCATTTATAAGTATGTATCCGAACGGGTCTTACAAGAAAGTAATGCTCCCATTATGGTGCCAAGTCTGCCACTGTGGCGGGTCGATCAGTGTAGCTGGTGGCATTGAGAAGGCCTTGAACCCTTGGTAAGGTACTGTGCCATTTGAAGTATCCTGATGTAAAATGGAGTAAACACAACTAAGGATACACCAATCGATTGACTAGTGATTTTCACCCTAATCACACTAACTAGCAATAGCCCAATCAGTCTAAATATGGCCAATTTTGTGAGCCAATCAAGTAGTTTTACCAGGTAACGTTACTTTTTGTGGCAAATCCGTTTCTATTCATAGACGTGTCCCCCATGCCTCACCTTCCCTCCCTCCACTAATGTTGCATGATAGGCGAGGTAAAACACGTATTGTTTGACATGAAAAGGTCATTTTTTAAAATATTTTGCTTGCAGAAAGCTTAGTGAATTATAGAAGTGCTTAAAGTTTTAATCTGCTAATTATTAAATTAAAAAACAGAAACCGGCCTGTAACGGTATAGACACGTCGGGCTTAAAAATATGGGCACTCAGGACATTCTAAATTCAACTGGTGCATCCCTGAATACATCTAAATCTTGAAAATGAAATCTCTTGTATTTTTGTTTTGTGTGTAAGGGTTATCACACAGTATAAAATATATTGTGTTATCAGTGAACGATTGTTTTTGGGGTGCATGGAACTAATGAAATATTTCTGTCGTGCATCTGCCAAGTGCCAGCTTGGCATGTAATGGATTTAAATATTCTATCAGGGCAGCATTAGCCTGCAGTTATATCAAATTGCATGTCTGTCCTACAGCTGAGCCATGCGTATCACTCTGCTGAGGAATGTCTGACTTCCAGGATCTTCAGCTTTGTCCTTTTTTTTCCTGGCAGATCAGCCCAAGGCTGCAGGTTGTGCTAATTTTCAGAATTGTTCAGATTTTGTTTTGTGTTGTGTTTTCCTTTTGCTTTTTACTCTTGAGGCTAGCTGTGATGTGAGGTATGTTTGTGGTTGGTACATGGCATTTTAACTTCTGAATGCACTGCAGTCGTGTTGTTGAAACGTCGGATGTAATGTCCCGTATGGGGGATCCAGACCACTGGTTCTGGCTCGTGCTTTCAGGCCTGTTAGAATACTTCTCATAGAACTTTATCTTCTAGACAGTGAGGGCCTTCTCTATACATGTGCTGCTTTCTGACTTGGTTACTCACTCACCAGTTAGACACATGTTTTGTTTTTGTGTTCCTCCTGATCACATGAGAGGGATTGGATCAAAAATTCACTGTGCTCATTGGCACTTTGTGCCAGAAAAAGCCTTTGAAACAATTACATGTGTACTCCTATAAGCATATATGTTTAGTTCAGCTTTGCCTTAAACGCCCCCTGTGTAGTTGTTTGTTTTTTTTTTTTTTTTTTGGAATATTACCTTCAATTTCGTTGGTAATCCATATTTCTCAGTGCTCATGTCACTGGTTTATAAGCTTTTTAGTGCTACGTGAAAGGAAATGGTCACGTCAAACCTGATATTTGTTTAATGCTCTGGTTACTTCATATTTTCACTTCTACCACTATGCACTGCCAAATGGTTTGTTCATTTACAAACTTCTTTTAAAGCAAAAAAAGTTGGAGTAACATTCATCAGCAATAGACAGAATGGGGACTTGTACATCTTAAAGGTTTTTTTTATTGGCAGATGTATGTTAACTACAGTTCATCATTATAACATTCATAAGACTCAACCATGCCCTGTAAATAAACAAACCTGTCAAATGTCACAAGTTCCGTTGGGTGTTTCCCCAATTTATGCAAAACACAAATTCCATGCAGCTGCAGGAAAACATATGAGAGTAGTATTGTTTGGATGTGTTCTTTTGCCACGTAGCAAGTGAAAGAACATGCAAACCTTTGTGATCTGGCTTCAGGGCTAAAAAGCACAGACTGTATATTCAGTTCATATTCGAAGGACTCCCTCATTTATTGTGAATTAGCGCTTACTATCACATGTATGTGTAATGCTTAGTTAAACTGTGGATGAAATGGTGCTGCCCAGTGCATTAATGGATAGCATAAATAAACCAGTAATGGCCATGGAGTCATTAAAATTTAAAAATGAATTGGGTATATGTGCTCTAAGAGCCAGGGGAACAGCTTGTTAGTCAGCATTGTGCTTAGAGCTTTCATGTTACAATATGTTAACAAAAGGGCACAAAGAAATTGTTGGTTATGAAAGGGAGGTTTTGTTCATTTTAACTGTGTGATCTTTGTGTGAGCATCCTATTGATATTTGTCAGACTTTGGGATCACCCTACACTTGTCATTTGCAGAAGGTGTAGTGTCATACATACAGATGCAGACGAGGGTGATAAGTGGGTTGGGTTTTGGGATGGGAGCAGTTCATGAAGTATAGCTGTTTTGTTACTCTGCCAATATAATTAACCTGCTTGGCCCTGTGGAGTGTTTCTATAATGCAGCATTCTGCTGTATTAGTTCAAAGTTCTTGTTTTGATGCACATTTTTCGAGTCCTGTCTACACCGTTGTTGTAATAAAAAGTAGATTTATCCAAGGGTAGATCTAGAGTTCCTATATTGAGGATTGCAGAAGTCAGGCTTAGGATGTGGCATAGACCAAGGCCAGCCTCACGGTGGGTGGGTGGGGGGGAGTCAGCCGTGAGGCATCTACTTTCACTCTAGGCCAGATGGTGGTGGAGACCTGCCAAGGGGAAACGAGGCTCAGAATTTCTTTACCCTACAGATAGCGGCTGTAGTTATGGCCTGCATACAAACTTGTGGAACCATACGCACGAAGAACTCTGCGTCCTCTTGTTTGGAGTCACACTGCTCAGAAGTACCATATCTATCAGTGCCTTCAGTTCTTCTGGTGTTTAGCTTGTTTTTTCCTGTATTCTGCCAGTAACCTTTCCCCAATGCCTCTCCCTAGACCTGATCCAGTGCACCAATGAGATGAATGTGAACATCCCCCAGTTGGCGGACACCTTGTTCGAGAGGACCACCAACACCAGCTGGGTCGTGGTCTTCAAGTCCCTCATCACTACCCACCACCTCATGGTCTACGGCAATGAGGTGTGCAGCATGCAGCTGGCGTCAAGCTGCAGTCTGAATTCAGAGATGGTCTTTAATGGGTACATTCGGTCTTGGAGGGGCTCTGGGATGGAACAGCACAAGGGTTTCCCCATCATTTACCTTTGTGTACTTCTCTTTGCTCTTCGTGAGATGTTATTTGGGTTTCTTACTGTTTTTTGTTTGCTGATCTTGTTTTTTTAAACTTACATTAACTTCTGCCTTGTATTGAGTGGGAGTGATTATTTGTTTGAGAATAGCCAGGGTTATGCTTTATAGAAGACCAATGCTAACCATGTTCTTTCTTTACACTGTCCACTACTGCAGTTGCCTAGATAATCTCAATGTTTGCTTACTTATATTGCTGGATTTACCTGTTTTTGTGCAAAGTCTGTTACAGCTGAGATTTTCAATGTAATGGCCATTGTACTGGTCTCTTGAAGGCTGGCTTGTTCCGTTCTGCTCAATCAGATTTATTGTAGGGATAAAACCCCATTATGTTGAACTTTGCTCTATATTCTGTGCAGTTCTAATCATTTTTCTTTTTGTTTAAATTGCAGCGATTTATACAGTACTTGGCTTCAAGGAACACTTTATTCAACCTGAGCAATTTTTTGGACAAAAGTGGGTTACAGGGTGAGTGATACTGGTTCAAAAGTCGGTTTCGCGTGACATATCCCACATGCTAGCAGAAGATGTGTTAGACCACATGAAATGAATATGCAAATCACAAGCATTTAGAAGCCCGTATTCCGGTTCTGTCAGACATGACTGGTTCACTGCTCCTCCAGCTGGCATGTCATGTCTGGGGGGGGCGGAGCCTTCTGGAAGGTGACGTGTGCAGTGTGATAGCTGAAGGTCTTTAAAGTCTAATCAATGCCCAGCATAGGATTGTGGGTGATATTAATGCCTCCCTCCTTCCAGAGTGTACATGATTATCTGCTTTATTGTTTACATGTGGCCTTCCGGTGTTAGCATGACATGTCTTGGTGTCCTATGCAGGGTCTTCCTATGCAAATGAGCTGCCCAACAATTGTTTCCTAAGCTGAAGGAAAGGGAAACTTGCGTGCGTGCCCGCGCGCCCATGCATGTGAATGTTAATACCCGGGCGCACTGTCCTCTGGCAGCCTGCTTCAGACGGAGCCGTCTTTGGGAAGGCAGGGTCTCTAGAGCCCTACAGCCCCCCCCCCCCTTTAATCTGTGGCAGTATCACGTGACACGGCGGCCGCGTCAGTGCCGTCAGAGTGATGGAGCTACCGGGCAGCCCTGATGGCAGCTTCTCACCGGCTCTGCCTCCCATACTGCTGGGAGACACTGAATCTGCTTACTGAAGGCTCTGTTACCAGACAGCTCAGTGTTTTAAAATGAATAACTCCCACTCAGACTCATGCTTTCCCTTGCATTTGCACTCGATTTTTCTTTTAACCTGTAGCAGTATTTGTGTTAAGTCCCCCTTCTGGTTTTACAGAATGTTACTCTCCAACATCGCATTTACATTTATTCATCTGGCAGACGTTTTTCCCAAAACGATTCCTAACAGCAAATGTTTCTCTGTGGCCTTTGAGGGCATGCATGTCTGTGCTAAGGCGAAGAAGGCTTTAAATATAAAAGGCCACCTAGTTAAATGAAGTGCCCTTGATCAGGCTCTTGTACGGGGATGAACGGCACAGTTTCACACTGCCTGTCTGTGTGGTTCCATTTCATGTTGGGAGAGTGATGTTTACCTGTGCAGACAGACCAAAATTGGGGTGCCCAGGCCACAGGAGCTGAGGCTGGCACCTGTTAGCAGATGTGCAGCGCTTTCTCATAGGCCTAAATCCATGTATACTTTTTCTGATGTCGTTCCCTTCCCAGGTTATGACATGTCGACTTTCATCAGAAGGTATAGCCGTTACCTGAATGAGAAAGCAGTTTCTTACAGACAAGTTGCTTTTGACTTCACAAAAGTAAAACGAGGGTAAGCTCGCTATCTTTTTGTTTTTTTTTCTTCCTTCCTCCCACAGCTGTTCAGTATTTAGACATGAACTCGTTTGACTTCTGTTAAGCTGTCTCAATGTGAAAGATGTGTGCTACTCTCCCAATCTTCCACCTCCGAGCCCTCTCCATCTTCTGAGTGATCACAACACTCATCCCTCAGTCAAAATAAATTGATTCTTTAATTCACCTTAATGATGTTTTTATGCTGAAGTGCTGATGGAGTGATGAGGACCATGAACACAGAAAAGCTCCTGAAGACCATCCCTATAATTCAGAATCAGATGGACGCTCTTCTTGATTTCAACGTGAGTAGTTCTTTTGTGATCCTGAATAGGCAAGAGAAAAAAGTGTTTGCCGCTATTGGAATATCGAGTTTAATTACAGGTTAGCTGGTTATGCTGGCCTGTTCTTTTTAATAGTTTTTTTTCTTTCTTTTCCTTAGGTCAATGCCAATGAGCTTACAAATGGAGTAATCAATGCAGCTTTCATGCTCCTGTTCAAAGATGCAATCAGGCTGTTTGCGGCCTATAATGAAGGAATCATCAACCTGTTAGGTGAGTGGCTCCGCAGACACCTGCTTTTATAGACCCTTAGATTCTCATGGTGTTTCGCCGGCACGGGGGAAACTTTGAGTTTTTTGTTAGCCTCAGATTGTTGAATTTATAACGTTATCACTGTACTCGTACCACACTTTTTTTCTTCTTGAATTTAACTCTGTGTCAGTATTTCTTGGCACATTTCTTTTGGACACGCCGTCATGAGTTAAATTATAAGAGCTTGTATGTGTTTATCACTGCTGTGGTCAAAGGTCAGTCAGCTGCTCGTTAAGACTGGGATAAATGCAGAGCTGTCATCTTGCTGAGGTTGTGAGTGTCGCGGTTTTCAGAGGCGTCTGTCTATGCTGTCGATGCACCCTGACCCCCCCCACCCCACATAAGTGTCCAGTTTCAATAATTGTGCGGTCACATCGTGTCCCCAGCCTAGCTGAGGGATGACACTTTTAATTCCCTCTTAAAGTGCTTTGCCCTTGTGGCTCTGGGTTAGCTTACAGCAGCTGTGTCTCCGTATGGCTATTTTCCAGTAAGTCCTGTATATAAATGTCCCAGTAAGCTGGCTGGCACGCCGTGAAGAAGAAATCCTTTGTTTCTTTTGCAAATTAATTCTGCACTCTGACCCTTCAAAACAGAGAAATACTTCGACATGAAGAAGACCCAGTGTAAAGAAGGCCTTGACATCTACAAGAAATTCCTCACCCGGATGACAAGGATCTCGGAGTTCCTCAAAGTCGCGGAGGTGAGCTTTCCCGGGATGCCTTTAAGGGGGTTCCTGAGGGTGACACATTCCTGACCTATGCTCTCTTTTCACAGCAAGTGGGCATCGATCGGGGGGACATTCCAGACCTGTCTCAGGTAAGACACCTGCCCTGGTCCTGGCCGATGAACTCGTTTTCCCTTTGGCTTGCCCCCTTGCCAGTACCTCTTCCACGTCTCCCTGGCCGAACTCACTTGCGACCTTTTGCTGCCTGTAACTCCGCCCGGCACAGACTTCTGAGGCACTGATGAGCGCATGAGGGCCCTCTGTGCATGTCGCCCATGTGGCAAAGCTTAGTTTTCCTGACCTCTCACTAAATACAGCAAATAAAGGTGTTAATTCAGGGTGCTGTGGTTCGCCACTGGAAACTAAGATGTTGGTTGTTTGGTTGTTTATCATCAGAATTTGGGGGGGGGAGGTATTTGCATGTGAGCAGGTTTCAGATTTTGCAAGAATAAATGTGGTGGTTGTTTTTTGTCAAAGGATAGTATATTACTGAAGGGGGAGGGACACGTGTGACCAGAATCGGTGCAGTTCACCGTATGTTTTTGAGTGTTTTCGTGGTGGTGTTTTAACTGATAGTGAATTAGGCAGTTGTACTTTTTTTTTTTTTATTCCTGTCTGACAATTACCACCTTTATATTCTGTATCTTTCCTTATCTTTCCGTTTTCAGTTTACGGTTTGTGTAAGTATCTGCATCTCGCTCTCTCCTTTTCTGTGTGTGTTCAGTTGGAAATTGCAGCTTGGTGTACATGTTGAAATTCTCTGCATGCCCGCCGTATCTGGTCGTCTCCGGGTTCTGCTCGACCCCTCCCATCCTGAATGAGTGTTTGTCTTGTGATAGGCCCCCAGTAGCCTACTGGATGCTTTGGAGCAGCACTTGGCTTCCCTTGAAGGAAAGAAGGTCAAAGATTCCACTGCTGCAAGCAGGTATCGTTTGAATTGTGGCTCCTTTCCCCTCTTTGGCACTTTCACCTGAAAACTGACTTCCGAGTGCGATCTCTGTGGAGCACATGTTCGGGCAGGTCCACATGGCTCTCAGTGTGGCTTGGAGCTATGTTTTTCTTTCTGTCTGTTCTGTCTCTCAGTCATCCAACTGAGAAGCTTTGTTAGGACCCTCTGAAATGCATACTGGCCCCTTTCAGCTACTCTTATCAGATCTTCTGAAATAACATGTGACTGGATATTATGGTGTTAAGCTTCCTGTTACTTTCCTGATGGTTTTTTTTTGGCCTTCAGTGATAAACATTCTCTCCTCTTGATGTTCCAGAAGTTGAACATCCAAAGTAGCGATTAGTAATTTCCCTTCTCTCACGAATTCGTACCGATGCACATTGAAAGGATGCATACCTCCCACAAACATTGCCCTGGAGCCGTAACCCCCCCCCGGTCTCACATGTCCAGGGCCAGCACCCTCTCAAATGCGGTGTCGTCGCTGGCAAACACGGGTATCTCCTTCACCAAAGTGGACGAAAGGGAAAAGCAGGCGGCCCTGGAGGAGGAACAGGCTCGCTTAAAAGCGCTCAAGGTACACTTCCCCCCCCCCCATATAAAGGAAAAAGGCTCGCTGTCTATATGCTTTTTAGCCAGGCAGTAATCTCTAAGCTGTGCATGCCAGCTGGGTATTGATTTTTTGTGGATTTTGTTTCACCTGAAGCGGGTAGTGATGCAGGCTGCTGGGGGTTTAACTCTGTAAAGTTTAAGCTGGAAATCGGCGAGATGTGTTGGTTTCCAGAAGGTTCCCGGTTTCTGTGCAAGGTGTGTCTGTGTCTGGAAATTTCTTGGCAGCAACTTTTATACAGTGTTGTTCCTTCCTTCATCTCTGAATTTGTGTGTGTGTGTGTGTGGGGGGATTTGCATAGATCACATTTGGCGACCAAAATGTCCCCAAAGTGCCGTACAACCTGAAACTTCCTTACATTTGGGGACATTTTTCAGGGTCCTCATTTGGATAACCTCAGTTTCATAAAAATCTGCAAATGCAATCAAAGTTAAAATGCCAAGTCTTGTACAGATGCTCCTCTACTTATGAACTTTCAGACATACAAATGAAGAGGACTGCAAGTCCAAATTGTGTTCATTGGGCTCCTGTTTCCTGTCCGCAACATCATTTTTACTCCCAGCATCCTAGTTCTTAGTACTTGCATATACCCTTAAAATGATGTTGAATAACGACTTGCAAACATTTCAAGTTACGCACAGCCATTCGAAACGTATCTGGTTCGTAAGTAGAGGAGCGTATGTATTTTGTTTGGTTACTTTTGGTTAAGGTTAGGGCTGGGTAGGAGTTAAGGGTGTCATGATTGGGATTTAGGGTTTTCCCTTAGAAATTAATGGAATGTCCCCCTTTAGATAGGTATGCCAACGTGTGTGTGTGTGTGTGTGTGTGTGTGTGTGTGTGTGTGTGTGTGTGTGCTAGGTATAGTTCTAGGAATGGTATGAAAGTGTTTTTAAGTTTCTACATCTTCCTAGGAGCAGCGTCTGAAGGAGCTGTCAAAGAAGCCGTCCACGACTGCTGCGTCACCAGTCTCTACCACCGGGGGCACAATCAGTACTGCCCCGGCGATTGACCTCTTCTCCACTCCCAGCTCCACAAACAGGTATTGATTCTCTTGATTGGCTTGTGTTTAGGTTCCCTCGGCCTTAGACCTTGCATCTCTACCATAAGGGTTTTTGTTTAACTTAAATCACAGATGGTTGTATTGGTCACTTGTGGAAGATGGCATTTGTTCTGTTTTGTTCAAATGAAATATACGGACAGTGTTGGGCAGACGTGAACTCTGCAGGAACTTAGTGGTTATGCATGGGTTCAAGTCCTTTAGGCCATGCCCAGTCACTCTCCATGTGCAACGCTCTATTACTCTGTGCAGCCATCTGAGGTGGTTGTGGATGGTTCCTGGTGTTGACTGAAGCGGCTCCTTGCCTTTTTCCTTCTCACCCAGCACTTCCAAGGTGCAGAGTGACTTGCTTGACCTGCAGCCAACATTTCAGCCACCGATGCCAATCTCCACAGGCCTGCCTGTAGCAAACACATGGGCAGGTAAGAGCCCCGATTCTTAGCTATACGTTATTTACACTTGACTGTAAGTCAAGTGCTGCTCTATCAGGTGTTGAGCTTAAGGTGATAAGAAGTTTTAATATTTATATAATAATTGGCAGAATATTATGACGTAAACATCTTAAATATGATCGAGTAGAAATGCCACTGCATTAATTGTGATCTTATGGCAGCTCTAATTTTTAATCGTGATATGGCATGGTACAGTCTTTCAAAAGAATACTCTGAGATTAGGTTGCTTGAATGCTAAGGAGGGGTCGCAGACTTGAAAAGACTTGTTCTTGTGGGCTAAGTTCCAGTATATTCAATATTAAGTATAATCATATGCAAGTCCTATCACTGTGTGCTTAATGTGGAGGTCAATAGCTATAAAAAAGTTAAACAATGATAAGCTGAAACTTAACCTTTAGCTTAAATGCTGACTTAACCGTGATGGGTAAACTCATTCTCTAATGGTGCATTTACAAATGCATATCCCTCATTTCCCTTACATAGTTTCTGCAAGCATTGTTTTCCAGTGTGGTCAGGTGACACATTGAGGTACTGCTGTGTTGTATTGGGTTTTTACTTCAGTACTAATAATGCGTTTCTGCAGGGTGTAGTTTATGATCTAGCAGGACACTGGTCGGCCATCTTTCCCATGATGTCATCTCTGCATGGTTTGAGGGAAACAATTTAGTGTGTTCAGACAACAGCATTGCGATCCAGTGCTTCTCTTCAATTTAAAAGATTGAATGTTTTATTGATGTTCACTCATCTTTATCTCTACTGGCATATGATTGTGACCAGAAGTGATGTCATAGAAAGACTGGTTTTGCATGTTTTCGTTTTTTAGCTTGGACGTTCCATCAGTAATTTGAATGTGCACCTCCGTGCATCGCACAGATAGGTGATCCTTTCGGCTTTGATTTCATCCGTTTATGTAGGAAAACGCATTATTTGGAGGTAGCCGCCGCCTTTGAGAGATATCAGCCTTCTGTGTGTGCACTGTTGGTTCCTGTCTGTATCCAGGTGTCCCCTTTTGTTCTGCAAATTCAGTATTCGAGGGAAACACTCGGCCCTCATAAATCCGCAGTTATGGTGGATGTTGTAGAAAAGCCAGAAGGTGACACACACAAAATTTTAAAGAGGGATCGTAAATTTCAAGTGAAAATGAGGGTTGTTTTATGTGCAAATTTTTTGTTGCATGATCTGTTGTATTTGTCACATCTTCCTCTAACATCTCCCTGTTCTCTTGTTTTCTTTCCTTTTGCCTGCATATAGATCCTTTCACTTCTACTGAAGCTGTCGATGACTCCATTCCAAACTTAAACCCTTTCCTTACAAAACCTGTTGTCGATGCTGTCCATCTTCCTGTTGTGTCCTCAGACGGTGTTAGTTTTTCTTCTAGGACACCCAGTCATGAAATGTTTGGTGGTAAACGACTTTATTTTCTCACTCTTACTGTGTTTAGTTCTCTGTACTTTCTTGTTGGGTTCGGAAGTCAGTGACCTTCCATGCCCTGCATGCTCTGTTATACTTGCCCGATTCATTAGACATGCTTGTTTTTTTTTTTTTTTTTTTTTTTTTTTTTGCGTAAGTCTCTTGTAAGGTTTTTTTTCCCCTTTTAAAATAGTCCCCCATCCCAGTTGAACAAGTCTTTGAACAATGTTAATTATTTGATTCTTGGCCAGAGGAATGAGTTGATTTGTTGAAATGGGGTAAGGAGGGGCTGTAAACACAGAAGAATGTGGAGACCAGTTGCTCTTGTACTCTGTTACTCTTTGATTTAGGGCTCTGCGTTTTGGTTTGACGGTGGTGAGAATGACCCCACCACCTCGGCTCTGATTGCCTTATCTGTGGCCACTGTAGCTGTTGGCAGAAGGGGTGGTGCAGATTTTGACTGGTTGAGGATTTGAGGTCATGTCCACACACCAGTGGGTAGAAATGGCACGCAGGCAGGCGAAGTGCACTGGCTTTTGTTCTTGTGAATATATTCACATCCATTTCGACTGTTACCCAAACTCCAGGAAGTTCTCATTATCTGCTGAAAAACATTTCACTTTAATGGTAGTTATGCAGTAGTTAAGCGTTTGTGTCTTATTTAAAGAGATACTTTATTTTGCCTTTTTATATAGTTTTATTTTATTCCTGAATGTTAATCTTTTTTGAGACTCTAGATCATTACAATTACAATCCCTTCGTTTATTCAAGCACTTCTCTTGCAACTATTTATGAACACACACAGCTTGGATAGAGCAGTTTATCTCAGGTACAGCTGATGAACCATCACGCCTATGTTTCCTGGGTCCTAGGAAACATAATCATCTTGTTGGGTTCCTGTTCACTCTCCAGTTGCCCCCCTCCCTGCCCCCCAGGTGGTGTCTCTCTAAGGGGATGGACTGTCCTAGTCTTAAAGCTACTGGGTCTGTTGGCTTTCCTTCCATCTCAGGAAATCGGTCATTGACATAGGAAGGCGAATTGCCAGACCGTTAAGGGTTAAATCTTATAATAGCTTCCAGCTCTGGCTCATCTCATATTGATCGTATCTGATTGAGTCTGTTTGAGCTTCCCAGGATGAAGGCTGCAGAGTCTTTAAATCCCAGCCGTAGTTGCTTCAAGACTTGAATAGAACATCCCTTTTTTATATATAGATACTAACATGTTACCTGTTTTGGTTTTGACTTAATTTCTTAAACAGAAAAACCCTAGATTTATTAAACTGGTATAGACTTTGTGCCATTGTGCTGTCTTTTCTGCGTCCTGCTCTAAACCCCCTCTCTTGCTTCCGTCTCTGTGCCTTCCTCACTGGCTTTCAGATTCCTTCTGTGGTCCAGCACCCTACCCTAATGCCTCTCTCTTCCACTCTGAGCCCTCTGCTGTAGCTGGTCTATTTGGAGGTAGGTATTCCACACTGGTGTGCATGTGTGTGTGTGTGTGTGTGTGTGTTGTTTTTTTTTTTTCCCCCCCCCCTCTCTCCTCTCGTCCTTTGTGTTTAGTGTCTGTCCTTTATACTCTGTCGCTAATATCTGGTAAATCAGGGGAGGGTGGAAGCCAGGAAAACCATGGAAGGGCTTGGTGTCGCATTTGTGCTCAGTACATATCAGTGTTATAGGATGCAACGCAAAAACACTTAGGACCGGCGCCCCCTTCTGGCCTTCTTTCTCAGACACATGAGTAAAAGCAAGGACATCACTGGTCAGTAAGCCACAGGAACGGCGTGCCATGAATCCGTTTCCCGAGTGCCCTGTTAATGGTCTTCCTGCCTTGCGGTTCAACACCATGATCACATGACCCGGAAATCCATTTAAAAAGGACAGAGGAATTTAAGTGCAGCAATGTAAGTGAAGTTACTGTCCATCATAGAGCTTTTACAGTAACAGTGTTCCATTTGGAGGAACACGTCGACTTTTTGGGGGGGGGGTCTGCTACAGTCAGGTGCCCTGACTATCTGCTACTATGGTGTGACCTCGAACGTGTGACCTCATTTTGATCAGTGAGCCAGCCTGTGAAATCACAGTGGCCTTTTAGGAAACGGCAGTGGTTCCCCAAATACATACTCCGCAGCGGTGCCAGGTAAATACTTTGACATGTAGGGTACCTTAACTAACTTAACTTCAGAACAAGGGATCTGGAAGAGTGTGTCAGGAAATGCTATTCGGAAACGTAGGTGCGTACATTTTGGCATATTATGGTTTAATCTCATGTATTTCTTCTCCAGTGCTTCAGAATTTCAGGAATTTAAGGGAAAATTCTTTGTGCATGTTTGAGTTATCTGCCAGGTGGTGGTGTACTGGTTATAATTTGGGGATATGGAGCAGGGCTGGTTTGTTTCTCAGCTTGTGCTTTTGGGTCCTTCATGTTTCTCCTGTGCTTGCTGCAGGTGTGCTGGGTGTGAAGGGTGAACAGGTTCGGGTTCAGCGACCAAGCTTTAGGCTTGCTATATCATCCCCCCCCTCCATATCTCCTCCCCAGGGTTCACGGCGTCTCCAGCGCCCCAGTCGCAGACCTCAAGAGGCCTTAACGTCGACTTTGACTCTGTGTTTGGCAATAAGTCGGCCTCTTCTAACAACCCGGACTCTGCCGGTAAGAACGGTTGTGCAGCTTGAGGCTTTGATTGTGCTGTGGACTGCCTGGGGGTGGGGTGATTGCCTTCCTGTGCTGGGCTTGGGGTGTAAAGCTATGGAAATCTCCTCTGAAGTGTGCCAGCCCGCCTGCATTTAGCGCCGTGCCGCGGCTGGTCTATGGCACGTATCATCCTAGATCAGGATCCGCTGTTCTCGCGCCCTGTCCGCCTCACCTCTCCTGGCTTTTGCTTCCTGACCTCTCTCCTCAATGCTGATTGGCCCGCTGCACTGGCAGCTTGTGCCAGTGACTTTGTGACGGTGCCTGTGCGTTTTGATGATCCGGTCATCTTCAGTGACATTTGCCCAGTGCCCCATCATTATCATTTTTACTGTGCTTAAGCTCTTACTGTTTAGAAGTAACTATGATTAGTAGTCCTAAATGAACAGGCAGTTTTCTCTCCCCTGTGACATTTTGGATACTTTGCTCACGATCTGCCTTGTTCTGTTTTTGTGTCGTTCCCTCTTTCTGCCCTTCGGTAAATGCTCTCTGGGCCTTGGCTTTGCATGGCTTGCATGAATGGGTGAGTTGACTTTTTTTGTGCCTTCCCCTTCCTGCCTAGTGGCACTTTAAGCCTCACCTCCACCCTCCCATTCTGCCCCGTTAAACGTCCTTTTTATGTTCTGTGTCCCTTCTTCCCTGCCCACCCCTCCCACTATCCTCTTTGCTTCTCTTACTTTAAGATGATGTTCTAGGTGGCATCCTGAAACCCACAGTGGCCTCCCCCAATCAGGGTCTTCCCCCCAACAGTCAGCAGCCGGGGAAGCTGGTGTCGGATGACCTGGACTCCTCCCTGGCCAACCTCGTGGGCAGTATGTGCCATTGACGTTCAGATACTGTAGGAGATGCTGTGTGGTGGTGGTTCTTGATAGCTTGTGAGAGATGTTTGGATGGCTTTGGCCATACACTAGATCATTCCGGCCTGTTTTTGTAAACTTGGTTATAAATTGAATGTTTTGTTTTGTTTGTTTGCAGACCTGGGAATCGGGAATGGCACAACAAAAAAGTGAGTAGGTGCCTGTATTTTAATGAATGATCAAAGAGCTATGTGTGCGCGTGTGATTTTAACTTAAACCAAATTCCCAGTGACATTCATTGGAGTCAGCCTGGGGAGAAAAAGTTAACTGGTGGAACCAACTGGCAACCAAAGACTGCCCCCACCACCACATGGAACCCCGCCACCATGGTGAGTGTGAGTGTGTTGAGTAGTATTACACTTTTTTTTGTAGATCAATGAAGTGTCAGCCGCTGTTGATCATCCCCCATTATGATAATGAATCACAGATTAATGATGAAAAGACAGGCAACATGGACTCAGGGTTGATACTGATACAAAACATCTGATGTTGCACGTAATCTTTGGGAGGTTTTTAATAACTCATCTGATTTAAATTAAACATTATGATAACCAGCTTGTAACTTCGCAAAGGTATTTGTTTTCTATTAGCTGTCTGGGCTCGCTCACTTTCGGAGCTATGTATGGTTTTTGTAAGGCCTTCAAATGCTTTGTAATACATGTCAACTAAACTTGTTTCGACTGTTTGTTACAACATCTAACCTGGTGTTTATTGCATTGTATGATTGTTCTCCTGGGGGGGAAAACAGAATGGCATGCATTTCCCACAATACGTAAGTCAACCAGTTGAACCATTTGCTGCTTTTGAGAAGCTGGCATGCCCTGTATTAACCACAACCTTTCATCCTCGTCACTGTCTCTAATCTGTTTGCTGTACGACCTGCCTCAAAATCCAATTTCCGGCCATTCCGCGGGCCTAACTGTCACCTGCTGATCTTATGGATGGCAGCGCAATGGCATGACGAACAAGTGTCCTTTTGTCTGTCTTTGTGACTATATATTACACCTTGCTCCCCAAATGGCCATGAATATGTTTGGGGATGGTTCTCTGTTTCCTTTTTAAACTGATTGTTTCCTTTAGAATGTTTATGGCTTTATTCCTTGGGTTCCATGAACCACAGCCATTTGACCAAAATTGTTTTCTGCGGGTGTTGCTTGATAACTGCTTTGGTGGTGTGGCCTTGGGCTTTTTTTTGGGGGGGGGTGGGGGTACAGAGATTCCTATGCCATGGAAGAATTTATGGTGATGAAAAGGCCAGCTAATGCCAGGTCATTAACTTTGTATTCTGGGTCAATTTGGACTTTCACTTTAATGGAAACATCTAGCCTTGTGTTTCTGTTTGTACTCACATTGTGAGAGCAAAGGAGCAAGAAATGCAGGTAATTCATGTATCTGCATGGTTACTCGCTTGCTTTGACATGTTCTGCTTTTATTCCTAATGGCATTTGATGAACTGACATAATCCATCACTTACCGAAGGTCATAATGTTCTTACTGCTCTGGAATTTTTGGAATTCCTACATTTCTGAGTTTCGTTGTCTTGAATTGAACTCATACTAGAATAGGCTAGAGGGTGTGGAATGGTTGAACAATGTATGTGAGTTTAAAGAGTTTAGTGGCTCTCTGAAAGAGCTTAATTTTAATATTGAATTTACATATTTGATAAGTAGTTTTTGTCGTTATGCTCACTGGTTAAAAATAGCAGCTTTTCTGTCTGGCATGACACCCTGTTGTATCAAAGAGTTTGCTTTCCCAGTGGTCACCAGTCGTGTGACACAGTTTTATGCATTTGGCTCTGTCCGGTCACTCCCATTAGCTTACAGATGTCAAATTTAGACCTGAAGTGAGCTGGAGAGGGATGCAAACAGCCTCTGTTTCCAGGGAAATGTAAAATATTGTGATATATACGCAGTTTCTCAGGATGACTCTTAGGGCAAAGGTTTCACTCTTGGTAGTGAAGATTGGGCATTGAAAAAAAGTCAGGTTGAACAGAGTCTTTCATTTTTCTAAGATCTGACACATTTGGTAAAAATGCTAATGGTAGTAGGTTGGCTTGGGCTTCTCTCAGATCCTGGTTGATTTGACTGCACCTGGTTTCCACAAGTTGTACAGGAAGTGCTCCATTAATCAGCAGATATGCAAATCTTGGTGAAGGTTTTCCTGCCTGGTCATGTAATAGTCGCTGAATTGATAGTGTGTAATAGATCTTCATTAGAAATGGGAAGGTTCCTTTGAATTTCACACTTGGATTTTAAGTAGGCCTTCAGTGTTGGGGCAGAGGGGTTCAAACGGATCCCTCATTCAGCTCAGAAACAAATGAGCACTATGTACAGAAACAAACATTTGCTCTGTATACATCCACTTTTTTTTCCACTGTGACACTCAAGCAGCTGAATTGGTAATCAAAGATTTCCTTCCCGGGGGCCTTTTCACGTAACTGAATGGCCAAAATGACAGAGAAACAGACCTCTGTCTGTCACAGAGAGGAGAGGCACACTCAGCTAAGCTCAGCTAAGCTCTGCCTTTCAGTGTCTTTCCGCAGCTGCCGGCTATGGCCCTGGCCGTGAGGGTGGCCCCCACCCAGGCATACACACACACGGGGACTTCTGGCTGGCCTCTACTGTAAGAACAGAAGGCAGAAAAACGCACAGGGGTGGGGCGGGGGGGTGTAAAAAGTAGGACGCCTGAGGAAACGCGGCGCCCCACCCGAGGCATGGACAAAGAGGGGTCTGTACAGGTAAAAATATATTTGGAATCCAGTGAAACAAGGGAGCAGCTGTGCTGGGTGCCATCGCCATCATGCCAACTGTGTTTTAGCAAAGGTTGAGTCAGGGCGGTGTTTGGTCAGTAGGGGAAACGGGCATGGAGACGACGGACTCACCCCCCTCCCTCTCTTCTCTCAGGCCCCCTCGGTCATGGCATTCCCTGCCACAACACCGACTGGAATGATGGCATATGGCGTGGTAAGTGCAAAGCAAGCGTCTTCCATGGAAACGCGCCGCTCACTATGCTAGACCAGTGTTTTCTCAGCCTGGTCCTCAGGGACCCCCAGACAGTCCACATTTTTGCTTCCTCCCAACTCCCAACATACCTATACCAGGTATTCGGTGTGCTTGATTGCTTTTTTGATGTAGTCGCGCTGGGAGCTGGTAGGAAGCAAAAATGTATACTGACCGGGGGTCCCTGAGCGCTGGGCTGAGAAATGTTTTTAAACAAAACATTGGGGGAGTGTTTATGATCTGATGGTGTGTGGGCCTCCGCTCCATCCCCTTCATGACAAGTGGACCGAGGAACGTCCATGGAGATGCGACGGCTATCCAGAGGTCTGAAATCACGCGCGGCCTGAGGACTTTTATTTTTTCTGCCCCAGTACATTGCCTCTAATAGCTATTTTTTTGTATCTTAATTAAAACAAATATGAAAGCTACCAGTACTGCTAAGCTTCTGTAATACGTTTCGTCTTGGGAGTTAAGGCACAGGCTTGGGCCTTGTTGAGTTCCTAAGGATTACACAGCTCGCCGGTCTACAAGCCCATTTTGTCCTGGGATGAGCTTATCCTGACTGATATGGGGGGGGGGTGGTGATACAATGAGTCGGCAGCCAGGACAGCCACATAGTATCTTGCGTAATGTCTGTCCGCTTTTTGCTTGGCTTTGAGGTGCATGGACCCATTCCAGAAACACTTCCTGAATATCTTACTCTTCACTCTTCCATGCCTTGCTGCCACAACTATTGAGTCATAATGGAAACATGTAGGCTCCCTCCAAAAGAGGCCCTTTGGCGCTGCAGATCGCATCTTGAATCCCAGCCCCACCACACCACACGTAGCAGAGCAGCTCCCAGTGGCAGGCTGAATTTCATACTGAGGATAAAATAAAGATGTTCTCTACGGTGTCCATACTTTGGTCATGATTTAATGGTTTTGGCAGGGATATCGTAGGGCTGAATGACGCCACCGTCCTTTTGTGCAGTTCTGGTTCCAGAGGAAAGGGAATATTGGATACAGACTTTGTGAAGGAAGAGCTGACTTTCTCTTTGATGCCACATGCAAATGCTACAGGGTGGTTTGATGGTCATTGGCGGGTGAGAAATTAGCGGATGGAGCGTAACAGGCTAAGTGACATGCAGGGTCCTGCGCTGTTAAATTATCAGTTAAAAATGTAGCCATGAAAGGCAACCACCAGGTTTAAAGATATAAAAAAATCCACACAGTCATCTTATCTGCCTGGGCTCCTGGTGGGTTGAGCTGAGGGATTCAGTCCTTTTGACTCAACCTGGAACATTTTACTGATGCCATAAATGACTAATGTTGAGTAACTAATGACTATGTGGAGAAAAGGTTAATAAATAACCAGAGACAATGGGGGGTGGGGGAAGAGACTGAATTTATATCTTCAGTCCCACAGAATCTCTGACATTTTCTGACACTATGCCGTATTTAAGAGGAATCTGAGAGCCCTTAGGAATGCCGACAGTTTCTGGTGATTTACAGCAGAGATTCCCTAAGCAGAGATTCAAAATGTTATTTTGTGGAATATATGAAGACAATCAACATTGCGGTTCTTTATCCTCTCCTGTTTGTATGTCTTTACTTCATGGAAACGTTGTGTCCCTCTGTAGCCACCCCAGATGGGCTCCATGGCCATGATGACCCAGCCCACTATGATGTACACGCAGCCGGTCCTGAGGCCGCCCAACCCCTTTGGCCCGGTCCCTGGTGCGCAGGTGTGTGTCCCAACCCACGGTACCGGTGACCCGGTGAGACCCGCAACACGGCTACATCCACACCGATGTTTGGCAGCTGATTCGTCCTCTCATTGGCGCACATAGTCGACCATCGTGAGCTCTGCGTTGACTTTTGTTAGATTTAGAATTTGAAGACACTCAGATCTGACTTCTGTCTGCGAAGTTTCATCCGTTTCTTTGAATTCTGTTGAGCACAATATGAATTCTGACATAGGGCTTCAGAGCGCACTGAATAAGACCACATCCATCCCCATGTACCATTTCAGCAGCATTAGTATGTCTGGCATGATAACATGGGTCTTTGGAAAGGATACGCATTCTGCCTCTGTCTCTCACTCCTGATGGAATATGTATCCTAGCTGCTTCCATAATGGTACCTGTGGACAGACCTGGTGAGATTGTGAGTGAGCGTTGCATTGCGAAGCAGGGTTTCTTTTCTGAAGGCTTTCCTCTGAACATACTGTGCTCAGTGTCATCTCTCTTCCTGAAGCCTGACCGACACAACTTCCTCCTGACTGTCTGCCATCACTCTCCCTGTGAGGGGGGGGGGGGGGGGGGGGGGGGGGGGGGGGGGGGGGGGGGGGGGGGGGGGGGGGGGGGGGG
>JAODKC010000107.1:18409261-18445678 GCA_026777985.1 Mormyrops attenuatus
CCAATTTAAAAGCACGGTGCGCTGTGCAGAGTCCTGGGACAGAAGCTGGTGGTGATGCCCGTCTCTCTGTTCTTGTTGCCAGATGCAGTTCATGTAATCTGAAGGGGAGTCGCCGCTTTCTGAGGATGAAGCACTAAGCAGCAAGACCTTCTCCTTTTAAGCAAAATCCACTTTGCTGTTTTACTCTTCATTGAGAATATCAGCCCAATAAGGACTTGTGAAGGAATCAGAGGGGTAATGAATAGGGGGATCCACGCTGAAATGGCATCAAAGAGGACACAGCGCTTTTGTAATTTGTCTAACAAGGTAACGGCTTGTGCTGCTGTTATTACCCTCCTGTGGGATCACTCATCATGTTTGACGTCTGTTAATGATGCATATGGGTGCCGAAACGGGGCAATTTAGACTTTTGCTGTTATGTATCAGAAAATAGTTTGTTGTAATACAAACACCTTGATGTTTTTCCTGGGAGGGGGGAGGGGGGAGATGTGGGTGGGTAGGAGGAGGAGGAATCATCAGCTCTAGATTTGATTATCAATTATGCATTACCTAATTTAACTGTCACCAATTAGAGATGCTAACTACAGTTTATACAATGATTTATTTTCATTTTTTTAAACTTGCGTTTGCAGTAGACATTCCTTGTGTATTTGTATTTATTTATGATTATCCGTTGAATACATTGAGAGGGGAAAAAAAAGACTAATTACATTGAGCCCTTCCTTGTGAGAGTGATTCTGGATTATACATTGGTATGGTTGATTGTATAATTGGAATATGAGTGATTGAGTAAAAAATAAATGATAAAAATGGACACATTTGACTGATAGAGCACTAAATATTCCCTGAAGCAGTTTTGTCAAGTCCAATTCTTTGTAGCTCAGAGGTTCACAGCCCTACATTTGTAAGGGTTATGGGGGGTATACACTTTATTAATCCACATAGTTAACTCTGTGCCTAGGGTTTTTGCAAGGGAACATTTATCTGACTAGCAAAGCACTACATTTGTGATTCTGCAGCATTGCATTGGGAAGGATCTGTATTGCTTTATGCTTGGCATGTCATTATTTTACATTGACAACTGTATGGCTGCCTTTCCAAACTGAATGTGAAGAGTTGCCTTCATGTTCCAACCATCTTTTTCCAAAGACCATCATGTGGGGGATCCTGAACTGAAGGGCGGCCTTCCTTTAGTGGGCGTGGCTGGGAGATGGAGACAGAGGAGAGACCGGTAGCATCTTTGTAAATTTGTAGTTAAGAGGTGCAGGTAACACAGGGAAGGGGAGCACTGTTGATCGGTGCTTTGTGTATATATGATGGACCCTGTGAAAGGTGGTCGGAATTATGAAGGCAATTCTGTTCATTAATTTAGCATATTTGCTGCATTGTTCTTGCAGATTCTATTTTTGTTTATATATTAAAATGTATGTAAGCAGAAATTGGTTGATTTTCAAATAAAGTGCAGCTTCCACAAAGTCACCAGTTCTCCCTCCAGGTCACCTCAAGTTCTTACATCGAGCGATTTGGTGTGGAGTCGAGATGTTGAGCTTTGAAGTTATTTGCCGAGTGATGAATCCAGAGCTTTATTGGACGTTCCTGGACCTTTTTGAAATGTGTTCTGGGTGGGGGGGAAGAATCCAGTGATTAAATTTCAGTTCCAACCACAATATGTATCTTTATTGCTTTTATTCTAATGAATGGATCTTAAAACGCTAAGGTTTTGAAAAGGGCATCACCCTTTAATGTTCAGTGTTTCTGAGTCAGTGTGAACGGGGCATCTGAAGCAGACTACTTAAACCTGCCTTGGATCGTGCGGGCGGTCAGTGGCCAGTCCTCAGGGTCCTGCTGCACCCCCAGGCTGCCTTGCATGAGTGGGAGGGGGTGCAGAGGGGCCGCCTGACCCACCACGGTCAACAATTTTAGTTCCAGGGGTCCCAGGTGCGTGGGATGCTGCTGCAGAAAGTGGAGAGGGAGCAGGGAGTCTCTCACTGGTGACGGGTGCTGGTTTTCCCTGGGGTTCAGTCAGCCCATTCACCACAACAAGGAGTGGGATTGTTTCTTTAAGGTATCACCCAGCCACTAGTATTCCAAGTATCGCCAAGTGTGATTGGCAGAGGGGGGGGGCGCTCACGCTGAAGTTTGTACAGTGATTATCTTGTTGACTATAATGGAGAGATTAGGCGAGGCTTGATTTGAAGCTTATATGTTGTGGCTTTAGGAAATGACTCAGTTAAGTGTCCATGTAATCTGACTCAAGCGTTTTTGACCATTTTGCCAAATACGAAGTTATGTTTGGTTTGGCTGACCACTGTTACCCAGCCCGGGTGCTATTTTTATGTTAGTCTTATTTCCCCCCAAACTGACAATTTGATAAACAGGGTAAATTCACCTGCTACTGAAATTTGGCTGGGCAGTACAGTAACATTTGTGGGTGTAGGTGTCTGTTTCTTGGTGATCCATTTGTGCCAAGCAAAAGTCCTAAAATTTTAGTTTTTTGGCACGGAAATATTGGTTTCTGGATACATAAAATATTTGCACACTGCTGAGTCCACATCAACTGGTCCAATTTTTGGATGTGATGGTTCTTTTGGGCTTGTGTTTGACAAGGTTTTTGTGAGGGGGAATTTGGAGAATTTTCTTAAATGGAGTTCAAGAGGAAATCCTGTATATCACCAGTGTGTATATGTTTTCCTTGGATGAGATGTAAATGTCACAATAAATGTACCTTCAAGTTTCTGAATCTAACTGAAGTTCTTTTTAGTGTAGAATATTCGTGCCAGTTTCTTCTTTATAGCTCGATTTTGAACCTTATTCTGGACCTGAATACTGTGCCTTTTGCATTGGGGCTCATGGCTCGAATATTTCAGCATTTGTACTGAAGCATCACTTACGTGTTTCATTTGATCAGTGTTTCTCAACCCAGTCCTGTTTTTGCTCCCTCCCAGCTCCCAGCACACCTGTACCAGGTACCTGGTGTTCTTGTTTGGCTGGGAGCTGTGCCGGAGCAAGGACTGGGTTGCGAAACATTGCATCAGATTATTTAAATGGACATTGAGTGACAGTATTGGCTTTCACAATAGAGAAATTCAGAGTGCAGAGCTCCTTTGTCCTGACCTCTCATCCACGATGCACTGGTAAGCTGTTCCTTACCTGAACGTTGGTTTGGCTTCCATTCATTATGACACTCAGGTCTGGGCTAGGAGGCTGCTGGGCCGACTGGCTGCAGCTACTGGGCATCTCATCTCTCTCCAGCTCCATGAGACAGCCCAGAACCCTTTCCGCTTCCGCCGTTGGGCTCAGGGGTGTTGAGGGTCCGCCTGTGTTGTCTACCGGGGCAACGTTTGAACAATCAAAGAGGCAATGCCACAAATGTTACCGAATTGGCAGACTATCATCAGAGGTCCCTTCAGATTCTCAGCACGGAATGCACTGCAGCTGCGTATTTTAATCTCCGCTCAGCTCACTAGCACGAAGATGCCGCGCCGTCTCGCACGGAAATGGGTGAGCCTGCTGTGCTCCCTAGAGGATGTGACTCATTGCCTTCCTCTGCTCAGGCCTCCATTACCCGATACCGATCACAGAACACTGCTGCAGTTCTCGCAAGGGCTTGCTGCGATGCCAGCTAAGTGGGACCCCTCACCAAATGAGCATGTGAGGCAGCAGAGGCCGACTCTTTATGCAGGGGCAATACAAGCCAGTGGTGAACCTGCAAGATTCTGAACCTGAATACTGTGCCTTTGTACTGGGGCTGTGTTGGCCTTAGGTTGCTCTGCTTGAAGTAATCTGTTTGTTCCGTTGCCCATTTACAGCCCCATTCTAGAACAGTTTCCCAGTCCAGTCCTCGGGGACCCACAGACAGTCCACGTCCAAATGTGGACTGTCTGGCAGGAAGCTCAGAGGGAGCAAAAACATGGACAGAATGTGGGTCCCCGAGGATCTGATCGGGAAACACTGTTCTAGATGCATCATGTCACCTTTTGAGGACATCGACATCTAATCGAGTTATGTCCAGAATAAAACAAACATAAATACAAATATGCTAGAGACTGATCGTAATCATGATCTTAACAACACCAGCAACCTGGTTCTGGGAATGTAAACATGTAACAAATGAAAACCACGGCCAGTTACTAAATATAAGCTAGAAATCTATATATTTTAGACCACACTGCAGTATATAGGTTGAGTGAAGAAGCTCATTTTAGAAAATGGGGAAAAAACTGCTATAAGTCTATAGGCTCTCGTGGTGATTCAGATTTTTTTTCCTTCCTCAATAGCCAGCACTGTAAATTCAATAACTAATTTTGAAAATGGAAAAAAGTGTTACGCTAGCCTCAGAAACATCTTAAACGTCTTAATTTTACAAATGACCAAATAACCTTTTTTGTTCTTTAGTACAGTGGCAAGTTGAAATCTAATTCTGTCATTTATAATTTCAAACATTTTCTGCTTTTCAAACATTTAATAGGAGCTGTATCAACTTTTAGTATTATTAATAATGTATGAATATTATCAATGTTGTCAATATTTAATGCACTGAATTTATTACACTTTTACTGTTCTGGTCTTGTATATTGCTCTGGCGTATTCAGTCTGTCAAGTGAATCAAGTGTAAATTTAGCTGTACTCATACTTCAGGAGTCGGACAGTGAAACTGAAACACCTGGTTTTAGACCACAATCATTTATTAGTATGATGTTGAGCCTCCTTTTGCGGCCAATAAAGTATCAATTCATCTTGGAAATGACACATTCCTCTTGCAGAACAGTGGCCAGGTCAGTACATGAAGCTGATTGAGGAAAATGTTTCCTGACTCGCTCCTCCAAAACTCCCCAAAGTGGCTCAATAACATTCCGATTGGATGACTGTGCAGGCCATGGGAGATTTTCAGCTCCTCTTTCATGTTCATCAGACCACTCCGTCACCAGTCTTGCTGTGTGTATTGGTGCATCATCATCCTGATACATGACACCACCTTCAGGGTACATTGTTTGAACATGGTCCTCCAGAATGGTTCGGTAATCCTTGGCAGTGACCCCCTCATCTAGAAAAAGTAGCGGGCCTAGGGAATGCCATGATATTACAGCCCAAACCATCATTGATCCACCCCTGTGCTGCACTCTCCCCGCAGTCCAGGTGGTAAGCCTCTTTGGGGCTTCTCCACACCATAACTCTCCTGGATGTGGGAAAGACAGTGAAGGTGGACTCATCAGAGAACAATGTTTCTCATTGTCCACAGCCCAATATTTGTTCTGGCAGCACCATTGAAATCAACATTTGGCACTGGCACAAGTGACCAAAGGTTTGGCAGTATCTGCCCCACCATGAATTTTGACCTTAAGGAACTCCCAATGAACGGTTTTGGTGGAAACAGGAGATTTGAGGTGCGCATTTAATTCTGCAGTGAGTCGGACAGCTATGGTCTTATGTTTTTTGGATACATTCCAGGTTAGTGCCCGGACGTCCCTTTCAGACAGCTTTCTCTTGCGTTCACAGTTACTCCTGTTGGATGTGGTCTGTCCTTCGTGGTGGTATGCCAACATTACCCTGGATACCATGGCTCTCGATCCACCACAAAGACGTGCTGTCCTGGTCTCACATGTGCCAGTGAGACACACAGCAACAATGTGTCCTCTTTTGGTCTCTGATATGTCTCCCATTATGTTATGTGGATTGCAATACTTTATGTACAGCTTTGCTATAGCTCTCCTAATTCAACCTTCACACTCTGCCCTTACTGATTGTATGCGGAATCAGTGAAGATTCGCCACCGGGCCGCACATATATAGGCATGAACACTAGAGGAGCCAGTGTTTCAGTTTCATTGTCCAACCCCTGAATGTTTTAATTGTACCATCTCTTAACAAAGCACACCGGGTGCCCCCTAGTGGCCATTGTTAGAACAGCTGCGGAGTTGTACTGGTTTAACCTGGTAGAGTGCTGTTAAATTGTTCTCTGCTTTACCTGTTCACGGGAGTTACCTGGCTGGTATCTACAGTCCACCCTCTCCATCGTCTCAACCCCATTTCCTAAGTCAGAAGCCAGCGGACAGGAAGTCTGGGTGAGGAAGACATTTCTGCTGGAGACAGTCAGACAAATATGGTATGACAGATGGAAAAACCAAAAAAGGAACCATGAAAAGTTTGGAAGCTGACCACAGTATACCTGGAAATGTGCAGGCCACTGAGATGATTCTCCAACACGTCATCTATGTGCTCCAGGTTCTCCTGTTCCAAGCTCTCAATGTCCAGCTCCAGAGTAGATGCTTCCTTCCTGTACACGGCAAGCTGGAACACAAGAACTGTCCCTGGGATCTTTCTAGTCAGTAAATTCGGGACATAACTGACATCCTGATAAAATGCTCTAGTCAGACCAAGGGAATCTTAAGACTTCCCTCATTTATTACAACAACCAAATTGTCTCGCATTTCTATGTGTGATAAAATCTGCGTAATAGTGGCAAAAAAAAATCAGTTCGAATACCTCTCTTTTCAGCCATTCATTCTCCCTGAATTCCTGTTTAGTGTGCTCATCTAGCTCTTTCATCGCCCTCTGAGGAATGACAATGGAATTGTTCATTTAAAAGTCTATAAAACTCTCTCAAGGACCAGCTGATTTTGACACCTTGTACCTTTACGGCCAGTCGCTTCTCCTCCTCAATAACCAAAGCTGTTCTTTTGTCAACATCACTGTGAGCATCATCCAAGGAATTCTGAATGTGATCTACAGGATGCAGGGCACATGTTCACTCAGTTATCTAACTGTCAGCAGAAATGAACCGTCTAATGCTTTTCTCATGAAATATATTTGCACAAGTGATTTTACACCCAACAATAAAATCATTGCATTGTCTTTTTAGTGTCGTTCTCTCCTAATAGCCAAATAAAGCATCTGGATAAGTATCAGATGTTTTTAACATTCTTTTTGTTTCTTAAAGAGTGCATGAACGTGCAAGACAGATTTTAAGAGTGGTGTGACATCTCCTGAGCTTCAGGGCAGTCTGTTGCTCTGCGATGAGAATGACACCTACCTGACATCTTAGCAAAGACCTTCTGCGTGTGTGACAGCCTGTTCTCCAGTTGAAGGATTTGCTGCTGCTGCTCCTGGAATCTTACGGTCTTGTACTTGATGTAGACCTCTTTCTCCGCCTGCAAAGGCAGCAGCTCCTCTTCCAGACCGAAGAGCTTGCTGCGGAGCTCTCTCACCAACACACACATCACAGTTACCACCTGGGGCTACCTCCTGGAACTCCCCTCTGTGTACAGTATAGTTTAAAGCCCACAAAGAACAAGCTGCTGTTCATGGTAAGTTCCACACAACATCTACAGGGGCCAGCATGTGATTCATTTCTCATACAGCACCAGACAGGTACTGAGTAAAGTAGTGGTCTTCTCTGATCCTTGAGAGGCGCTCTGCATACCTGCCAGCTCCACTTCCCGGCTGTTGGCCAGCTCCCGGTCGCAGCGCAGGGTTTCCTCCACCTGCTCCTTGTTCTGCAGCTCACTCTTCTCCAGCTTAAGCAGTAACTCTCGCTCCTGTTTCAGCAGCGCTTTGATTTGGCTGATCTGCTCTACTTTCAGCTGTTCTCCCTGGGGGTCGAGATTGATGTTACATTGTGAAAAAAACATGAAAAGGAAGAGGTCTCCGGAAATGCATTTTAGAACATACAGCATAGGGGGAAATACTGCTATAGTGAAGTACTGTATAATATTGCTGAAGTAGGGTGAGTATTGTTAAAATGGGACACCCTGAAAATATGCTTTCTGGAAAAATCATCTCAGTGTCTTGAATCCCAACTTGATACCATTCTAAATACATGAATGCCCCTTGAACACAAGAGAAAATAAAGTATTAATAAACACATATATTAACTGTAAAGTTTAACTGTCCCATTTTGCCAGGTGTCCCATTTTCACAATACTCAACCTGTATTTTGGATGGACGTCCAACATGTTTGTGTGTCTTAGATATTATGTAGAGAGACAAAATTGCATCTATGGGAAATTACTTTATTGTGTCTCAAATTATCTTAACCTTCATCTTACCACTTGAATGTGTCTTTGTTTTTTTTCCTCAAGTTGTTTCACTTCCACCTGGAAATCCTGTATTTCCTCTCTTTTTACTCGCATTCTAAAACCATTACAAACACAACTCAGAGTCTGGGAAATCTCACAAAAATGCACCTGTATTTGCAGTGGTCAGTGCGCTGGAAATTAACATTTTTTCCTCTGAAAAAGAACAATTTCTGGAAACAGGAGTCAGGGTCTGAGAATGTCTGAGCAAACCATTGAACATAGTATATTTAAATAATAATAAATATAAGAAAACAAACAATGACATCCTAGATACAAATGTGGTCAGTTTACTTAGTAACCGTGGGGATTTCGATTATAAAATTGAAATAAGTATTTCATATAATTGCCTTTACCAGATTTTGCTTGTTGTATTTCTGACTGTCTGCAGTTTATTTGCACTTCAGTGAAACACGTAGCTGCAGGTTAACGGTCTACATACGGCGAAATGGGTGAAATGTTACTTGACGGGGCACAAACACTTAGTAATAACTCAGTTACTACTGAAGTACAAATCATGAACAAATATAGTTGCCACTTGAGATAAAAGATGCGTCACGATTCATTAATTATGAACAAACATGAGATCATTATTTCACTTGTATTATTCATGACTTCTTCCTTTCGTAGTTCCTACAGTAGTGTACAAAGGTTTACAGAATGAACAGATGTAGTGACAAATATAGTAACTGCTTGGGATAAAACATGAGTCACGATTCATTAATGATGAATAAACACGAGATCATTATGTAACTAAGACTTAGTTTGTGGCTAATTAACACATAAGTAATAGTATAATACTATGTTATTAGTGCCCCGTTAATTAAAGTGTTACTGCAAAATGCCCTGTCATTTTCTACCGCTGCTCGGATCTCCTCGATTAATTTTCATATCTAGCTCCTTAACAACACTTAGTTTGAAATAAATCCAAAAGAGTAATTAAAAAGATTGCTTACTGGAAATTAATGAAGGCCTCTGCTAGTGTAATTTTACCTTCTGTCGTCGATTTATTACTCATGGTTTGTATTTAGCAGTCCAGCTAACAAGATACTTAAAAGGGAAAGTTTTAAAATCATTAAACATTGGTTTGTATCAATGTTATTTTATTGCTATTTGTTTGCGTCAATAAAAGGGAAACTTAAAAAAACTCAACCCTAGCTAGCCGTTTAACTAGGTTACCGACTGACAAGCTTCATCGGCAATTTATAAGGTCTTCAGGCTCGCGTTTACTTGCTCCCATGGCAACCAACCACCGCGGCTTACTCTAGGTCGCCACCTATCAGGTTATTCGTGGTATTGCGGTGAGCATTGAAACGGCGCAAGGGGGCAACTGCATATGTGAACGTTTACCAAAATCATCATGTAATATTCCTAAATTATTTTCAATGTCTTTTGTTAAAGCCTCAGTCAAGCTTACCTGTTAAGTGAAACCCATAACGGAATACCAGCATTGCACCTGTTTCCCCTCATTGTTACTGATATTTTTTGAGGTTAAAAAATTCCAGTTCATTTGTCTGAATTTTCTGGTGACTTCTTGAAATATTTACAGCCGCAGAATTTACAAATGCAACTTAAATACGCCGTGAATGTTTCTGCTCTTAAGACAGAGTGTATGTCTCATGATATACAAAATTAGGCTTTTAAGCTGGTATATTTTTTTTTCATTGCAAACCAGAGTAACAGAATCAGTGGTCATTCAAAATTATGTTCATAGGCTTATATTACAGGCCTTACCTTCCCTTTTCATCCAAAATCGGTCTATGTTTTTTTTGTTACTTAAATGTAATCGCACAGACATTTCCAAGTCTTGTATTCATTATAGCACGTCGATTGTAATAAACTATGAATAGTATACATCATGGATAATTTGATTGTGACTTGACTTGTGAATTGATTGTGACATGTTTTACTCAGACAAAATCATGAAAAGTGAACTTGCAAACAGGTCGGCCTAGCCCCCAGTGATAAGCAGACACTCTCTGGTGAGTACACACTCCATCTGGGGTTTTCTGAGAGAAGACTCCCCCTGTGCCCTGCTGTCCAACAGGACCACCCCTGTTCCTCCCTCCCTCCACCCTTATAGCTACTAAATGTCTGCAAAGAGCCATTTGGAAACTGTAATAGCGCCTGTTGCGGCAGTATTTACGGTTCGTTTAAAACGAGAGAAAGACGCAGACTGGGGTTTATGAAATCATATTGTTTTCAATTAACTGAGCATTTCTGACCATGCCAAGTTCAGAGCTCCGTCAAAAGTTCAAAGAAAATGTCACCACAGTCACTTTGTGATCCATTTACTAAAATCAAGAGACAACATCTTGAAATATTATTTATTACATTAAGTCGGCCTATTAGATCACAATAAAATGTCTTCATTTGAGATTGAACATGTCATACACTGAGGTTCCACTCCGATTCGGCAGTTACTACATTTGTCTAAAGACACTTGTTTTCAACCAGTTTAATTCCCTGCATGTAATAATTTGTTTCCTGGTCTGTAGACCTAGGCTATATTTTTTAACAGGATTATATATAGGCTTATAATGTCAGAGAGTTATTTCCTTTTGAAGTTACGGTAACGTTGTACGTGATTTGCTTGATGTTCGCGCAGCTTGCCCTAACACGTAGACCGCCGGCATACTACGCTAAAACGTAAAATGCAAACGCACAGAAAGTACCTTGGTGTGCAACAGGTAGGTCCAGTACCGACTACATGTCAAAATAACATGTATATTAATGCAGAGCCAGCGCGACTAGCGCAGATGAAATCACCAAGATAATTTTTTACATTTACAGGTTCATTGTCTTTTACTGTTATTGAAGTTGACAACTGAAGTACGCGAACAATTTAAGTAAGGGTCTACAAACACCCTGGTCCGACTTAATTTCAGCGTTACTATACAGATTAACCGTAACTAACTACTTTTATACACTATTATAAAACTTTCCTTATATTATTGTTGTTGTCGTTGTTGTTTCGAAAGTAGTTTTTATGGGACATTGCGTTAGAGAAGGAATGTTGTGCAATTTCAGTTCGAATATTATCGAATAACCGGACTGTAACCCAATAACACGTCGTGCCTAGCAATCCGATGTGCTGGGTAAACATTTGACAATCAACTCTCGTGGTGTTAATATTCCTATTCCTGATCCTCCGAAGTTAAAGGTAATATTTTGTTTCAGAATGATATAACGCGTGATCTTTATTATGTGTTTATTTCTGTCCATGGAAAAGAGAACATATCTCTTCTTTTGAATGTTATATGCAGTCTTAATTATAGTGCTTACCTTATGCATGTGATCTGTTTTACTGCCTTATGCAAATCCTGTAGGAAACATTTATTGGAAGGGATTTGGCACATGTAATTCAGTATATTTGACAGGTTCGGATGGACACGTTAATCTTAAACTCACATGTTACTATACCTATTCAGAATTGTGTTGTTAGATCTGCGCAAGTTAGCCGGAGTTTGATATCCACGGTCTGTTCTGTTTGATTTTAATGTGTCAGTAAACGATTTCAGCTTCTTTATGAGAAGCAATAGTGGAATAAACTTGCGTTTCCGATTTTGAATTATTAATAGTTCTGTTCTATCACGAACGCGATCGGTAGAAACTTGTCAGCTATTCTTGTCGTCTTCGAAATGAAGACTGTACCACTGTGTGAAGTTTTGCTTCTCTTGTAGGGCGAGGTGACGCCGTTGCGGGGCTGGGTAGTCAGGGGATATATTTTTTGAAACAGTGGGTCCTGAACATATACGACTTATAACTTAAAGCCAGCAGCCAGAGTATTTCATACTTGTGAGACACGCACAGGCGATGGGGATCCAGAGTTGCAAATGTGAATGCAAATTTGAGACGCCATTTGCTCAGATGTTTTCAAAAGTATTCTCTACTGGGTCTTCCCATAACTAGGCCGGGAACTTATGAAGTATAATTACTACACTTAAACACTCTTAAACAGACTTAAACCAAGCATTTCAGATATTTGTGGTTGTAGAATTTATGTCTCTTTCTTACAAATAAGTTCTGTTTTTAACAGAGATTCAAAGGCTCGACTCGGAATTCACTGTGATTTCAGAACAGGTGGAAAACATCTCTTAGCAGCAAATCCATAGCGGCAGAGCAAATATGATATTTCGAGATTTTAAAATGAAAGCCCCGTTCTTTTCCTGCTTTGGTAGGTGTGGTGGTGCTTACGCATAGGAATGCAGGCCTGCGGAAACATGCACAGACTACCCAGGAAAGATAACACATTCAAAGCTTTTTGCGATGCATGTGATGCTTAGCAAAATTAGCAGTTTCGGTGGCTCAGGTTAAGGCTTAAAATTGCTTGTAAAAATCTGCTTTATGCGTGTTTTAGTATTAGCATTTAGGATAATTGGTAGTGTTAAAGACAGGTGGCCCTTTTAGAAGTATTTAAATATAGAAACATTCCCTATTAAATTTTGTAAAATTGACTTGTATTTTTTGTTTTGGTTTTCGATAATGAGATGCATGGTTTTTAATACATTTGCTTAGCCGAGTTTCCCACAATCTATTTGGTATCGTAACACCATGTGACCGGCAAAAATGACTTATTTCCACATGAGAAGAAACTCCTGTCCTTTTGAAAGAGAATGATATTACCCAGTTTTTTTTTTACCTTTACTGAATAGAAAAGTCAGATTGCAAAACCACAAAGAAATGGTGCTGAAGTATAGAAGAGACTCACTAATCTAGAATTGTATTGATAAAGTAAATCAGGTTAGATGTGTACCGATCAGGTTCCATGCATTCTGAAGGATTGTTAGGAAGGACTGTGATTTTTCCAGTGATTGGTAGCCTATAAGAACTAAACCTTGCAATGTGGTATCATTAAGGAATTTCATAACTTTGAATCAAATATTTTTATATTTGTAAAAGTATATTGATTTATTGATTTATTTAGGACTGTAATTTCTAGTGATTTTTACGACTATCGTTATTGTGACTATATGCATCTTGAACAAATGAGTTAAATGTATCAAATTTCGCATTTTGTTTGTGGATACTTTGATGGATAAATTGTGGATAATAATATCATTAGATTACAATGCCATACTATGCTGGGATGCAAATCAAGGGAATAGTCAGATATTTAGTTATTCCTACATTGACACTCATATGAACTATGGTTAGTTCTAGTCTGTTTCCAACTCTGGGGGTGTGTTTTCCACTGAAAAGTAACTCTATTTGAAACCTTGCTGGGAAGTCATTAAAGGAACCAGAGCGCTGTTGCTGTGTTTGTGTCATGCAGACTGGAGAGATAATGAGCAAATGATATCCTGTGCTGATTACATTACACAGTCTGTTTTGATTGGCAGATACAATGATCCACGCTACGTGACTAATCTTGTTTTGGAATATTTACATTTTGCAGTATGTTTACTGCATGTGTACTGCACTACAAACGAGTGTATTTTTGTAGAAAAACAGTGCCTTTTGGTGACTCAGTGAAACTTTTACAGCAGTGCATTGTTATATAATTCAGTTTACTTTTGAATGCCAAATAGGTGCTTATTTTTTTTTCTATCACCCATCCTTCTAACCGCTTATCCTTTTTGGTGTTGCAGGGTTATGCTTATTTTATTATTATTTTGTTGTTGCCATTATTGCATTGAACCTAGGATGAAAGGTTGTCCATAATGGTCATTCCTAGCACTGTTTACTGGGTGACGTCTTCATAGCATTTCAGTCACCACAGTGATAACAACCACTATAACCACAACCACAGCATAAATTAAAAACTGAAAACAAATATTTGGTAAAAAAAAAAAAAAGAAGAAGAATATATTATCAACGACATTTGCCGGGACAATAGCACTGAGTGTAGTTAATGTTTGTTGAGAGTTGATTGAGAAAGATTTGCTTTTTCTGGCAGTTTGTAGCGTTGATTATTTTCTGTGTTTAGTCTGTGTGTTTAATTTGCTTGTGTGTATATGATTTTGCTATGAGCAATGAAATCTTTGTAGGAATGTCCCTTATTGGTCTGTTTCTTTGGGGGGAGGGGGGGGCTAATCTTGTGGGTGCCTTTGAAGTGTTCACCAGGGCATGCCTTACAGCACCATGCGCATGACAGTTCATACGCTTATAAATCTCATGATTGCTGCCGAGTCCTGCATGCATTCGCTGAGCCCTGGCTTGCTTTGCCGTTTGCCTTTTGAACCGAATGATTATTCTGCATGAGAGCGTTTGCCTGTTTGTGCATATTTAAGAATTTGAGAACTATAGCATTCATGATTAGTCCCATGATTCTTGGGTAAAGGTGTTTGACAGGCTTTATAGAGATGTCCATTTGTTATAGCACAAGTTAAAAAAAATATTATAAGAAGGACCTAATATTTTTCTTCCAGAACAACCAATAAATTTGCAAATTGGTTTTTGTTAAATACACTTTAAATCAAAAATATGCCTTCTTATGCTTGAGAAAGCTGGATTATGGTCTCTTACATTCTGACAAATATTGTCAGTAAAGGCATATAGGTTCACTTACAACCACGGACACTACTAGAGATTTTGATCATATTGCCCTCCCAACCCAGACCAGTCCAATGAAATTTCGAAATCTTTTAAGGCCCCTATCACTCCAGGGTCCTTGGAACCATCCTGACTTTCCCCCCATTTATGGCGCTCCTGCAGATACAGACTTCAGCTATCGGTACATATTATGAATTAAACAAAACGCTGTATAAAGTAGAGTCAGTTCTTTCTAGTTGTTTATTTTTGTTCAAATTGCTACTATGGCATTAAGTCAAACTGGTTCATTGTAATTTATTCTGGAATGTGGATGCTGCTTAATTCAAATTAAATGCAATTTAATTTGTAAAAAGAGGCTTCCATTTAGGACCCACTGAAATGCTTTTAAAATGATACTTAGCTTCTTATAGTCAGCTGACAATAATGTGTAAAATGCACAGAGACTGGTGTTTTCAAGTATCACTTCAGTGGGGCCAGTTTTTCAGAAATTCCATAGCTCCCAGACACTGAATTCCTTTACAGTCCAAGCCAGAAATTATTCGTCATATTCCACAGTGCATGTACCTTTCTAATTGTTAGTTTCGTCTAAATTCATTCACTTTATTTCTTATTTTCAGTTTCTGACCTAATTTGATTTCACCATGCCAGCTACCCACATATATTTTTAAAATAGTAATATTTTCTTGTTTGTGATATTTACATGAATAGTAATTAATTAAAAGAAATCAAAACAGTTGTTAATTTAATTCCTTATGATTGTTTAGTCCTTAAGGAATACAATTTCTTAAATATCTCGTTAACTAATTTGATAATTGTTGTTACTGTGGTAAAAATGGCTATCACTATGTTACTTAAACTGGTGGACACACCTGCTGATGCTGCAGTATTTTATCGCCTCTTGCAGATTATCAGTCGTCTGTTGTGGACCTGGGTCTCTCTTCAAGTCTGGGCATCCAGTTGAGAAGGGGGTGATGTGATGGTCAACACCTGGGACCCGGATGAGTAGCCGTCAGAGAGATCTCAGAGATGCAACCTTTCTGGGGGTAGAACTTCGGCGTTCAAGCCACAGCGACGTCAGCAGAAGACAATAGGACCCAATACGCCTGGACCCAGCTGGAACGCCACACATTTGCCATGATAGACCTGAGCTATCTGACGGCGGAGGAGCAGGAGATGATCATGGCTGTGCTCAAGAGGGACACAGAGCTGAAACGGGCAGAGGATCGACGTGTCAGGTGAACTCCGCGCCTACATGCGGGCTGAGCTTGTGTTATGGTCAGGGCAGCGTTGTTGGTACTGGGGCACCACTCGGCCCTGCATGTTTCGAAAGCTAAATAAAAAGCTAGCGTGACGAGTCAGAAGATCGTAGCTAGCTAGCTGGTTAGAGCAACATGTTATACTTAGCGTGGAGATTGTTTGTTGTTGACGGGGGACCCGCAAACCTCTGTGGCCCAGACAGATGCGTGGTTTGAATGGTGGTAAACAGCACTGTCGGTTATGTGCATGCAGTGTGTCCTCTTAGCTCTCCTACATCCACTCACAGCTGAGGGGAAAATAAACAAATGACTGTGGGAAGGAGGCTGTGCGGAACGCAAGCAGGAAGTAGAACACAAGCTAGCATTGTTTGGTAGTAAAATGCAGTAGTAAGGATGCCTAGTAAGCTACAAACTACTTACTACTACTGAGTTACCAAGCTACTGACAGCACCTGCATTTAATTTAATTAAAACACCAACATGAAACTTACAGGTAAAGTTCAGGGCCAGTGATGAAGCAACTACATCAAATATTAAATATGTAAAATATTATGTCTGTAAACATCCCATCCATCCATATTCACTTGGACTGCATGCCTTTGGAAATTAGCCGGAAGACCCAAAAATGCCACATCAACATATGCATGTTATAAACTCTGAAAAATTGTATTTAAAAGCATTTTTTCATGTAGGTTTTTGACCGGAATCTGGTCCCAGGTCTGTGTTCTCTGTCCATGTGTGCTGAAGCATTGACTCTTTAATGCTGTGTGTGGACAGATGAACGTACAGGCATGTTTCATTTCATGGTATTTTCAGAAGAGATTCTGCTGGTGTGTCCAGTCGGGGGCAGAGGGGGGTCACAGGGCCCACTTGTTTTGGTGATAAACCCAACCTCACCCAACTAATTACACTCGTAGATCTCATTTGAAGTTACAGTAAAGGGATATTGAGGGTAAAAATAGGAATGCTTACCTGAAATGCATCAGCACATTTCAACACCCAAAAAGGGTGAGGTAACCCATTCATGCATCTTTAGGCTTGACTGGTGATTCATCAGATAGTAACTGGGACAGGAGCAGCTCTACAGACTTCCTAGGGCCTGACTGATACTTCAGGCATGCTGATTTTGCCAGCTCTGCACCGCCCCCATCTTCTCTGAGTCGGTGGCCTCACCGACTCAGAGACGTGGACCAGGAAGTGGGTCTTACACTGGAGGAGAACACTGCCGGGGGCTCAGCCGCAAACCTGCTCGCCAGATCTCGGAGAGCACGGTTTCTAGGTTCCGGAGTGCCCTGGCAAAGTCAGAGGCATGTAGCAGCAGATCGTTGTGGTAAACAACACACTGGGTCTGGGGGGACAAGGGCCAGGATACACTGTATGAGCTTCTCGAAAGTAACCAGGGCATTGCACAGGCTAATTGGCATCAACCAGAAGTGCCAGATCTCATGACTGATGGTGAAAGCAGCCTTGGGATGGGCTTCTGGGCCAGTTCGACCTGCCAGTCCAGGGAGCTGAACCACGTCAATGATGTAATCCGTCGATGTGTGGCAGCGGAGTCCTTCCTCGTCACCGTATTCAGCCATCGGTAATCGATGCAGAAGTGCCACAACCCTCCTTCTTGGTGATGAGGACCGCTGGAGCCGCCCACGGGCCCTCGGACGGCTCGATGACCCCCCTCTTCCCCACCATCTCTCAGATCTGCTATTCTCCCACTTGTTGTTCTGCCAGAGGCAGTCCGTGCAGATTCACCTGGACGGCTGGGGCATCTCCTTTATTGATGCAGTGCTGCCCTAAGGAAGTAGTTGGTCCTAGCAAAGATATCCTGAAACAAGCTCAACGGGGCTTTGAGTTGGTCCCGTTGTTCTGCCGTCAGATCCTGGCTGCTGCAGTGCCGCAGTTCCCGGACAGCAGGCACCTTCTCAGGATACGGCCTTGTTGGGACATTGCTGTTCTCCACGATCCAGGCTACAATCGCAGCTGTGTTGCTGTTGGAGAGTCTTCCCCCTCCGCATGGACGCCTCTCCTTCTATCTCCCTCCGCTGCTGGCCACGGCTGTCATGCTGGAGGGCCGCCATGTGTGTACCGAGGTGGGGGGCTACCCCTGGTACATCAATGGTGACCCCCAGGTGAACTAACAGGTTCGACCCGATGATGCAGGGGTTGAAACAAAGACCTCCTGTGTCACCGTGTGTCCTGCCAGTGTGATTCGCAGTTGCCTCTTCCCCCTCATGGCCTTGCGCACACCAGTCACTGATGCCAGCTGGATGCTTGTGGGCTTCCAGCCGGCTGGCATAGCCCCGTCGGTGTCTGGCAGCATGCCCGGGCGGACCAGGGTGATGGTGGACCCTGTGTCCACCAGGGCTTGGCAGGGCATTGATGTACAGACCACTAGCTTTGCTGAGCTGGCCTCCACACCTCCTCTTACTCAGCGTCCTCTGTAGTGCAGGCTCGGCTCCAAGGTGGACACGGCGCTGTGCAGAAGACTTCCTCAGCCTCTTCTGCCTGCTCTACGATTGTCTCCAAAGTATCCGGCTTCATCAGGCGCACATGCTAGTGCACTTGATCTGGGGAAAGTGCCTGCAGTAAATCATGGAGGGCAGGGTGGTCCTGCGCCACCCGGGGAAGTGAGGTAGCCCCAGTGGGCTCCGTCTTCCAGCTTAGTCATGAACACCCCCAGACTTTCACTGGTGTGCTGCCAATGGTTCACCAGCTGCTCCCTCATCTTCCCCGTGGACTGGCAGACTGGCCAAACCACCCCTCCAGCACGGTAGTCAGGGTCACATAATCATCCTGCTCCCCAGGAGAAAGGTTTAGGAAGGCCCTCAGCACCTCCCCTTCCAGGGACAAGGCCAGGTGGCCTGCTGCTTTATTGGCGGACCAGCTGTCGAACCGTGCCACCAGCCAGACCTGGGCCAGTTAGGGTTCCAGGGGGCTTTTTCTGTCATAATGGGGCAACTTCAGGTGGGTCTTCATTTCGGTGTCCCCGTGTGGTACCGATATTTGATGTCATATGAGATAAAAACTTGCCCAAATTTGAAATGGGATATGTGTTACTTGCTAAGCATGAAACACATAGTGTATCCATCCATCCATCCATCCATCCATCCATTTGTTGTCCAAGCAATTACAAATGCCTCTTACAAAAAGCACCAGGCCCATTACAATTATTTCTTACATAAGTAGATTCTTTGCAGTCATTTTGCAGTCTTTCTAGGCTAACTGTAGAAATCAGCTTGCACCTCAGTGAATGTCAGGACTGTCTCTCACAGAAGTTCAAAGAGTAGACAGTTTAAATAGTTCAACTTCTAAGTTCAAGGCCAAGATGACAAGAGATTTTTCCTGTTTGACTGGATAAGAGAGAATAGTTTTGGTACCAAAAGGCTAGCAGCTTGCCCGTGTATCCTAACTTTTGGACTTTGATGGCTGTACATTAAATAAAATCTTCTTTCAGGAAGCTGCAAAAGACACTCAAAGACCAGAGCAAGCTGAAGCACATGACGGGAGAGTGGTTTTATGAGTCACAGAGGCACCAGGGCAAGGCCCACGGATCTGACATCATCTCGAGGTCCATTATGCAGAAGAAACCCGCGACGTTATGTGAGTGTTTGGGAGCTCTGTCTTCCAAAATGTCACTGGGGTAAAATGAGTCATTGTCACATTTCATATTCTTATACACTCTACGGCCAATTTGTGAAGCTTACAGGGTTTTTGTCTAAGTGGCTTATTTTATAACCGGATCACTCTGAAAAAGGGCCTTGATTTAGAATATTAATACTGGTTTCCTTTTTTGAAAGACTCATGCAGCTGTCACATTATGACATACGCTTGATTATAGGAGACTGACCAATCAGCACACAGCAAGACCTTGGTGCTTAAATGAAAGCCAGGTCCTTCTGAGTAATGGTATCTTACATATTCTGTCCTAGCTCAAAGTGTCCTCCCTGACATGGATTACCTGGTCACCCTATGTAACTGCTACAGTACCTTTCAACTAGCATGTGATGCAGTATCAGAACAGTGGGTAGTGCAACTTTCAACCCAAAGCCAAGTAACCGGGGAATCCTGCAGTGCTTGGGGTATATATTCAAGTGCCCTAGAATGATATTATATACCTTTATACATTGCATCTGTATGAGCAGAACATTAATATTCATTAATTGGTATGTCAGCAAGCACGGGAGATTACACGAGCTTTACTTTGAAGTTTATAATGCTTTCATTTTTTTTCTGAAGCAGATTGTTGACACCCAACTTCTGCAGATGTAACAGAAATATATGTTTAGACCGTCTAAATCTAACTGTTTAGTGGAGAAAAGGGAGCTTATCAGGTGAAAAGAAACTTGCGATTTCCATACATTTTCTTCTGAATCTCCTACATGGGTAATGGTACATTGAAGTAGTGAACTGCTACCAAAGCTTTCATCTTGCGTATTTAAATCTGCCCCAGTGATACGTTTGCCTAGTCGAATATGCTTTTTTTTTCAATGCTCATTGAGTCACTTTGAGAGTTTTGGAGTGGCAGTATCGTCAAAGATTAGAGAAAATACCGGCGGAACCTATGTCATCCTGTGGGTGAACTCAGCGTGAACTACCCTTTGAAAACTTATTTTGAAATTAAGGGTATTTACTTTGTGCGTATCATAAAGTAAGCATTCCAGAGGTGATATTAAAGGTGGAATATGGAAGCATTTCTTCAATATTCTGTTACAAAGCAAACCTGAAAGTGAAAAGAAGGCAACGAATTAGACTGGAGATTTAATACCTCTGGGCACAGGATTACTGAAGTATTTCTCAAAGTAGACACTAGGGGCAAAGGTAAAAGATTCACCTGTCTTATAGTTTTGACAAGGCTGTCTTATTAAAGGATCAGACCATTGGCTGAGACAGCTGTGCTCTATACTCAGCATACTAAATGTCTGCAGAAGACGATTGCTGCATTATCATAACCAGGACAACCTGAGGACCGCAGAATCACAACGCTAATCTCATGAAATACTGATGTGTAATCCACCAAGATTAATGCTGATCTTCTCACGTAACTCTTTCCTGCTGCTCCTCCGTCGCAGTGGAGCTCACCCAGAGGTGGGATGTAAACCCCAGCTTTGTGAACAGCAAAAACAAGGAGGTCTTCATTCCAGCAGAGCTGTCTGGACTGATAGAGGAGCTGCCATCTCCGACCAAAGAGGAGAGGTGACTGTTTTATACCTTCGAGCTGATGTGATGGTGGAGATTTTACAAGTTCTGCTCCAGCCTGTGATTTCAGAAGGGTGAATCAGTGGACGCTACAGGCAGCAGACCCCACTGTAGAAGAAACTTCATGGCTTTTGAGTCTTGAATTGTTGGGGGTGGGCTGTTGTTACCCCCTTAAGCAAGATCTCTTTGGCTAAGTAATAAAAAACAATGACAAAAAAGTGATAGTTTAATTGAAGCATTAGCATCTTAATTGCCAATGATTAATTATGCCTGGCACTAAAACTATAAATGATTTAGACTACTTCTTCTGAATCACAGGCTGAATCACAGGAGTTTCATCATTCACAAGAAAATGTGATTGAAAGGCAGTGTAAGTCACTGACATGTGGGTCAAACAGGTTTTATCTGCATAGCATCAGCTATGAGCCAGCACACCGAAAACTATGTGTGCGTTTGAGCAGGGTATTTTCGAGTGCATCTATTTACACTGTGCCTACTCTCGATGTAAATTAATTTTTTCACATTTTCCACTCTGTATCGGTTTTACTGGTATGTATTGTGTACTGTAGATTGTGTCTAGTCTTGTAACTCAGATGCACTGTTCTCTTAATGCAGAATGTTTTCATTGTTGGAACTTTGTTGTTTTCAGGCTGGAAAAAAAGCAATTTTCGTATAATCGGCATGAAAAAGGTTTCTGGTTTGAGCTGAAATTCTCAAAACTTGTCTGCAGACACACTCCTGCAGGCAAACAAATGACATGCCTGCTCATTAAAGCAGCACTGTTAAGATGTTGAACATATTTATATTTGCATTAGTCCGGGAGCTTAATTGTATGTTTATTCATAACCAGCAAGGCAGGATGGGTAATGCACAGAGTGACTCTGCCGAATTATCTAAGTACCTTGTCCAAATTTACTTTTGATGTGGATGAGTCACCTGACTGCATTGACGATGGGGGCTTTCGGATTGTGAGTGATTTCCCTTCACACATACAACCAATTTCACATTTCTGAACATCATATAAAAGAGAGTTGCATCATCCCTGTTCAGTTTAAAGCCTTTATCCTCCTGCATTTCAGCTACGTCTGGGGCTTTTTCTGTAAACCTGATCCTGGCACAGTGCAGTGCACTTTTCAGGGGACATCAGGGGTGGAGATATCCAGGCTCACCAATTGAGAGACCTATTCTCACGTGGTCTTATGGTCCTATGTTCCGTCAATCAGTCAAAGTTCCATTTGACGCATTTGTTTGTCTGTTTTAAAAATCTTTTTTCCAACTTTTATTAAAAATGTACCAAAAACTAAGTGGAGAATATGTCATTGCATATGTCGTGTGGTTTATTTTTTTGATTTCAGAGGAAAGAAGCATTTCGTCTTAGAAGAGACAGCTGACAAAAAGAAGCTCACGGCTCCGCTTTCTGCAGAGGTGTGTTTGTGTGAGTGAGTGATTATGTTTATATTACATTGTGGGAACCAAATGTCCCCCCAGTGTGATAAAAACCTGCTACTTTGATGGTGTGGGGACCATTTTTCGGTCCTCACAAGGGGAAATTTATAAAAATCTATGGCCGCAACTAAAAATGCCAAAAAACTTGTGTTTTGTTTGGCTGCTTAAGGTTAGGGCTGGGTTGTGTGTGTGTATGTGTGTATGGGTTTAATTATTACATTGTGGGGATCAAATTTCCCCCAATGCTAACATATATTTTGTGATTCGTGTATTTATATTTAATTCTTCATGAATCTCTTGCTCTTATTATCAGGGATGGTGACCCACAGTGTGAAACAGTGACACGGATACTAATTTCCATTCTTTTGCTTCTAAAGCAAAAACAGAACCAGATGAACACGGCCCAGCTGGGAGCAGAGGCTTTGGTGGAGAGAGGCGGCCAGCTGACCAACGGAGCAGTGAATGAAACTGATGAGGGTCAGTATGGCAGCCTGCCGGCCAGCTTTAAGGCTCAAGGCTTCATCCATCAATTCCCATGTTTAATCTCGTCCAGTCCTATACAGCAGACAGTGTTCTTCCAGCACAACGAAACTTGGTTATAACTGGGTTTCTGGTCCAAACATTGCTGTTAGATAACCAGCAACCTTACTTACTAGCCATACTCAGTATTCATGTAATCTGATCTTAATTTCTTTAAATAACTTATTATTTACTGCCACTGAATTTCCCACAAGCACTCTGTGTGTATTATGTCAAGAACATGCAAGTCACAATGATTCATCGGTCATCAACGCAAAAAAACAATTCATATTAGTCATCTGTAGAAACTGTTGTTCTCGGTGTTTGCATCAGTGTTCCAGTGACATTCCATTGTTTGCTCCTTTATGGCTGAAAACAAAGAATGAAGTTGCATTTCAGGAATACAATGTATGGCATTATACACAGATGTGCCAAAACATTATGATTACCCGCCTGTGAATAACAAAAACAGCACATGTCAAGTTTTGGGATATTTTAGATGGTAAGTCAACATTTGGTAGCCAGAGTCAGTGTGTTGAATGCAGAAGATATGGTTGGGGATAAAGATCAGAATGACTTTGGTGGAGGCCAGATGATTGGGTCAGGGCACCGCTGACACGGCAAGGCTCGTGGGGTGCTCTCGGTCAGCCGTGGTGAGGACACACTGAGAGTGGTCAGTAGAGGGGAAAACCATGATCTGCCATCATGGTGTTAGGTGGTCAGGACTCATAAATGAGGGATGTGAGTTAGGGCTATCCCACGGGGTATGAACCAACCAGAGTTGGGTAATTCAGATCCAGAGAGTAAAAGTCCAGACCGGGATTTTGTTTCCACCAACCAGTTGAATACTTTGTGACTGTGACTCTTTATTCTCAACTGGTTGGTTGAAACAAAGTCTTGGTCTGGACTTTTACTCTCTGGACCTGAATTGCCCAACTCTGGAATCAACTGAAGGACACAAATGGCAGGTCATTTTGATGATGGTCATGGGAGTCGCGTGTCACGACACAGAGCTTCAAGCCCTACTGCATATGGGGCTGCTTAGTCATAGGCCAGTCAGAGTGTCCATGCTGACCCCCGTCTGCCATCCTGGACCTTGGAGCAATAGAAGAAGGTTGCCTGGGCTGAAGAATCCTGTTTTCTGTCTCATCTTGTGGACGGCTGGGTACATGTCAGGTATCTGTGGGATGGGTTGGATCGACAGGTTTGATCCGCAGCTACGTAGCCCCATACGCAGCAGGGCTCCATGACATATTATTCCTGTAACATCATTAAAATGGTTATCCTTCGTTCACATCTCAAATCGACAAGTCTTAGCCACCAAATATGTGTGTCTGCATGTGTGTGTGTGGTTACCCTTTTATTCGTTTAGGAGATGCTCTGACCCAGTCATGAACATAATGGTTTATCCCTTATCAAAGTCACTCAGATCTTTATCGCTGCCCATTTCACCTTCATTCAACACGTTGACTATGAGTACCGAATCTTACCTTACTGTCTAATACTGTATCCCAGATCTTGACCTATGCCGTTTTTACAAGAGAGTAACCATGTCAGTAACAAGAGAGTATGTTTTGGCTCTGTGCTGTATTCGTTGCATCTATACAGTGCTCTGTCTGACATGACTTGGTACTAATGCAAAGCATTAAAGAGATCATCTGTCATAATTTGATGTGCCCGAATTAGTGCAGATTATTTCTGGAATTGGGGTTAAATCGTATTCATCAATGCAACAGTCAAGTAAAGTCAAGGGTAAAGTGAAATATTTGGAAGCTGGCTTTATTTTTCCCTATTGTATTATGCATGTAGTATGATTTGCTTATGTTGCTCTGTGAAAGCATGCATGAAAGTGATTAATGTCACTAATGATTCAGTCTTTAGAGTTCCATTTAGGTAGCAGAATGTGTAGTCTTTGTAAATGAATGGCCAGCCCTGAGGAGATGCTATCAAAACCTTGCGAGCACAAGTAAGTCTAGTGAACTGGTCCCATTTGAAAGATGTGCATCTGGCGTTTTGGTTTTGCTGTGGCTCACTGCATCTTGCATGAGTATTCTTCACACGCATGACTATGTGTTTTTGCATGTTTTGTCACTGCAACACGACCCTGTCAGCCTGTTTAACAGGCTGAATTGGACTAGGCTGGAAAGGCGTGGTCACTGAACACATGTCTCCTCTTGAATCCCCTTTGTGCGTTTTGTGTGTTGATGTTTGTCTTCAGTTTGTATCGCTATGGCCACTAACTGGAGTCCTGCAGAAATGTAATTGTTCAGTATTCACTTCCATCTATTGTGTATCTCCAGTTCTTTGGATCAAATTATTAGTTTGTTGCCGGATTTCTTCTATATGTAGCCGCCTGCTAAAGCTGTAAAATTGTCAAACATCTTACATAAAAAGTCAGACACTCTTGCAGTTACTTAACAAACAATGGCGTTGGGCTCTTAATTTAATGAAACATAATGAGTGTTCAGTCAAATTTGAAAAGCATTATTAAAGTATGTTTTTATTATGCTAGATTAAGTAATGCATTTAAGGGGGGGGGTTTCAACTGCCCTTCTCATATTTGCATTTGTATGTATAACTTGGGGAAAGAATTTTATAAATCCACTATTGGTTCCATCTTGTTGCCTATTATTTTTTGCACAGAATTGTTAGAAACACCTGAAAGTGACATAGCCTGCTGTGCTATTTTAAATTCACAAGGTTATGATACTTCACTGGCTGTTCCCAGAAAGGGAGCCATCATTTTACCCACATCACGGTCCCCCTCCCACAAAACAAGGAAGGGATAAGGTTGCCTAGCAACTCTGGAATTCTCAGGGGTAACATCTGGCAGAGTTCCAGCTGCAGCTCCAGGTCATCTGGCCTATGGCTAAGCTGATTGCGGAGTCTCCCAGCAGCGGTCCAGGTACAGGGACTCTGCCCGTCACAGAGAGAAGGTCCGCCGATTCACTAGACGTGTTTGGCCGTGGGCGACAGCGACGGAGAGTTAGAGACAAATGACAGTTGTAACCCCTGGAAGCACCAATTACAGGTTCTTGAAGGTTTTAGTGCCATGTGACCGAGAAGGAATGAGCACATACGACAAAAATAGCACACAGACCGAAGGAAGCAATAATGTAATCCTCAGCAGAATGCTGCCTTCGGGACTGACAGAGGGAGAACATACCAGTGCTGCTTCAGGTCTCAGCAGGTTCCCTCCATCCCTATCAGTCTGGGCACCAGCAGGAGCCCTCAGAGGAAGCACCACACCTGATCATGTCTGTGAGGTTCCACAAGAACGTTGTGAAATAATTGCCTCTTTGAAATGAGTTCAAACAAGTCAACTGATGAATCAGTTCAAATCAAAATATCAGTGAGTGGAACTTTGTTAACCTGTAATAAACTATGGAAAACAGTGAATTTGAAGACCAGGGTCCAACTACAGTACTGATATTGTTTAGCAAAAAATGCTGCAACTCGTTACATACTGAAAAGAACGCCTGAGTCAGTATTACGTAGTATTCTCATTTTTCTCTGTTTTGCTATTACTAATTAATGTTTGTTGTGCATGATGTATATTGGGGCTGGGCAAAATAATGGAATGCATAACAGTGTATTTATATCAAGACTCTAATGAGGAGTAGGGCCATACTTTGTCTTCAGAACAGCTTCAGGCCTTCTTGGAATATTGTCATGGAAATCCTACCCTCTTTGTTGTGGGATATTGGATAATTCTTCAAGAAGTAAATCCTATAGGTCTTTAAGGAGGTGGAAATGTACTTTTCGTTCCGTGCACCGAAAGCTACCATAAAGGTTCAGGGATGGTTAGATCTGCTGACTGAGGAGGCCTCAGAGAGAGTTTGACTTAGGGTCCTTGTATTGGGGGTAATACCATCTTGGAATATGGGATCATCATGAGGGAACAATGTTTGCACCATAGGGTACACCTGGTAGAGAGATGGCCTCGTATTCCTTGCCCATTATGTGACCATCCAGGACAACCATGTGACCTAATTGGGGAGGGGGGCTGAATAAGCCACTCTGCGCATCCGTTTATTAGTTATCATGTCTGTATGATCACAGTCTTAAAGATACAATATGTTCATTTGTTGGAATGTTGTGTTACCACTGCAGTACAAAATAGACAAATAAGTGATTGATAGTTTTTATTTGATATGGGTATTGTACATATCATGTGCTTAAAAAGTACTTGGATTATTTGAAACATAAAATTTTTGAAATTTAAAAATCAAAATGGCTTATCGGTATAAGTAATTTTTGGTAACACTTTTTGTGAATGCCATGTCTATAGGAATGTACGCATTCTTAACACATTATAATGGATTCATAAACTGTTATAAATATGACTCTAAATGTTTATAAAAATCTCATAACACATTATAGCCATGTTTATTATGCATTATGAATGCTTTATGAAGTGCTGATCTATAATGCACTATAGGTACCTTCATAATGCATTATAATTGTCAGTATAGGAATTAAGGAAGCTTTGTACTGCATGAAGTGTTTCCATTATTTTGTCCACGCCCCATACAGACTGTATATGAATATTTTACATATATGCATATACATCATTCACTGATAGTGATCAGTGAATTGGACTGCAAGGAGCCTGCTACTCTTGCATCAGGGGTTTTGAATGTTAAGGCAGCATTGGGTTAAACCTGGTTTGATTAAGTATAATTTTAATGCCCTCTGGAATGCAACAAACAAAAAATGTTATTTTTTGTCTCTCTTGCAGGTAATCTTGAGTGTCATGTGGAATCCCTTGCTCCACAGGTGTCCAAGCTCCACTCCTCTCCGGTTTGTCAAGGTAAGCCAAGTCATACAAGGCCTTCCGCACTGTAGGTATAGGACCGCAAACCTGGAAGTGTAGGACGTAGAGAAAAAGGCAAATTCCATTGCCTTCCACATTAGCTCTAATAATTGCTACAGACAAAATCAGCAACTATGTCAAGGCACACTGCAAGCTAAGAAACTATCAAGAATCCATGTTGGTGACACAACAAATTTTAAGCCTTCAGAAGAAAATGACATCACCACCTAATGACATCACTTAAGGAGTCCAGTGATCAGTCAGGAACAATCTACAGCTGAAGAAAAGTTTCAAAGACAAATGTACGGAAGCAAGATGTGCTTTCAAAGTGTTACAAAGAACTTTTTTCTTTCTAATGCAATCTTTATGGCGCTTGTTCACCACTTACTGTGTCACTACATAGAGAAGATCTATGAGCCTAAGATGTTTATTCACGCTGCTGGAGCACAAGAGGGACTAACTGAAGCAAAGCTGATTTCAAAACAGATGTGAAATGTTGAAGACACAACTGCCACTCTTTCCCAAGTAATGAAGGACAGAGAGACATACAGGTAGCGGCCCAGAAACCCAGCAAGTTGGCCTCAACCACCTTGGGAGAATTAGCTGTTTCTTTTGCAGCTGTCAAAAATATAGCAGACTTTCATAGCAGCAAAAAAAAGTGTTCAGTGTGTTCACCCATCCAGTCGCTACCCATACAAAAACAGTGATATAAAGACACTTCCATGCTGAAAGAACAGCAAAAGACGAACCAATGGCTTTGAGAAGTTCCTGCATATAATGCATATACACTACTACTGACTACTGGCCCCGGGGGGGGATGTTTATGGAGGATCTGGTAGTTGACTCAGGGTAGTTCCACCAAGGAAGAAACACCTTTTAAGATTATGTCACTATCTAATGGCAGCACACTCATGTTACAGAGCCCAGGACCAGGCAGGATACTTCAAGTTAAGAGTGCAACCTGATATGCAGTATAACTAACCACAAGTCCTTCTGGGAGGAAGAGAATAGGGGGTCTGCAGTAACTGTTGACAAACTAGGTAAAGCTTCATTTTCTTTTCAATAATTACAAACCTTTCTGGTTCTCAAAGTAAAACATGTGTTACCTCTGAGTCTGACAAAGTTGTAGATAGTGGTTATAACAAATTGCTCTTAGTTTGCAAACAGGTCCATGGTTACAGATTTAATAACCTATTCTAGCAATGTCTTCACATTTAATGGTCAACTTGTGGATAAACGGAAATCGCCACCGTTTGGGAACAATTGATATGAAATTTTGCTTCCAGAGTCTGACATAATCAAACCAGTTGAAACAGAAGCTGTTTTCTCACAGTGCTGGACTGTAAGGCTTGATTCATCTAGACATCCTTTGCCACAGAGGAATGAGGAACAATCTACAATCAGAGGTGAAACATCTGTTTCCCACAATATCAATGGGATAAAAAAAATCTCATTCTCACCAAGAGACAAGTAAGCCTACAGGGCTTAAACAGACATAGACCGAGCACCTGTACAAATCCAGACAGCTTGAATGATGAAAACTCCTCAAGAGGCTTTCAGGAAACAGTAGGACTGGAGCCAAAGTGAAGAAATTACGGCCTATAGAAATGTGACTGGGAAAAAAATCATCAAGGTCTTCAGATGAGGGAAGGTCCCAGGGCAAAGCATTTCATCCCAGCTGCACATCAACAATACCTAGGGATTCCCAATAACATAATTACTTCAGACAAGAAGAAAAGAAAGGAGTGATATTTGAGTTTAGTGCCTGGGTCTGTTCTAGTCAGGCATGCCAGTTATCTCAGGAGAGCACCAATAAAATTAGAAGAGTGAGGAAAAGAGCTTTGAAGATATTTATTGTGCTGCAGACATTATGAATCTCTGCAGTAGTGCTGCGTTGTACCCGACACCTGATCACATTCTGTGCCAAGTCCAGCCTGGGAGCTGTGAATTTGAGCTCCACTGACTTAGGCGTCATTTCAATTGACCTGCTCTGATTTCAAGTCAATGATAATGCTGGGTCTGATTTTTGGTGGAAGCAGAGTAATAGGGTATAATATAAATACAATGATGCAATCGTCATATTTCTATGTTAATCGTATTTACTTTTACATTGATAAATACAGTCATTTTTAAAGTTGTTTATTTGAATTGCATGGAAAGTGACCCTACTGTACTTCTACATTTTAATCCTATTGAAAAATTATCAGTGCTGCTGATTTTGATTATTACTAGCATGATAAAATTGGGCTTTAAAACCCTGTATGAAAAACACATCATTGTATATAACATATCTAGTTTCTTATCTATAAAATATGTGCTACAGTACGATTTTTTTGTCTATCTCTAAAAAGAGAGATAATGGGGTTTTCATAAGGGTGTGACTGGTAGGAGAGGTTCTGCGTGGGAGATGGTCCTTCAGATGTTCCTGTTTGTTTGGGTGTTATTAGTGAAGATGGTTTCTACTTCTGGGCTCCTGCTCCCGATTTGTCGCAGGAAATGGTGAATACCCCAAACGAGGAAACCTGGCTGTGAGACAAGCAGCTTCCAGACCGATGTCCTTCTCCAAAAGTCTTATTGACATTACATCTTTGCCGACACGTGAGCATGACACCTCCTCATCCTTTGTGGACAGTCCAGATGATGAGTCCAAGAGCGGAACCACAGACCCCAAATTCGTTTCTCTTTCTTAAAGTAGCAAATATAAGAACAATGGAGAATACCATCCATTGATTGGTTTGGTGCTTATGTAGCACTCAAGAATTATCATTACATCTATTTGTGCCCTTAATACAGACATGACCTTGTGTTAGACTTGGTGCTGTGTGTTCTTCTCCTGGATTCAACATATCACTTTAAAGCCAGCTTTCCAATATTCACTGAATGAAAGTGCCTGGTGGCTCTCTTCTGCATTTGGTAGACATGTCTTTTGCGTCCCAATGGAGATATCAACATGTATCCTAACAGGTTTCAGCAAGTGGAAAAATGACATGGAAGCAACTTTTATGAAGATATCATTGACAATCAGATCTCAGGGTTTGGTCCTGGAAAGGACTGGATTGCTTGTACCTTGTCATGTCAAAGAGACTGTCTGACCATAAGACTCTTATTTAAAAAATGAGGCCGATTGTAATGTTAAATACCAGCTCTGGGTCGTTATGTTTTACTGTAACCGTAGCAATAAAAGAGAAATATTTTATTTTAACATCGTTGTAGAATCAAATGAATCATTTCTGAAAAATTCAATATATATTGGATTGTGTTTAACATTTTGTCTTATCTAATCTATCGATCAGGCTGGCATGTTGACTCAGGTAGGTCATAACTTATTATAGGACAAATTCCATTATTCATTTAAATTTAAGGAAGAGGAAGGGAGGTGTTTTTTTCCTTTTGAAATGCTATATTTACATATGTGCGAAAATCAGACAGGTATTGTGCAACACTTTGAACATCGTCCACAATATTTGGTTAGTATTACTTCTTCTTATGGAAAATAATACACAAGGAAGGTTATGGAAACATAGCAGGACCCATGGTTTACATTCACTCAAAATATATGAAAGTCAGCATAAGAATTTCGATGGGAAAATGCCACCTGGATAGAATGATTAATGCAGGCTATTTCCCCTGTAGCATGAAAGTCATTTATCTGGTGTTGCAAGTGACTTGACACAACCTGGTTGGGAGGTGATTGAGGGGGTGAGTCAGGGGTCTGTAAAACGGCTGTGTTCAGGTCTCCCTTCTGTTCCTCAGCCTCCACGGTGCCCCCACTCCCTGCCTCCTTCTCAGACCCCGAACAGCTGAAGAACATGTGCAAGTCTGTGCCTGCTTTTGTGCTCGAGGAGGTAAGAGGAGCTGAAGAGTAGATAACTGTCCCCAAGGTCACATACAAGGACTTTGCTTTATTTAACCTTGTTTTTGCTTCTATTCTCCATAAATGACTACAGAGGGGCGTCAAGTAGCCTAATACAGCACATTCTTGGGTTTTAAAGTGGCAGACTAAAGCGCTCAGAATTAACAAGGAACAAAGATATTCACATGAAAAGTTCATGTGTGATATCAGATAATATCTTCTTGAAATGGAGCAGCGTAAACTTCATATTAGAAGATAATTAGAAACTCGTTCTTAGATGCAGGTCACGGTGACAGCAGTAATACAATGAGACTTTGGTGGAATCACAATGTGCTTTATTCTATGAGCAGCTTTCAGTGTGAATTAATGAATATTGAAGTATATTAACTTTCATTAATCATTTTTGTAAATGGACTGTAAAGATAAATATTTTATATAGTGACCATAGGAATCTGAATGAGTATGAAGCCATCACTCTTGTCAGTCAGTATGAATTATCAGTATAAATTACATGATACACTTTGATCTAGAAATATCTGAAATGTATTATTATTATTATTATTATTATGGTTAGACTATGTTCATAATTCCTTGATTAATTACCTTTAGTATATGTTTTTTATGTATGTATAATGATCTTGTGGTTTTCTTTGCATTTTGCTGGTGTCTTGTCAGCCTCTTGATGATTGGCAACCTTGGAAACGGTTCGTGTTTCTGACCCTAACGCAGCCACGTCCTCTCTGGCCATGCGGGGCCGTACGGGGGCCCGCATCTCACCACGCATCCATGTTCATTCCTCTCTTCTAGAATGGCGTCAGGAGCCCCAGCTCATACAGGAGAGACAGCAACTTCACTATGCGTAGCGGCACCTCTGGTGTGACGTCAAGCTCCTCTGTATGTTGACGGGAATGACAGGCGCCCATGTCTAACCATGCAGAAATGTGTATCGAGGCTTTGTTTGTGTTGGGTTATCATGACAGTTGTGTTTTAATTAAAATATTATGTCACAATGTTTCAAAAATAATCTTCTTAATTGTAAGGAAAGGATATTTCAATGTTCCCGGGTTCACATGCAAGCGAATACTGGGAGACTAGAATTAGTTCCTCGAGACTGGGAGTACTGGGAGATCATAACCGAAATCATCAGGGAAATATGTGAGATTAATACAAAGTAAATCAGTCTTAATGTCTTTCTGAAGGTATTTCTGGAAACAACAGTAGACATATGTAAAGAGTAATGAGGACTATTAAAAAATTTAAACAGGGCTGTTGTGCAGAGACAAGCCTCATGTGACCCCAAGTGACCTCTTTAAAACCTCTGTATGACCCCTGTGAATAGCAGGTCACTGGCAGTGTGATGAGCATCTACAGCGGGGACTTCGGCAATGTGGACGTCAAGGGGACCATCAAGTTCGCCATCAGCTATGTGCCGAAGCTGGGCGAGTTCCACATCTTTGTGGTCCAGTGCCACGACCTAGCTGTTGGCGACACCAAGAAGAACCGGTCTGACCCGTAAGTGTATACATATATCAGGATTTAACATAAACACATTCGGTGCCAATGTCTGATGTAGCATTTTTCATTTTTTTTATTACATTCTTTCAGTGGTGGAAAGAGTACTCAGTTTTTATACTTAAATCAAAGTACAAATACCACACCAAAATGTTACTCAAGTAAAAATAAAAGAAATCTGGTAAGGTACTACTCAAGTACAAGTAAAAAATTTTAAAGTACTTAGATAAAAAGTACTATATATTCAAATCTATTGATACAAAAACCAGCCTATCCTTTTTAATTCACTCAGGACAGGTTTGAATGTAGCATTGTAAGTTACAGTGCAACGCAAGAAGGAATACTAAGTCGCATATTTTCTTTTTATTCAGAAAAAGCAGTGAAACTTGCCGAGTCTCATATCTCTGCCCGTCTCCTCCCTGTCACAGCGCTAACAAGCCATACCTGTTGCTTGTTTACCCCTCTTGCATCTCATTCCGAACCCTCATGTTGAAATCACTCCCAGTTGCCTCTCGTTAGCCCCTTGCTAGTCTTTTGTACTTACAGTAAGTACCTTAAGTCTTGTCTTCCTCAGTCCAGTCATGGATGTTGCCCATGCTCTGTCTTGTTCCAGTCCTCCTGTTTTGCTCCCTCATGATCCTGTTTTTTTCCAGTCTTTGTTCATTTATTTCAGTAAACCCCCTTTTTTGTTTCGCCACAATGCCTGCCTGCCCTCGAGTCCTTCGTCCTGTCTGTTGTGACACTGAGTTTGCTGGTGCAGATTAACAAAATGATGTTTTTATAACGTGAGAAATGAAAGATCAATATACTGGCCAGATTTAATAATGAATTATAAACATTTCATGAGCAGGTGCTTGTAGACCTCTTATAAGTGGTGAATGAGCTGACTAAAATCCTCAATGAAGTATTGGTACTTTGTCACTTTACACGTCTGCAATCTTGTAATCTAAACACTTAAAAGTGCTGAAGTGTCAAATGGTGAGATCACAATGCACACGATTTGATCCAGTAACCTTCCAATCACAAGCACAGAGGTCTAACCTGCAGAGTCACACCTTGCCTGCAGAGTTAAATGATGAGCTAATGCTTCCTGTACAGTTGTTAGAAAAAGTATATATTTATATTAGCAGGCTAACCACCTTTTCTTTTTAAAGCATTAGATGAGTAGCTGATTATGCAAACATACACTAACACGGATATTCCATTCCCTCCCACAGTGTTTCCAGTATTAGGAACAAATCATTTAATATTTAGGCTGCAAACATTCACTTTATGTCTGTAAACTGACCTACAGCAACGACAGCAGTTATGTCAATGTCTTATTGCTTATATTTGTAATTCCAGTTATGTTAAGAGTTACCTGTTTCCAGACAAGTCCAGGATGGGAAAAAGGAAAACCTCTGTGAAGAAGAAGACTCTTAATCCAACATACAATGAAATACTTAGGGTAAGAGATGTGTTTAGTACTTCAAAACAATTAAGCATTTAAGTATATTTACAGCTGGGCATGGGGCTGGGGTTAGGATTAGACCAGAGGCCCCCCCACCCCCTTAATTACCTCTGAGACCAGCCAGAGAACAAAGTAGAATAACTGTCTTTTGCAGTACAAAGTGGATATGGAGACCCTCAAGACGCAGACTCTGAACATTTCTGTGTGGCACAATGACACCTTTGGGCGGAATAGTTTCCTGGGCGAGGTGGATGTGGATTTGTCCAAGTGGGACTTCAACAACATGAAGATGAACGACTTTCTCCTGAAACCGAGGGTAATATCTTAACGACGCATCAGTGTCATTGAACTAACAGCCTTTGACTATTTCTAGCCTTCTGTACAAAATGATCAAACAGTCTAATGTTAAAGGCTTAAATTGGCCACTTCACATTTATGTACTTCATTAATATTTGTGAATAGTCCTACTTTGAAGAATGACACACCCAGGGCCAGGCCAACCCTTTTCAGGGCCCTAAGCAAAATGTGATTATTTTAGTTGTCATTTGTCATCTTCCTTCATATTCTGAAAGGCTGATCAGATGGAGGGGGCCCCCTGGTGGCTGCTGGGTGTGAAGCAGCCACTTAATTCACTTTTGCTTTGGGCTAGCCCTACTGTGAAAGATCTGACACCCTGTGTGTGGTAGTTAATTGTACTTGCTGATGTCTCTCCACAGAGTACCTCAAGCCAGCAGCCCCTAGACTACAGAGGAGTGATAAGATTGGCCCTTCGTTACCTGCAACATGTCTCTCACAGTAAGCTAATGCTTGGGTCCATTTACATTGACATGAGACAACACAACACAACACCTTTCAAACAACACAAGAACTTAATAAGGCAACTGTTCAAATCAGCAGAAAGAGCAGCATTAACATTCTAGGAACATGGAGTGGTGTAGGATATTCTAAACTCAGCATAGCCTTGGTGTTTCCAGGTGGTTCTTACAGATCTGCTATTAACACTTAATTATATGACCTCCTCTAGATAAGCAGCCGACCAAAATGGGCGATGTTCAGATCTGGGTGAAGGATTGCAAGGATTTGCCTATGATCAGGGGTGCTGCTATTGACCCTTTTGTTAAGTGGTATGTAAACAAACAATTTTTCTTTCTGTTTTGTGTTTTGGAAGGCAACATGATCCACTAATCCAGGACCTCAATAACTGAAATATGTGCTTTCTGGAAAAGTTTAACCAGTTGATTTTCAATATGTGGCACTATATCCTATGAGACCACTGTGTGTACCAAACTAGTATTAACTTATTAAAAGAATTCTGAACATTATTAAATATATATTCCTAAAAAAAAAAACTATCCATCCATCTTCCAATCACTTATAATGTGCAGAATTACAGGGAGTCCTGGAGTCTATCCCAGGTAGCATAGGGCACAAGGCAGGGGAGACCCTGGACAGGACACCAGTCCATCACAGGGCACAAGGCGGGGGAGACCCTGGACAGGACACCAGTCCATCACAGGGCACAAAGGCGGGGGAGACCCTGGACAGGACACCAGCCCATCACAGGGCACAAGGCAGGGGAGACCCTGAACAGGAGACCAGCCCATCACAGGACACAAAGGCGGAGGAGACCCTGGACAGGACACCAGTCCATCACAGGGCACAAAGGTGGGGGAGACCCTGGACAGGACACCAGCCCATCACAGGGCACAAGGCAGGGGAGACCCTCAACAGGACACCAGCCCATCACAGGGCACAAAGGCGGGGGAGACCCTGGACAGGACACCAGCCCATCACAGGGTACAAGGCA
>JAODKC010000107.1:18445778-18458181 GCA_026777985.1 Mormyrops attenuatus
ATCACAGGGCACAAGGCGGGGGAGACCCTGGGCAGGACACCAGTCCATCACAGGGCACAAGGCGGGGGAGACCCTGGGCAGGACACCAGTCCATCACAGGGCACAAGGCGGGGGAGACCCTGGACAGGACATCAGTCCATCACAGGGCACAAGGCGGGGGAGACCCTGGGCAGGACACCAGTCCATCACAGGGCACAGGGCGGGGGAGACCCTGGACAGGACATCAGTCCATCACAGGGCACAAAGCGGGGGATACCCTGGACAGGACACCAGTCCATCACAGGGCACAAGGCGGGGGAGACCCTGGACAGGACACCAGCCTATCACAGGGCATGTGTCTGTACACATACTAAAAATTACATGCTTAAACTTTTAGAGTTTTTTTTTTATTTTGTATGCTAAATTAATATAAAGCTACTTTTAATTGTGGTCAGATTATAATTCTTCGGGAGTACCTGAAATTGTACTTATTTGCTTGCACATTAATTAATAATCAAAACAGTTGAACATATTCACCATACCACATAAAATTTACAGTCATTACAGACATGCAGGCAGCACTTCTCTTGAAGGGCACACAGCCTCATTAATATAAGTGTGACAGAAAAGTATTTTTCAACAGCTCACACAACTAAATTATTAAGTCGCTCTGGCTAAAAACTGCTGCTCCAGACCTTTCCTCTTACATGAAATATAGATATGTCCACTAGGGGCCACTGTTCGTTTTTCTATTTCATGTCACCTTTTTTCTTTTACTATATTGGGAAAGAAATGAATAATTCATACCAATGTGGGGTGAAAAATGACCAATGGCCCAAATTTCGCTCTGTCTGCATTTGTACTCCTGCAGCACGATGCTGCCTGACACTAGCAAGAAGAGTCGTCAGAAGACACGGGTTTTAAAGGGGACGTCCAACCCAGAGTTTAACCACACCATGGTGTACAACGGTCTCCGACCAGAAGACTTAAGGGAGGTCTGCCTGGAGATTACAGTGTGGGACCATGAACGCCTCTCGAACAACTTCCTAGGGGGGCTGAGGCTTGGCCTTGGTAAAGGTGAGAGCCATGTTTAATCTCTGAAAGCAGGGCCAGTCAATCCTATAGGCACCATAGGTGGCCGCCTAGGGCGCCAGATCGGCTTGGACTGGTAGCTAGTCCTCTTGAACCTCCCCTCTGCTCCCATAAGACTTGCATATTCAAGTTTGTAATGCAAAGCTTGTGTGGTTTTTATTCTCATGGGAGTTTTACTTACACAAAAATGTCCTGAGGGCAGGATGAAATATGTTTGGTTCAGAAGGATAACCAATCACACTGTATAGAAGGTGGGTTCAAGCCTCTAGAGGATGCGGGATCAACCAATCAGATGTCTTGGTCCCACCTCCTCTAGTTGCTTGGACCCACCTCCTCTCCAATCTGATTGGTTGGACGAATAATTTTTCATTCTACCCTCAGAACATTTTTTGTGTAAGTAAGACTCCCATGAGCGGTTTCTATGCATGAGAAATCTCTGTGCTCATAACCAAGAATTGGGGTAGAAAATTCATTTCAACTGGGAATGTATTATTTTATGCAAAAGAACTATTTTAGTTCACAAGATCATCTAGATTTGTACATTATTAACGAAACATATGTCACTCTCGCTTGCAGGTACAAGTTACGGAACAGCTGTAGAATGGATGGATTCCAAATCAGATGAAGCAAATCTGTGGGAAAGGATGATGAATCATCATAATGAATGGGTTGAAGATGTGTTTCATTTGCGAATGCTCCTGATGGCCAAAAGTATGTCGAAATAAGAGGACAATGTCTATATGGTGGCTTACATAAACTTTAGATTTTAGTCTTTAGATTTCTTTATTTTAATTTATACCTTAATTAAATATAGTATACTGATTTTTGATGTTTGACCTTTTTTATATTTTTAACATTATGTCATGCATTACATTATCCTTGTTTTTAATATGAATATTGTTGTACATCTAAAATGTGTGTTCAACTGCTTTCTAAAAGCGTTGACACATTGTTATTCCAGTCAAATATATGTTTTACATGTTCCTTTATAAAAAAAAAAGTGTGGTACTTTTCTTACAGTGTTGACGTTGTAACTATCACTTGAATTTTATTGTCAGTTTTAATGATCCAATCATCATTAAACCATTTATCCAGTACAGAGTCGTGGGAATTTTGCTAAATAATGCGTTCATTTATGAACAGCAAATGTTAATCTTGGAGGAATTTAACTGTTGTTATATGATATTCTAGTGTACAATAAAGAGGCACACTTTTAAAAACGTGTTGCGTAATCCCTCAACCGATGTTAAGTATTTAAAACCAGAGAGCTGGCTGCAGATTAGCGTCTATAGTTGAAGTTATTTAGCGACCAGCACGCACATGTCAACTGTAAATGACATCGGCCCTCGGTTACGCCCTCCAGATGATGTATTTAAGATATCGCGAGATTATCATCATCTCGGGCTGGCGCCATGTTCCCAACGTCAGCTCTTCGTCTGAGTTTAAGCTTTGTTCCAGTGTGGTAGGTTACCAGACAGCATAAAGAATTTTTCATATTTTCGTTTCTCTTCAACGGAAAGGCATTAAGCTCATGCGAAGTGCATTAAATCAGATGGTAATAGATCACAAAGGCTTGCTACGTGGTGAAGAATATACTGGTAAGTTCGTGCGTTGTTCGCTAGCTTTTAAAATGCTGTGTCATCTTCGGTAACAAAGTAGTTGCTTATTTTACGAACCGAAGTAAAACGCTTCTTCAGTCCCAGTATTAAAATCTATGTATCTAACGTTTGCTTTTTTGTATATTTTGCTTATTACGCACTTAGCTGTGGCGACTAACGGTGAGAATCGAGGCAGTTTTTCCAGGTACGTAGCCGAGTTAGCTTGTTAGCCATTTTGCTTTGGGCCCAGTTTGAAAATAACTTGGGCTCAACTTTTAACTATATTGTAGTACAAAATATTTACTCGAACAGTGATTATTTTATATATTTTAGGTAATGAATATTTTGTTACGTATTATTAGCTATGTATAGATATATAATGACGTTAAATGTGTATTTTTACTCTGGTTAAAGGAGACGTCGTGGACCGTTTGGCGGAAGTACCCCGAAGATAAATATGATCACCAGGAAACGGGGACGCATCGGCGAAAATGGGAGAAATGGAGCGAGGAGTCCTGCGACTGCAGCGTTCCGGGAGCCCGCAGAGACGACTGACAACCAGCAGGCATCTGTCTGTCATCAGTTTTCGTCAGAAAGCGAAGACGCATCCGGCTTGGACCTGGAGGATTTCCTGGGTTTGGACGGCCTGAACTGGACCCTGGACGATGACGCGCTGTCGCCGCTTCTCGACATAACAGGGGCCACCACCGCGGATGCCGACGGAGAAGACCAGGCGGAAATCGGAGCTTCGCCCTCGCGGATAGAGGAGCTCTCCGCCCCCCTGAAGATCAGAGGTCCTGCTCAGAAGATCCGGAAGCTAGAAGAGAGCTTCCCCGGGCGGATCAACAAGAACGCGATTGCTGCGAGAATGAATCGCCTTAAGAAGAAAGAATACGTGAACGGGTTGGAGAAGAAAGTTGGCACTTTAGTAACTGAAAACTGTAGCCTTAGGCAGGAGAACTCAAAATTGAACAAAAGAGTGGAGGAACTGGAAGACGAGACAAGGTATCTGAGGGCCGTGCTGGCCAACGAAAGCATGTTAGCCCAGCTGTTATCCAGACTGAGCGGTGTGAATGGCATGAAATTGTCTACCTCGCTTTTCCAGGAGTCCAACAAGAATGACCACGACTATGCCCTACCTAGAAAGAGGGTAAAGGTGGACGAGAAGGAGGCGGCGGGTGGCATCTGCCTGCACGTCGATACGAACCACGTCTCAGTGGAATTCTGCAGTAAATGCGCGGAGAGCGCAAGCTCCTCACTTAAAATGTAGGGTCAAGTAACTTTAATTCTTTTTATCCCCCCCCCCGTCGCGAGACTGAACTTGGAGGAAAAAAGGTTAAAAATGAACATTCAGGGGACAGATGTATGAACTTTTAAACCAGAATGAGCGAAATGTTTTTGTTTTAGTTCGTTGTAACGATAACAGATGGTATCCAAGGTGGCGCATGTTTTGAGGCAATATTGCTCACCAGCTTTCCGTACAAGTTACTGCTAAACCTGTCGATAGTTTTCTTCTAGGTGATCTGCCATGGCGGATTGGTGGGTGACTGCACATCCACGACTTCATGACACCATGGTAAGGATCATATACTGAAAGATAAAGCTTTGAAACACCTCGTGCTGCATAGATTTTTATTTCTGGAGGCCCATGTTGGAGCCATGTTAAGACTGTTAATTTTACATAATGTTAAGCAGGGACAGAAATTATCAGGTTCCATGTAATGGTGAAATGTAAATTTGCAACGGTAAAAGTTTGGTGGGGGAGAAGAGAAGCTTTGGGCTTCGTATTTTCCATTCATTCTCATAATACTGGACTATTGTTAATTTCAGTCCCTCCTATAAAAGGCGATTGTGAAAAGTGTACTCAAAAAAGACTGTAAACAGACAGAGCTCATGATGAATCTTCTGCTGTAAAATATTGTAAATATGGTGAGGTTTCACAAAGAGTTTATCCTACATTATCCGCAATAATGACCAGACCACTAGATTTACATAAGTGAGACTTCACAATTCTCCTAAATTCACCTGCATAACCAGAATTGATTGAGCTCTCTTTGTGAAACGTCACTTTTTCTCTGAAGAATGTGTTCATTTAGCATCCTTATCTTTCTTTATGCTAAAGTGGATTCTGCTCTGGGGAATGCTGAAGAAACGGGACCACCTGCTGGCATCTTGGCCTGATATTTGTTAAAAGGTAGTATAAGAGATGGTGTAAGTTTGTGGGTTTTACTGGCATCTCACAGCACCACGACTTTTGAAATATCAAAGTTAACCCATCATGCCTTGGTTTCGTCGATAAGGCAGTTTTTTCAGTGTACACTTGCAGTTGTACAGAAATGGCCAATTAATTTTGAAATGGTAAAATGCAGAGAATCATTTTAAAGCAAAAATGCATGATTTTCTGGAAATATTTGGATGATGTTATACAGGCTTTATTAAGATGTCGCTGGTTTGCATATATAGGTGGGGTTCCTAAGTTTGTCACAGAGGAATATTTTGTGGCAGCCAAAGCCTTTGTCCTGAGTTTCTTTTATTTCTGTTCGAATGTTTGAAATGTAAGCCATGTTTCAATTACTTGAGTTAACACAATGATTTCACAATAAATCCCATTTTAACATACACTTATTTGTGAGTTTTAGTGATTTTTAGATTTTACTCACACCAGATTTGGACGGTTTGTTCAGAGAAATTGGAATTAATGTTTGTCTCTCTCTCTCTTTAAACAGCAAGTTTGATATCTGCAAAGCATCCTCTAATCTTTTTCTTCATCAAAATGGATAAAGCGTGGTAATGGAATTGCTTTCTGTGTGACAGATTTTTTGCAGTCCTGGTGCTTCACTGCAACTCTGTTGGCTTTTAAACTTTGATAATTAACCTTGACTGAGCTGTTGGTCCTGTGGTGTGTTGGCGACTGCCCAGGGTTGGTTCCCGCCTGTGCCCATTGTTCCTGGGATAGACTCCGGTTCCCCCCCCCGCGACCCCAGTTGGGATTAAGCGGTTTCGGAAAATGGATGGATGAGCTGTTGGTTGGATGGATCCATGAATTCAGATCAAGCTTAACTGAATATATGCAAAGATCTTTTCCTGTATGAAATTTGCTGGTCTGCGATAGCATTCATTTTTTCCCATAAGTTATAACGTACCTCTGCTAGCCCTACGCTATGATCCCTTAGCTGGTTTCTTGTGCTTCCTGGATGGTTGTATAGCTTGCTCCAATACAGTTTTTAATTAGCCATTGATAAGACGCTCAACTAAGCTGCACTTACGTCTGTTTGGCTCCTGACAACCTAGAAACATAGTATACAGCTGTATACTGTTTTGGAGGTGGCTGGCAGGTGGATTTCTACTTTTTGCCAATATAGGAAACTAGTAAGGGAAAGTGTTTTTATTTAATATACAACTAAAGGCTTGGTTTCTTCAACCTGACTGTGTGACTGTTTTATTGTTTAATGAGATGGAAAATGTTAAACATCAGCTCAGTCAAGTTTAATTATGAGGCAGAATTTTAACCAGAATATTAAGAGTGGGCTCCCTGGACTGGGAAACTCTGTTCCAGGACAGTGATTATGAACCGTAGTTCTGCTGGCGTGCAGGTTCTGAGCCTCTTAACCGCAACATTCAGTTTAGATGCAATGGTTTTAGTGTAATTTCTATAGTTGTGTACACAGGTAGATTAAAAACATGTCTATACTGCAGTTTGGAACAGTAATAAGATTCTCTATGTGACAAGCGATAGGGTGCATTTAGCTAGATACATAGAACCAAATCCATCTTGCTGCTTTTAACATGGAATTCACTAGCTCATCTATGCAAACGGTGTTTGACATCACTTTTCTGAATTAAAATGCAAATACTGATTCTGTTCTTGACCGTTTTTGTATGAAACTCAAATTTGATAGTCTGACAATGGGGATTAATCATTCCTTTGGCCCAAAATGTTTATTCCTTGAAGACTTGAGCAAACAAAGAAGGCAATAGCAGCTAGCGATGCTGTAAGTATCTTTATCAAGCCAACATTGTTGAACCAGTTATTTTGCCCAAGAAACGGCAATATTTAAATATCAACTCCAAATGCTTAATATACTGTTAAATGTGAAGGATGCTGAATTTCCCATTGTATATACTGCAAGTCTTGTACATAGCTAATTTGGTATGTTTGTGTGGGTTTAACAAGATTAAGTATACAGAGCCAACGGTTCATGGAAAACGTTTGGAATCATTTGAGAAAAGTATTGCAGTATATGCAGTTTATAAGAATAATGAACAGAATAAGGTTAAATTTCTAGGTCTCTCCCTTAGGTATTGTATCCCTTTTTAAAAATTCTATGCAGAACTGACAGCCATTATGTATTTTTCTGTCAGAATTTCTAGTTTCACAATGAAACTAGAGTAAGTTGCATTTTTCCCTCTGGGATCAATAATCTTTTTTTTTTTTTCTTTTTTTTCCTTGCCTCAATTCTATGGGAGGGTAGACTTAACCCCAGTACAGACATCAGACAATCCGATGGGTAAAGCTTTGCATTTATTCCTTCAGCTCTTCGCTGTCTGTTTCAGGTAGCTTCAGCATTTTAACATAGATGCCGTAGTGCTTAGAACTCAAGAAAACTCCAAAAAGAGCCTGCAGGATCACCACGAAGGTCATCTTCCTCACAATGGGCTGGGTTACTGCCATCCAAAAGCGGACTATGTTTCCTTTTTCAGGCATAGGCGCTGTATTATACCTGTTAAGAAATACGTGCATGTTAGATGGTAACTTAATCTTTGCTGAAATTCTGCAATGAATAAGTTGACAGTTTAGGTCTGGGTAGCATTTTGCTTGAATTTATTCCAGTACCAATAGTATGATGGGTATATAAATGTGACCGGAGGATTTGGGAGTGTTCTCTACCTACCTGGTTGCAAGGCCTGCGTTGACAGGTAAGGCCAACAAGATTGGATACAGGCCACCACTCACGGCCCCTACAACACCGCCTCTGATCAGGGCGCAGGTTGGACAATTCAGCTCCCCTGGGTACCACATAAACAGTTAGCTGGGCAAATTAATTATTAATGACTCGTTTCAAAAATCGTAGTGGCAACACCTACCGGACATCAATGAATTAGACACAACACCGTTGTACAACGCCACCGTTGTGAGGAAGGGCAGCACGGCCATGGGCAAAGATGACGTGATTCGGCCCTGAGTGACATTCAGGACCCGCCGAAATAAACTATTGGCAATCAGTCCAGCAAACGCTCCGTTCGCTCCAAGGTAGACGGGGCCATAGGCAAACAACTTCCTGTATAGAGATTAAACACATTAGACTCATCTTAAATCTATGTACATGAATACTGAACGGCGCAGAGTATAGCTACGTACTTGTCTGTGTCTGGAAGCCGTTCGTACTTCTTCAATAGTAATTCGATGATCAAAGATCTGGGGAGTTTCTCTCCCGATTCCCTTACGGATAGGGTATCGTGTGACATCTTGTCATGCATAGAAATATTCAAGTTGTCCGCACCTGACGAACGACGCAAAGAAAAAATATTTTCATTTTTTTTCAATCTGAGTTAAAAATAGTAATACGCTGTGAAACAAACTCGAAATACTTCAACGTATAAACCTTAGTAACGGAACTACAATTTAACGATAAGAAATAAACCGGTGATTTGTTCGGCACGCACCTATTATATATCATTGTGCTAATATTTAAAATAATGAAAACGCGAAGAGGAAAAAGACACTTAAACTTGAGGCATCTCTGCTAGGCTCACGACAGAAACATGCAATGACCTTGTGGGAATACCAATCGAGGCAGCCAACAGCTAGAAAAACAAATCGAAGCTCCACTGTAATTTACACTTACATGTTATACCCGCTGCATAATGTCCATCCCTGAAAAGGAGAGGATTATACAACCTTTTCAGTCGCTATAACTCAAAAGCTGACGAGCAGAGCCATCTTACATGTGTCATGTGGGACACGCGTTTCAACTCTCAACCCAAAACCACGGAAGTGTTTTGCGGCTTACTATTGGTCGATACAAGCAGCAGCGGGGTAAAATCGCGCAATGCGATTGGGCGCTGTTACGTCAATCTCAACGGGTGGTAAGCGCCGCCTCTTCGTTGCTAAGGTGAATGGGCTGCTGCTGCTGTTGCCGCTCCTCCTGTTTCGTTGGCAAGGCGCAAGAAATAACATGAAGTGCTGTGACGATGGGACGAGAACAAAGTAAACGCCTTTTTGCAACAGAAGCCTCGCAAAAAAATATCCTACAAGGAAATTACTTGAAGTGTTTAAAATGCTGTGGGTAAATGTAGAGCCACGCTTTTCGGAAGAAACTTGCGCGGTTTGACCGGTAGGTGGCGCACCGACCGGATTAAACGCTCATGCTGGGAAATAGAATAGCTACTTAGCGAGCTGCTAATTTTAAGCAATGTTTAATCAGGTAGCGTCCTACTTGACTCTGCCTACACCGGCTAATTAACTGTATTTAGTAGTCAGTCTCTGTTTTGATAACTGACAGTGTCAGGAGCAGATTATGTCAGTAGTCCGTTATCTAGCAAAGAAAAATGAATATGCTGCCAGGATCAGCGAACTAGCAGCAAAATACTATTAATCAGAAACATGCAGGTCTGTAGCTTCATTGCGTGCTGAAGATTAATTTTTTTTTCCAGGTAATTTCACGTTTTAAAATGTGTCTGTGTTGTATCGCAGGGTAGCTACATCTGTAGTTTCCGTGTCTTGCATATTCTGCAATCGATAGGCTTTCCGCACATTTATTCCGATATTAAAAGTGAATATTTGTCAGCCGGTTCTATAAATGTAAAAGCGTAGCAGGTTAACACCTTCGGTTGCATGCTGATACTGACAGAGAAGTAAGGTTCTCTGCCGCCAATGAACAGCAGCCTGAATTATTAGTATAATTCAGTGTTTCCTGGCATGTATCGTTCACGTTGCCAGAATTGTTACTGTGCATCACTGTGCCTTTAATGTTGGTTGGGATTGTGGATCGGGTTTTCCTTTTTTAAATCCCTGGCTCATCACATGGGGAGGGTCACGGACACTATGCCAGCAAGCAGCTTGAGATCGTGGAGAAGCGACGCCTAAGAATCCCCGGGGGGGAATATATCGCTGAGGCCGGGAAGTCCGATAACGATGGGGAAGTTTTCCTGAAACTGCGTCCCCTTCACTTTTTGCCGACGGAGGAATTTCGCTTTTTGCGCTTGTCTGCCCGGTGCCACCTGTGTCTGCCAGTCTGATCTGGGAAATACATGCAGCATAGCGGCTCATCTGCAATAATACTTTACTTTTCAGCTGGACCTGATGGGAACCTCGTATTACCTGTGTGACCATTTCAGCACCTAACTGTTTTTTTTGCTCCACGTGGCTTCACTCGGGAATTAAAAAAAAAAAATGAAAGACAACAGATCGGAGTCATTTGAGACTTTGTGTCGAGGGGATCCTCCGTATGTCCGTGTACTTCAAACAAAATAAACATGCAAAGCCAAACGTTGTATTCCGGCAATCTTTGTTTTTGTAAATGTCGCATTTTGTGTCTCATTGCCAACAACCGAGGATCTGGAACCTGTCATTCATCCTGTCTGACTGAAGTCTTGAGAATATAGCTAGCTATACATGTACATGTCGAGAAGATGTATGAAGTTCCGGTTGCCTCTCTTTGTGCCTGCACGTTTTTAATACGACAAACTCGCCAATAAAAATAACGTTTTAAGAACGGTTCACATAATTGCCTGAGAATTTTATAAATCTCTAAGTTTCCTAGTTTGCAGCAGAGGACGAGAGGGAACTTTTTATGTCGTTTAGCACTAGAATAAACTGAGGATTGCCAAGGATCAAGGATGCCTGTAAGAAAAAAAGGTGAGTGGATGAGTCAGGCGCCAGTCGATCCTCTGATTTTATCTGTATACACCTTATACAAATAGGCATGGCACCGTTATCTGTATTTTAGTGTGGCGGTTTCCATAGCTTTTAGGTAGCGCTCCAGGAGAGACGCAAAGGAAAGTAGGTAGGAAAGGTAGTTTTAGTTCATATATATATTATACAATTTATGAAAAGCAATCAAGGGACAAATATTAAATCGTGATCACAGGCTTAACTTTTCCCAGGCTACTGGTTAATTTACAGACAGGTGCAGCTTTTAACTCAATTTCATAACCCTGCGACAGAGGGAAAATAGTTTTGTTGTTTCTCCCGCGTTTAGGTTGGTGTTCGTATGTGTCGCGTAATCTGTCTAATCTGTGTTAGTTAATTGTTTGGGTTTAAGTAGTGTTATTGAAATGTTTTGTGTCTGTGTTAAGCCGCACAGATTTAAAACTGGTGTCATTGTGACGATAGACGACAGGCTTGTGCTTTGAAAGGCTGTGGTTTGTAGGCCTATTTATAAATCTATATAAAGTTCCTTATAAGCTTATATAAGGCTGCTTGTTTGGTGGTTAGGTGAAGAATTTTTGATTTTTTTTAAAACCACAATAAATATCTGAATCAAATATATCATCTTTAACTTTGGAAGTAAATCTTGTTTTGAGGATAGTCAGGAGCTTCACTAGAATCCCTAAATCCTTTATTATGTAAAATCTTTTTTAAATAGTGTTTTGTATTAATTTTGACAGATTTCAAAAGTAATGTTCATTTATATGGGGTTACTGAAGGGGATTTCAACAAGTGCCTCTTGTTTGTTCCTCTGTTTGTTTTAATTACACTGGCCCTTTAGAACAAGGCTGCCCAGTGTCTTGCCACTTCACTGGTGACTGGCCAAGCGCAGCCCTGTCTCCCATTTACTGGCCCGTGTGACAGAGTGACATCCCCTGCCTGACTTCTGCGCAGAGCAGATACTTGATACAGCCGTAAATCTTTGCTTCACAGCAGTGGCACAGTGTCTCTCTGACAATCAGTGGGAATAACTGCTGATTTTATTCCACCACTGAACATAATAAATCTCTCTGTCTGTGGCCCTTCACGATAAATGCTCTTCCAATCGATGACAGGAGAATTACATGCATTTATTTATCGCTGATGATGCTAAAACGCCATATATTAAATAAAAATGCTCATTAAATATCAAACACCTTTTTGAAGTTATTTTATTTAGAGCTACTTTCCGCTTAATTTTCCCAGTGTTCTGTGGTCAAGATGTCCTGTTAGTGCTTGTGGTCGTGATGTGTGATGGTCCATTAATGTGTGCGTTTCCCTGACCTTTATGTAGATACAGCTCTGGCATTAGGGCTGCTGGAAGACTACTGCTCCAAACTGAAGACACCAGAGGAACAACAGCTAAAAACTGCCATTCTAAGAGTTATGGGGATCTTCAGAAGCAGCCTTTTTCAAGCACTGCTAGGTAGGTCACAGTGGGAGGCTGATGTCACGCCAAAGATGAAGTGGCTGGGCCTTTCTGAGAAAAATATTTACTCTCTTGCACCCAGGCATGTAGAGATGGCCAAAGTGTGTCAGTATAGGTGCCCAGTCCCCATAACCCAGGCATGAGATATTAATGACCACAGCTGAGTTTTTTTTTTTTTTGTGAGGTGCTATTCTGACCTTGATGCATGTACAGTAGGTAGACGGTTTGATGGAAAAAAATTCAAGGTGAGTTCACATGATAAGTCTTCAGTTTACGGGGTCATCTCGGTTGTAACTATTTTTGTAAGTAAGACCAATTGGGGGCCTGGTCGGGCACAGCCCGAAGAAGGCACGTGGGTCCCCCCTCCAATGGGCTCACCACCTGTAGGAGGGGCCA
>JAODKC010000107.1:18480705-18501487 GCA_026777985.1 Mormyrops attenuatus
CTTGACTTCATTTCAAGAGACCGTTACTTTCTACTATGATTTAGAGACCTTCTATCGCATCTGGGGGCATGTGGGTGCCGAGTGCACTTTGACCGATGCAGGTTTGCCCGCTGTTTCCAAAGTTTTGTTACCCTCCCCCCCCGATTGTGCATTTTGCTGGATTTGCATAATTCAAGGTCTGCAAGCTCATTCTTTCCTTGGCATTTAATTAAAATGGAGTTGATTGCATTTATGAGTTTTGGAGTCGATTTTTGACATTTCTTTTCAAGTGGGAAATCCCCTGTTCAGTGTGGCATTCCCTATGTGTTTTTTTTTCTTTTTTATGGTAATGGTGGTAGAAAGGTGTGAATTAAATCTGATATACACAGTCTAAGCTTATTATGGTTATGGACAGGGCTGCATTAAACCTTATTTAAATGGAAATGTCGCTGTCCTCTGGAAAAATAGGCCTTTGGATTGCAGTAACTGTTTTTTTTTTTTTTTTTTTTTTCAGGATCGTGTGTTCGGTACCTATTGTTGGACAATGAATAGCTCATTTGATACACTTTGGCTATTCTCACTTTATATTTGAATGAGAGAGAAAAAATGGCTTGCTAACTATCATTTGAACTTTCAGCATAATGAGATTTTTATGTTTTGTTGCTTCGACATGATCATATGAAGTCCAGTACCCAATAATAATAATCATTTTATTAATCTATTTATTAAGAAATTTTCTTTATGCCTCCTTCAACTTGCTCTTTGTAAGCAAGCTGTCTGTGAAGGCCAGCCACCTGTAGCGGCGCCCAGGGAGCTGGGGGTTAAGGGCCTTGCTCAAGGACCCGCGGACGTGCTGAGGTTGGGTTTGAACTGGCGACCTTGTGATTGCAAGTACACAGGCTTAGCCCACTGAGCCACACACTGCCCCCACAACTCGTATTTGGCGTTTGTATCAGCACGCAAAATGGACTGGTTGCACAATTGTTGCGCAGCATGAAATGTGCATTCAGTTATGTACATTGCATCGTACTATTGATATTAACAGCACAAAGCTATGTGAAAATAAAATATAAAAAACACCTTAGCTCAGAAGACAATGTAGCGTTGCCTCATATATCTGTTGAATTATTTTTGTTCTTATAATACTATTTATGTATATTTCATGTACAGTAAACTTGCTTTTCATTCAGTTTACAGTATTACTGTGTTATAAATGTCACTTGTTGACATCACAGTAATCTTCATGAGTGCTTGGTCCACCTAATGCCTTTTTAAAATGTCATGATGTGCCATTAAGCAGTAAATCTTTTCTTATTAAATGATAATTTCTTTAAAGGGGGAAGGGGGTGTTTTACTTTTTGTAATGCTGATGAATTACAAAAATCTCTACCATGGAGGATGAATAAAGTTTCATCTCGTTTGGTAAGATACGTGATGATCACGTCACTTCTGGCATTTCGGCCGTTTCGGTAAAGTGCCGCGTTCAGCCGCCTCTCCCCTTGGACCACTGAGTCTCCCATTAAACTGTTAAATTACACCCATTTGTCTATGGGGTGATATGCCGGTAGAGATGTTCTATGAACTTTGCAGGGTATTTCACGTCCATTGATGGTACACTGCAGTGACAGCCTGCATCTCAAGTTTCTTGGGTGGCTATCAGTCTGAATCACAGGGACGCTGGGAATCCGGCAAGCTCATGCAAAGTGCAGACTGTCACTTTTGTTATGTAGCAACAAATGTTGCTGTTTTATCGTCCTCTTTTTACGTACATAATTATAAAAACAACTCTGGATCAGTTTGAGCCATTAAGAGTGCAATACATTTTTGTCATCTTTTTTTTTTTTTAATTCTGAATTTAATTCTGGATGACGGGCATTGCCCTCTAGCAATTGAAATTCTAACAATTTTGTAGACACCTACACAGCCTTTCCAGGAAGTGAACCCAATTTGTTCATGAAGCCGTCACTTATCTGTGACCTGATCCAACACCAATTTTCCTTCAAACCACTACGCGACCGTCATACATATTGAGCCTGCTTTGTACTTTCCTAATTTGCCTAATATATTGCTGTGTGAGGGACATTAATGTCCCATTAAATACCACACATTACTCACTCACTCAAGCCGGCAATGCTGCTCTGGTACCGAAAAATGCATGGTTGGGTACCTGTTAACTCAAGTAGGGCTCATGCCATGGGTTTAAATCATGGGGGGGGGGATTGGGGAGGTTGTAACCCCTCCTCCCAATAATCAAAACCAGCCAATATGACCCCCTGGATCCCTGTAAATGTGTGGAGACCCCAACCCCCCCCAAAGCTCAACCCAAAGTTATGCCCTTGGCTCATGCTTATACTGGGAGAGTTTGTTCATCCAGGCCTGGTTGTATTTGATCACTCAATAAATTGCAGCAGCTCCAATGCAATAGAAATAGAATAGAAATTTTAATGTCATTAACAAATGTGCTGTGCAATTCTTGATCTGAATGAATGATATTTTGCACAGATAACCAATTTCATGTAGTTAATTATTGCATGAGCGTGTTAAGGAATCAAAGTAACTTTAAAGATGGATATCTGTGTTATGACTTGTTTTATAAAAGTCCTTTGCGTGTTGTTAACCATGTTCCAGTTCTTGGGGGAAGTGAGGAAAAATACTTTTTTTTTTATCTATCAGAGTTTAAAAATATTGCTTCAGCATTTCTGTTCAGTAAAATTCAATATAAAATTCCAGGCGGTCTAAGTGAGAAAAAGATTATTCTATTAGGAGATGTGCTGCTTGGTGCAGGATAGTTACATAAAGGAATGCCTAAAATGATATATTTAAAAAATTACATTATCATAAATATGGTTTAATTTCTTTCCTTCTCTGTGGTTGCTTACATCTCTCAGGTGTAAAGACATAGTGAATACCAGCACAGCATTACCGGCAGTGGAATCCAATTGTCAATTTTAAAAAGGCATTATCCCATTATTGCATCATCAAGGAACCATAGTTAAGTACAAATATAGGTCCTTAGAGATGCAGTGCTCGACTGTATGGTTATGCAACTGGCTATCCATCACTATGGGAGTATTACTTCTGGGGGATAATGCAAGGTTCTCTTTCATTCTGAAATGGTGCTGAGTATTTTGCAGGTTCCTTTGAACGCTGGTTCCAGCAGTTTTGCAGAATGCTATTCTGCTGTCTCAGGAGGGGAGTTTTGGGGCTCCAGAGTGCTCTTAGGATACTGTGCTAAAGAGTCTCCCTGGTGCTGTGGGCCTGGCACGCTGCACCATCGCTGTCCTGCTCCATTCATTGCTAGGTGCAGTGCATTAAGAGATAAGAATATAAAAAATACATGAAAAACATGGCAAAAATTGGTCTTTAGATGGTAACTTAAATGTTTTCATTAATCTTTTAAAGCGGCTCTTTTGTTGAAGAGGAGCCCAGGAATTTACCCCTCCTATAAGCCCTTTGATGCACCTCATGGTAGAAGTAGCTTTTAATACTGGACAAGAGCGACTTGAATAGGCACTACCCCAGGGCATCTGTCTCAGCAGTTTGTGCTGCTTCTGCTGGCATGCGTGAGGCTGAGAACTGAGAAGTGGCAGATTGTCGATAAGAATGGGTCAGAAACGGTACTGTAAATATGAACTTTACTCCATCGCCGCTGGTCTCGCTGTACTTTGATCAACGTGAAGCGGTGAGGAAACGTGACAGAGGAAGGCCTTTTTCCTAAGGGCATGATTTAATTGAGGAAAAACAATGCGTGTTTGCCCCCCCCCAGCCCTGAGTACTGTTTGTGGGAGGGTTGGAATAAACTGCATGGATGCATTTCCTAGATCCTTTGAGTTGAAGAGCGGTCCTTATTCTGGGCAGAAGCTACTCTGTCGGGGCATATGTTGCCCGACTGAAGGTCTCTCTCCTTTCGTGCCATGTGTGTCAAGCTGAGGCTGCATTTTATAGGGTTGTGGCATGAGAGTGAAAGCATAGAAGTCCATTCCAGGTAAGACGTTATCCCCCTTAAGCTCTCCACACAATGTGGTCTAGAGCTGAACAATATACAAATATGGTGCCATGGTTAGTGTTCCAGCATGTGTACTTGGAGCGCTCCCTTTATCCTCCCAGGGCTTAGGTTTAGCTCGGCTCTTTGTTTGTTTGTTTTGTTCAGACATAACGGATGGAGGTACCAGTGCTGCACCTGTGTACGTCACTGCTGTGTTTTTCACTTCCTCCCACCTTATTAGCTCACAGATGCGCCTAATGTATTAATTAAGCCTGATAACTGTAAATATTGTCACTCTCAGGGATGCCTGGTGTAAGCATGTTTTGTTCCTATGTGTGGTTCAAGGGGTTAGAATGCTGTGCCTGTGATCGGAAGGTTGTGGGATCGAATCCTGTGGTTGGCAGATTTCACTGTTGTGCCACTGAGCAAGGCCCTTGACTCCCAATTACTCCAGAGACTGTCTGACCCTGCTTTCTCAATTGTATGTTGCTTATGTATGTAAAAAATGTAAATGAATATTGTCGTATATGGCCATTGTAAAAGGTTAGCTCTTTTTAATACCCGAGAAGGTGAAACGCTTCAATGCCCGAATCACGTTTGTCGTGTGAGACAGTGGGTGTTTGTTTTCACTGTCGCGGATTAATATTCAGGCCCATGCTTCTCTGTTTCTGTCATGCAGATATACAGGAGTTCTATGAGGTAACACTGCTTAACGCGCACAAAACCTGTGAACAGAAGCTGGAGGAGGTCAACCACATGGCGGACAAGTGGGAACGGGCTGCGTCCCCTACCACGGTCCAACAGGAAGCCCGCCCCGAGGAGCAGGTGAGTGTCCGGGCCAGGAGGTGGGCAGTGGCTCAGTAGTACATAAGAATAAGTTTGGGGGTTAGTCCTTTAATCCGCAGATGGGGCTTTCTGTCATTAGGCATCATCAGGTATGCGCACCGACTGGGGGGAAAGTGTTAAAACCGGCCCAGATTCACATTATCACGGCTCTGTCCAGAAATGTCACATTTAAATATTTTTTTCACAAAAATAAAGGATATTTCTTTTTGCCAATCTGTGCCATGTTGTAATTTGCAATGATTTTTCAACACCAGTAATTTTTAGGTACTGCAAACAAACGTTTTTCAGGAGATTTGTAGTGAAAGACAGAAACCTGCAGTGGAAATGAGTGAGGTCATTCGGCTGGGGGGAGGGGCCCCCAATAATATCTGAAAACTGACTGTGACTTGAATTTTTTTTGTCCTTATTTGGTATCAGAATATAACATTCTGGCCTATCAGATTTAACCTGCAATTTTATATTTTTAGCTTCTGGTTTAATCACTTTGGGAGCAAATTTTAGCCATATAGTAACTGCAAAACTATGAAATGTAAACCTTTGTAGATCTGATATAGATCAAAGTGTCTGCAAGCGACTTTAGCTTCAACTTTGTGTGTTTTTTCTTTTTTCTGTGTGTTGCGACCAGCAAAATGAAGCTTGTGCCCATTGAATAATTCATGGTGGCTGGTAAGCAGTTTGTGCAGCTGGAGTGTGTGGGGGAGGCCTGCCAGAAGGCACAGCCGCAAATTGGGATGTGATCCTACAACTGTCAGGCCTACGGAGCCTCAAGCTTTGCATCACACTACTTAGTCATGGTTTTTGGACTTATTTCGCAGTCATCTTGTTTTAGTTTTTCTTCTACTAATGTTTTAGTCACGAAGGATCCTTTTTTTGTTTAAAGTGTTCGTTTTAGTGTTTTAAATGTGTGAAATACTGTGATGTATTACGATAAACTTTGACAAACCAGAAGCACGCTAATTGTATAGTGCACAGATTGTGTTAAGAGGCACTAAGGAAATAATTTCCATGGCAATTTCCATCATGTTTATCTAGCAGACTGTTTTATCCAAAACGAAGGGCTTAAGGCTCTTGCTCAAGGACGCAGTGATGAAATCACTCTGTCGACTCTCAGATTTGAGCCGGCTACCTTCTGATAACAGGCATGGCCTTCTAACTCACTGAAACACACTGCACCTATGGTGGTTTTTGACATGTAAGATCTGTGTTCTAGAATGGCTGTTGAGCATTGAAATTCAGAAGCTCGACAGGCGCCTACGGTGACCAGTCCAGTTATGAGCTTCTGCGTCCAAAGATTTTATGCAAGCGGGGGAAATAACAACAAAGTAATGCAATAATGATATCATAGACAGGTTTTTACTGGTCGAGGACATCAGTTCAAAGGTCTGGATTCTGAGACATTCAAGACCCAAAGTGTTTCCTAGAGCTGTGGGGCCTTCTATAGTTTGTGCTCCAAAGCTGTGTGTGTCGTCCTCCTAGGAGCCTGATGAAAAATGCTTTCAGCAAAGCGATGCCATGCGTTCTACTGACAGTGTTTGAAATTTGGAAACTTTGATAACACTCTTTGTAATATTTGTTCAACTCAGTTGTCGGGATGAATTCTTGATTTCAGGCTGGTGCTGGAAAATGATCTGTTTGTGTATCTGGCTTGAGGGCTGTACTGGTAAATAATTTTTCAAGACTTCGAAGAAAATGATTGCTGAAGGGAATATAAGTGACAGATGACATCAAAATGTTGCCGCTCCCGAAATGTCACATGTTTCGTGTTCTTCCACTAGGGGGAAACTATCTCTTTTGGAAAGCCTATTCTTTGCAGTGGTTTGAGGAGGGCATTTGGCGTTGGCTTACACTAACCGAGCCCAGTGAAGGGACTGGTTGGGCACATCAGTCTGTAGGCAGCTGTATGTTTGGATTTACATCTTGTAGTCAAACTCGTCATTCCTGAATCTGTCTGTTGTAGCATCATGAATAGCCCCCTATTATGACATCATAATGTATGATTGTTTCAGGCAGAATTCCAAGTGCCACCAGAAGCTGGTGATCTGCAGTCCATGCTGTAGCTGTGTGTCACGTGTGTGTCAGCCTGGGCTCCAGCGGCTACACTCGGCTCTCGTTTCAAGGTTAAAAAGCAAGAAGAGAATAGTTAAAAAAAAAAAACAAGTATTAAATGACTACTCGGATATAAGGGGTTTCGCTCCATACCTTTGGGGTGCCGCTGCTCATTCAGAGCACTAAAAATAGTAGGGGGAGCCAGCTATGTGACAAAAGTGTGCGACTCACAGGGGATCAGTAGAGATCAGGTGAGTTCATTGGGATGCGAGGCCAGAAACAGGGTAAAAGTGTCCTCCCATTTAGCTCTGCAGTCTTTTGGCTAATCTACACCCCAGATGAAAACGTTCCATAAAGACCTGTTAATCCGAGCTCAGTGTCTGTCCTCTGTGCTTGGTCGTCTTGTCATGTTGCGTAATGATCGAGTTACCTGTTAGGTGACTGTGTTTTTTTCTTCTGTTTTCTTTTTTTTTGCGGTTGTCCGCTCCAGATTCTTTTTTTAATTTGGCACAGTCTCTGTTTCCATATCTGTGGAAGCTTTCCTGCTTGTCCCATTCCCCCTGCACCCTGACAGCTTGTTTGTGCTCTTGTGTTATACATTGTGCCTGAATAATTATTGACTCAGCAGCATATAAATTGCTTTGAAAAATTAACTGGAGCGAATGATATGAGAAATGCTCAAGTTGTTTTAGGGAAGGATGATATGTTGTCAGTTCGAGGATCTGAATTTCAGGTCCTGGATGAATTCATGGTTATGTCTGAAACAGAAGTAAACGAAACCTGCTAAAATCCATTTCCGTTATCTGTTTGACCTAAAGATCCATGCTTTTGTTTTTCATGAATATCTGTTAACGTTTCCATGGCACTTGCACCACCCGCACTGTACTATAAATAACAAAATAATTAATTTCTTTGCAGCGGGGAGAATATCGTGCTGGGATTTATTTATGTTTTTAAGGCTGGGCAACAAAAAAATTTCCCCTCTCGGGGGATCGATAAGGGTCTGTCTTGTCTTATTTTCATCTCAGGAAAATCATTTTATTGGGAAAAGGGGGGGATAGATTGTTTGATTCCAGTAAACCAGCACAAGTGTAATGTTTTGGGTGACCCCTGACTGATCTTTTCTGCCTCTGTAGCCCAAGGAGCCCAGCAGCAGTGAGCAGAATGGGAAAGTGCCAGGGGAAAGCACCATCCCTGAGGTGAGTGGTCCCTGGCGCCCTACTATGATGTAATTTGACGGCTTGGGGGAGGAGCTTGAGCTATGTGGGCAGGGCTTTTTTTATCTGCCTTGTTGAGAATGGAGCAGAACAGTGGGTCACGCCCCAAATGTTTGACCCGTGAAATTTGCAGCTGTTGTCTTTTTGAGCCCTTTTGTTTAGATTTCTTTGAAAGCATATGATGTAATCTGCCGATCGTTTAATAATTTAATCACAGGCTACAGGTGGTCCCGTCGTCGTCTGGCAGCCATTGCGTTTTCATCAAAGGAGCGGTTTGTGTCATGGACACGTCAGGCCGAGCTGGAGCTGGAAAGAGTCCCGATGTTACAGGCCCACTCGGGGGGCGGCGAGGAGGAGGTGCTGCTGTAGCTTTGTGGGTTGGACACTCTGCTGCTTCCTAAACAAGCCCGGAACTGCATCTGCAGTGTCTGCTGACTTCCAGTTGGGTGTTAATTATTAATAACTAATATTTAAATCAGCAAAGGCCTGCTAAAGTTTCCCAGAACAATGCATTGCAGATGGTGGCTTTTGGAAATGATTGTTTAGTTTATTTGGTGTTATTGTTTTTGCATTAATTACGTTATTAAGTATGTACAGGCAGTTAGTAATCTGCTCCACAAACACTTACTCAAGTCAAATTTTACTTACATCAGATTTACTTTCCCGTTATTAAGTATGTATAGACAGTTAGTAATCCGGTCCACAAACCGTTATGTAAGTGAAATTTCACGTAAATTAGATTTACCTTCCCATACCACTGAAGACACCTTACAACAAAAAAACAAACCAAAAATATAAAGTACTATGTACTAAAGAACACATATTAAACAAATGAAAAGTCTAAATTTACTTATGTCATCCTTTTGCATCGCTGCCTTTGTATTCTCGATGTATTATGTAATTTCTGCTTTTATAAGTGATACTTTGTATTTACGACATATTAAGCATGTGCGGATGCTTCTTGTATAGAAGTGACTCATTGAGTGTGCGGCGTTTTCATGTTTCATGAAGTTAGAAGCGCTGCATGCTCAGAGCAAAGGTGTCACAAAATGCTCAGTGGGATGGAAACCATCTGCGCGTTACTAGCGTGTACTTGTGAACCATGACCTCATCATCAGAATGACGTTATTTAAGCCTGCACCAGACCTTTGGGGCTCAGAGAGAAATGGGACCTACATAGTCATCATGCTGAATCGAACAGTTATCCTGCATTTGTGTAATTGAGTCTTCTGCTGTGTGGTACCTCTTTACCAAGCCGTGCTGGTGACTGTTTAATAGATGCTGCTAATTAGAGTGTAATTTCCTTCTTAATCATTTTGTTGTCCATAGAGCTCATTATTTTTTTTCTGCTTAATTAAAAAAATTAAAACCGGGGGCAGTTGACAGTTAAAGTTTTATTAGGGCTCTTGCTGTCAGTGTGGATCTGAACCTGCAAGCAAGATTTAATAGCATTAGATGTTCTGAATCTGTGGTAAAGGTCTTGGCATCAGGCAGTCCCCAGTGACGCTAAATGGTAACGTACACCGGGGACTCCAGGAATGGCTGATGTGGTCATGGGGCCCCTGCTGCTGTTTGTGGCAACTGCAAAGTGTCATTTCGATGACATGAGTAAGATGATGGAGGTCAATGATATAATAGTCCAGTCTGGTGAGGGTGCCTTTACATTTCTTTAGCTGGTGCTTTTTATCCCAGAGCAACATGCAAGTGAGAAAGCAGGTCAGCCAGTCACTGGAGCAATTTGGGGTTAAAGGGTCTTGCTCTATGCGCCAACGCTAAAAAATTTTCCGCCGACCACGAACAACCTTCGACCAAACATCCAAACCCACAGAGCTACACATTGCTCCTCAAGAACAAATTTCAACGCAACGAGACCAAAGGGAAAAAAAACAGAACTGAGAACCAGGAGAGGATATAACATAAAGCCAGAAGACCTGGTGGGGGTGGGTGGGGCGTGTCACGACTGACGCAGTTGAAGCAGCGAATTGGTCACGAGGACGTCAATATGCCAGACTGATGGCGTAGGCTGAGGATGCGCGGCGTGCTCTCTGTATCTTTGGCCAGGAATCTACCTGTATGCAAGGCAGAGTCTTAGAAAGCCGCCCCCCCCCGTACACGCAGATACACACGCTCACACACACACTCACAGATACACACGCTCACCGCCACAGCAAGCCCACGCAGCCCTTCTCTCTCGCTCTCCCTCACCTGGCTGCCATGCAGTTAGGCTCTCAACAGGTCCCTCATTGTTTTTACATTTTTTTTTTTTATTCCTTTTTCATTTTTGCACCCCTCATGGTCCCCCCCCTTCAGACTCGCAGCCAGTCAAAAGTCATCACCGTCACAGTCGCACCAATGTTTTTATCTATCTATTTATTTATTTATTTAGAAAAACATCCACCGTCTAAAGACCCATTTTGCCTCTGGGCAAAAAGAGTTTGGGGGACAGTATGTATAATAAACGAACACCCCCCGGCATTTTCTTACATAATGTTTTGAACAGAATGTGGTGCGATCGCTAAAGGCCTTTTTAAGGGGCTTGATGGGTGATCAGTCCCCATGGGCCCCTACCCTCTGGGGAGCCGCTTTATATGTAACGCCTCCGCAATGCCCGGATGTCGCATCCTTTCCGATAGCTACGCTGGTAGCTGGGTGCCGTGACTTAGCTGTATCCCAGCCGCTGCGGAGCCCTGGCAGGGATCCCGAGGCTTATCAGACGACGTGGGCGTTTAAGCGATACCAGTGGCGGGCAGAGCTGTGTGTTTTTTTATCATTAACCTGATGTCTTTGGTGTTTGGTAGCTGATGTACTGTGTGTGTGTGGAGGGGGTTACTGTAGATGACGGTCAGTGGAGAGCATAAATCGAGATTTAGGCTCCTACAGAGGACGCACTGTAAGACTAATGTATCATCCTTCCCATAGCAACCTTGCTGGGGTATAACCCTGTTGGAGAATTTGATTGCAGGAGTAATTTTCTGAATTAAATGAACCAGATGATCTCTATTAATACACGCTGCTTATTGTTCCCATAGCACATTCTTGCATGTGTCTCGCCTTACTCTTTTAATTAAACAAGCCCTGTTGATATCACAGCTATACGGTGGACAGACGCGTAGGTGTTTTAACAGGTCGAAGCTTTTTCTGTACTGATTTTGACTGCAAAAAAAATAAGATGTATGCATGTTATTTGCTGGAAATTAACCAGAAAATTAAGCTGGAGAGAATTTGGAAATTGGACTGGCGTTTTGTCAGATTCACGTTTACACATATTTATCTAACAGATGCTTTAGTCCAAAGCGACGTACAATTGGGGAGCAAAAAGCAGGGTCAGACAGGCTGGGCAGCAGGGGGGGGGGGGTCAGGGCCCTCAGGGTCACAGATAGGTTTGACGGGTAGCATGTGCCTTCATTTGTCCGTGGTTGTGGGTTCAAATCCCACCCCTAACTCTGTGTTTGAACCTTGTGTGCTCTCCCTGTGCGCACAGCTTTCCTCTGTACTCTAATGCCTTTGTGCAGTCCTGAAACTTGCGGTTATATGGATCTCTGCCATTTGTTTTGCCTCTCCTGTGCTTGGTTGTGCCCTGTGCTTCCTGGGATTGGCTGCTGGTTCACCGCAGCCCTGTATTGGATAGGCGGTTATGGAGGATGGGAGCATTATGGGACTCTATAACATTTTAAATGACACTTTAATGTCTTCTTGTGACATGTGATTGAGGGGAAGCCGTCTCGGTGCTGAAGGTCACATGAAGGGCGAAGTGCCTGTGGTGGCTGAGCTGGATCGGGCCGTCCGGTTTCTCCGTGCCTCTCTTCATGGCTGTGTCTGCACTCTCCGTCCGCTCACCAGAATCCTTAATCAGCCTTGGATATCTATGATATTGAGAGCGGTCGTTGCAGCTACAGAAACTCTGTCTGTAATGCTGACGAGAAAAACCTCGGACCGGGGGGGCGCTGACGTGTCTCCCGGATGAAATCGTAACATGTAGCGAGGGTGCTGTTGTGGAGTGGGGGGGTTCAGTTATAGGCCAGCCGATCTAGACAGGGCAGGTAAACCTTCCCTGCCTGCTAGAAGCATCTGTTGGGATGGGCTGGGTGGGGGGGTCAGTGTCAGTGATCTCATGATCCACATTTTAGTATTCCACAAAGAAAACAGCACCACACAAGTTTACATATTATAGTGACTTTTGGATAGTGTGTGCTGTCCCTTTAATTTTCCTCGTCTTAGATGTACCGTTTAAAAGATGTGTTTTTTTATGACTTTGCGGTAACTTGCATCTGTTGTTAAAAATGTCTGCAGTGTGGTTCATACTGAAATAACTCGCAAAAAAACATTTTTTTCCTCTTTACCAGATTCACTGCATTTTTAAGCATGATGCGTTCTGTAAGACCCGTGTATTATCCCTCCACAGCTGTATTGATTGCTAGAAAAATAAAAGGACATTGTGTAAGTGATGTACAGCTTCCAGGTTTCCTGGATTCACATATTTGATTATGAGGGTACATATGTATTAGATGGGGCATTATATAAGCAGGAAGCTGTCTGTCACCGGCTGCCTCGGACGTGCGTTTGATGTGAGAGGGAGATGTCCGTAAACGCAGACGACCGCGCAGATAAAGGCCCGCCGTGTATTCTTTGCGAAATGCCGTTGATCAATCAAGCTTTTGACTTGATTCCATTTCTAATGGAAGTTGGTGACCTTCTCATGTTTGTGCTGTAGTGGCTTTTCGGAAATGCAATTACTCATCCTCGTCGGGAAGCCAGTTAACGAGCCGGATCTCTCTTCAAATCGTTGGATCACGGTGGATGGGGGGCCAGTGGGAGGAAAGAATTGATTAATTATTCATGAGCAGAGCCACATGACTTGACTTTTTTTTCTTTTTTTTTAAACCCCCATCAATCCCCTTTGTAGCTTCGAAGAAAGCACCTTTCTGGTGGCTCTGGAAAAGGGGATGGGGGCCTGAGCGAGAAGACGGGGGGCTTCGGGTCTGGCCCGGCCCGGTTTGCACCGGTCCCAGTTGCCTGGCATATTGCGCAGAGGATATGTGTGGCCGGTGTTTGACTGCGATTCCCAGTGCTCCTGTCAGAGCTGCAGCTGCTTGGCTGCTGTGCTACGCTGAATAGCGGCCATTGATTTTTTTTTCCCTGTTCCCCACACACCACATTCTCTTCGTCCCTCTCCGTTTATTTTAACACTTTCTTTTTGTGCTTGTTGCCGCTAGCGACCCAGCCCCCTTCCTCTGTATGTCCCCGTGTTCCGCTGCTTGGGGTGAGTGTGTGCTGCGGGTGGGAGTAAGGAGCTGGTTTTCTCACCTTTGTATGATTCATGATTTAGACCGACGGTGTCCAGCCTTACTCACCGCACATATAACCGGCCAGTGCGGGGGACCACTGGCCCCTATCGGAAATGATTTTCATACTTTAATCCCTGTAGGTACTACCAGCTCTCCATCTCAATGCGAAAACTGAACATATGCTAGTATTAATTTAAGGTGAGGACAATAGTGCCACATTTTCAATGTCAACGAGGCGTGCTGTCTTTCTGTCAGAGCTACTTAAGCGTATATAGGCAATATAATTTGCTTAATTTAACTTGGTAAAATTGTAGGTTCCTATTCAAGAAAAGCATTTTTGTTGCATGACTAAATGAATAAAAAGGCAAGAGGTGTTGGTACAATGACCATTGCATTTGCACTCTGTCACAAACTTAGTCATCTGTAGCTCGGGGATGGTTATTGAATGCATAGTAATTTCTGATCTTGCTGGAGTGCTCACGGATACGCCACCTGAGTACGACTCCTAATTGGCGCTAAGCTAGGGCTCTGGATACCCTTTGCTGTTATTATGGTAATCTGGGCTCCCTCGCATTTCTGCCAGCTGACAGAAGACGGGCGCTTTACGTAGCATTTTTTTAAATTTAAGGAGACAGTGCATTTATAACGCTGACAGCTCCGCGCAGATGTGCGGCGGATTTCCGTATCTCGTTCGTCCGTCTTGCACCTCCTCCCCCCCCCCCGTGAAATCCGCAGGACTCATTCATATGATAAGCAGCCCTTCGGAGGTGATTCTTGCCCAGCTGAGATGGCACTGACTCGCCACCGCCGCTCTGGCCGTTTCTGACCGGGCGCAGACGGACACGCTCGTGGGAAACGGGGAGGAGGGGGGGGGAGGTCGCGGGGAGAGAGAGAAAGAAAGAAAGTTGGCAAAGAGAGACGGAGGATATTTCCGAGGCTGCGAAGCAGGCTGTCGGTAGTGAAGCTGCTGTGGGGGGAAAGCGGAGTCTCCCCCGTTCGGCCAAACATCGCACCGCTGGTGCCGGCAGCTGCTCCGAGCGGCCGTCAGCCTGACGGGGAGGAATGCCTGCGAGGGGGCTGGACGCGTCCAAGTCAGTGGCTCTCAGCCCAGAGAAACCAGAGAGAGTCTGAAGCCGGAGGATGTGTGGTGGGCTTTGAGATCGCGCCTGGAGCATGATCGCCGTGGAGGGGGACTCCTGCTCTGAGGGGGCTCGTTCCCAGTAGCAGTCTGTGCCTTTTTCTGCGGTGGTGGCTCATTCTCACCACCCCCCCCCCCTTCCCCCCCTCACACACACCCTCCAACCCCACGGCCGCCAGCCCCCTACCCCAACCCCTCTTTTTATCGTGGTAATTTGGTGGGAATGAATGCGGGCAGAGGTTAAAGCCCTCGCTCTCCAGGATGGACTGTCTCTGTATCGTCACGACAAAGGTAAGGAACCCCGAGCGCTCCAGTGTTGCGGGTGTGAGATTGCGGGGGGGGGGATCGGGGAGGACGGAGCCACCGCGTTACCCCCGCGTTACCCCCGCGTAATGCGCTCCCTTGGCTGGCGGGATGTGCCGGTCAGTCGCCGGCTGTTCTCATTTAGCGACTGTATTCGGCTGCCCGTTTTAGCGGGGAAGCCGCCTCATCCGGAGTGCTCATCTCCCTGCAATCTTTATTTATCCTACTCGTCTATTTTTTTTCCTCCCCTCCTCCTCCTCCTCCTCCAAGTTCCGTGCTCCCCCCTTTTGACACCAGTTAGCCTTGCTGGTGATCTTTTGAATGGCGAAACGGATTAGCCCCGCTGGGACCACCTCCGTTGAAGTGTCATGTCGCAACTTGTCGGAAACTTCAGGCAGCCGCTGTTGCCGGGCTGCCGAAGAAACAATGCCCGCCTTTGAGAAGCGGTCGCCCTGGACTGCGCTAATTATGCCGTAGCGAAACAATTGCCAGTGAAACCCATCTCAGCATGTGGATTTCTGCGTGAAGCTGCTTCACAATACCAATAGCTTTTTTTGCTATTACGATGTTACAATAGCTGTTACTCTATAGCTATTCTGAATGCTGGTGCTTTATTTTTTGCCTAGTATGATGTATGTCTTGTGTCTTGTACGACAATTAAATTAAATGCAAGATTCACTTCAGCCACCATACTTCCTCTACAAATTCACATTGTACCCTATGTAGTCGCCTATGGAAAGATTGTTACTACACTCACCAGGAAATGAGATAAGTCACCGTTTTTGGTAACTGCATTACGGTGATTCATGTGTATTAATGATGCTGCTGAATTGGATTTACTGCTATGGCTTTGTTAAAACAGGATAGTGTCGTATTTTATTTTTTGTGCTGTTGATTTGATGGACAGTTGTCTTTCTGAAACCGTCCTACTGTATTGCTGAATTAAATCACCGATTGCAACGGCTGAGGCTCAAATAATTTTTGATTTGCTTTAAAGCTGCTATGTAAGGAGAAAAATGCTACCTTTCATTCTGGAAATGTCATTAAACCCAGTTTTGCACTGTTGTGATGACACTCCACCTTGCGCATGAATTTGTTTTGGCCTTCGTATGATGAGCCTGATGAACAGATGCGTGAAGCACGCCTACAATAGTAGGAAAGCCCCAACAAAATATTCTCTTAGGGCTCCTATCCTGGAGAGGGGTGGGCCAGGTCCCTGTGACATCAGCGCTGGGATTCTAATGGAATAGTTCTTCTGAAATACCACATTGGTACCACAGATACAGGTGGAGTCTATAAGGAGGTACCGTCTGCCAGGAACCTGTTCACTCGCTCTTGAACACCTCCTTGCCATTTTTCAATTTCAGGATAACGGAAATGTGTCAGCTTTTGTCCGGCAAACTTGGTCTGCATATAGTTTTATTCTTGGCAGGTCCCACTGCCATGTTTGTTTCTGCAGAGGTTCGCTGGTGTGGAGTCTGTAGGGCTCCAGTTTCCATGGTGCAAGACTAGAGGTGTCATCCAGGGTATGATAAATTTGCCAAGGTGAATCACTTGCATCACCATAGGTGCAAATGTATTGACTCAAAGTGCAAGTGGTATGTCTGTTCTGGCAAAGTCACTTGAGATTTTCTTAGTTTTGCTGTCAGTTTTGCAAGGGTCTTGAACATAAATTTACAAACGAGAGGAGGCCATTCGGCCCATCAAGCTCGTTTGGGAAGAACTTAACTAATAGCTCAGAGCTGTTAAAATCTTATCTAGCTCTGATTTAAAGGAACCCAGGGTTTTAGCTTGCTCTACACTAACAGGAAGACTATTCTATTCTAATTACACGTTGTGTAAAGAAGTGCTTCCTCAAATTCATTTTAAAATGTTCAAGTAAAGTTTGCAAGCTAAAGCTCCAAATCTCCATTTTTTTTTTTACACACATATTCAGAGGTCATCTCCAGCACTAGACCATTGGAGAGTGTAAACTTTGGAGGTTTGCCATGAAGATACAACATTGCACTGGATAAAACAACAATGGAGAGTGGAGGGATGTGAACATAGTAGAATTCTGGGCTCAGATATGAAGAAAAATCGAATAAGGTGGTTTCTGTAAAGCACTGACTGTAAAGGACCACATTAGTGGCCTCCTGTTTTAGCTGGGAGCCCTGGTTATCAAAGACCATGGGGCGTCTGTTCTTTCTGCTGACTCTACTAACTTCACAAGACTGCATGTGTGATTTCCTGCCTTGTATCCTGAGGGCCCTGGGTGTAAATTCATCATATCTGTGATTTTTTTCTCTTCCTACTGAAAGAATTAATTAAGACCATATTTATAGGCAGGTGTATAGCTCAGCAGGTGATGGATTTCTTTCCTGTGTCTGGAGGTTTGTGGGCTTGAATCCCTTTGGCCGGCAGAGTAATTGTATCACTGTTGGGGCCTTCAGCAAGGCCCTTAACCCCAGCTGCTCCAGAGGTGCTGGACTCTGACTGAACCTGCACTCTAACACCAAAACTGTGTCTCTCATGCAGAGTAAGACTGGGTATGCAAAAACCAAAGGATTCCAATGTACAAATACCAAATAAAATCTTATTCTCAATTTTTATATATCATTTAAAAATATATATATAGCCTTACATGCTCGTTATATCCACAGTCAGTGTTCTTTGCTGCCTCTTCTTAGAGCACTGACATTAGAAAACTAGACTGTTAGTGGCATCTGTGATTTTCCCCCAATACAGACTATAAAAGATCATATCTCTGGTATCTTGCTCTGTTAGGTGAGTGTTTATTGTAGAACATGGCATCTATAGTTCTCTGGTCCATCTCCTGAGAACACCGCTGGATTATTGAAGTATCTGTCTTTACGTGTTCTTACTTGGTTCAACATTAGGTCAGCTTCTGTGCCTCGAACCTCGCACCTGGGTCCTTAATCATTGCATACACTGCTGTAGATATGGTATCTGCGCTCCTTAGAACCCCTTGATGGTTGCTATAGCAATGATGGGAGTTGCATCATTTCAAACCAGCTCGTGGCTTTAAGGAATTTTAAATTTTGAGATGTATAGATTTTCTAGTTTCCCCGCCAAATATTTACCACCTGCAAAGCTAGTTAGTAGTACCTGTAGTCTGCATAATGGTTAGCCTTAGCTAGCTTCAGAATTTCTCCGAGCAAAGCCAGCACAAAATTAGTAAGAGGCAAATTGCTTGTTTACAAGTCTTGGAGTGCTGTTGTGTTAAGATCGTGGCATTTTGCCATCCATTCTGTATACCGTTAATTTACACACACATCCAAAATCTTTACAGTCTCCTGCATAGATGTTTTTGAATGTCTCCACATTTCCAGTCGACCTTTTGATTAATAAGTAAGAATTCTATTTCCTGCATTAAACTATGGCTAGGTGTTTTGATGATAATACTCTTTTTGTGTTTATTACAACTGTCTCTAATTATAGTGCTTTTTGGGCCTGTCACAGATGAATTGAATGTCAGCTAATAACAGCATAAACTCAGTCTGCATTGTAAAAGACAATTTATGACTTAATATGACATCACTGCTGTCATCAAACACACTTCAAAGAAATTTTATGTACTTTTCTCACTCCTTTTTGTCTCTTTTAGTGAAATGTACTCTCACCTATATGCCTTGACGTTTTCATCCATGGCTAATCTGTGCTGTAGTTTAAGCCTCAGTAATAGCTCTGTTTGACTCGATTTTTCAGCAAGTTGCTCTGTTGTTAAGCCCAAACGATGTCCAGTTGTAACCCAGTCCATTGCATTGAATGCGTTTAGTGTGAATGCATTTAACTTTGACCTTTAGGTAGCTTTAGGTAACAATGTCGAAAGGCTTAACTGTAAAAGTTTGTGGAGAATGCAGCTCATCGACAACCTGCTGCCTTTCGACATGTATTTCTGCTTGGAGTGTCCGACATCAGAGAAGGTGTTTCTCACAAAGCATCTGTCTCTCTAAAATGTAGGCTAGATTCTTTCTTCACCCCAGAATATGCTTTTTAAGTTTTGATGACTTTCGATTTACATGTAAAATAAAAGCTAATTACTTTGTGTTCCAGAATCTGACAGCATTCTTGTAAGGCCTGTCTGGGGCTTATTCTAGAATGTGGATCAAGCCATTTTTTAGTCCTCGTCCTTTTTTGAAGTTCCTTCGGTATTCTCTTCAGTTTTGCAGGCTGATGGTATGATTCTATTTCGGTTTATGCAATTGAAATTATTCACTCTTCCTGGAAAGAATAAAAACTTGTGGTGTGGATGAAACAGCAGATTTTATTTTTGTGTCTTCGCCTGAAAGGAAATTGCTTTATGCAGATGACAGCTTGATGGGTCCATTTTCCGGATAAGAGAACCATTTTTTTTCTTTCCATGGGGACACTTCGCTTAAATACATATCTCAAATGTGCTGCAATACGTAATAAGAATTAGGATTTCCTTACACTGTTTTAGGATTCTAATTTCCAGATCACAGGATAACCTGGAAGAGAGGTATTATTGTTGGTGTCATTAGTATCATTATTATCATTTTAACACTTAGTTTTTAACGGAGTCTTCAATAATATGTGTATGCAATTATCTCTTTCAGTATTTCTCTGAATTTCATTTATGGTTCTTGATTTGTTGATAAATGTAATCAGTGCCGAAACTGTTGTTTTCTATATGCTTTCCAACTTTGATTTAGTCTCTCTTTGGTTTTATGGCAAATAGCAAGTGCCAGATGCCATAAATGGTTAAATGCAGAAAGGGGTTTGTGGCACAGCCCCGGCACAGAGTGGAAAACGCGATTTCCCGTTCCCAGGGCATTAGCTTAATGGCCGCGATGACAGTGCCGGCCATGATTTGTGATTTGCGCTGCATGCACCACGTGGTCAGCGGTGGGGCCCCTGTGTCTGAAACCCTGAGTGGAATAGCTTGGTATTTGTCTTAGGGGGTGGGACAGGAGTCAGAGGGACTCTAAGACTGAAATGGAAAGAGCAGGCGCTCCACTCCGATCCCCTGGTCCATCCTGTCTGGGCCAGAGGAGTTTCATGTTTCTGTAGACCCACGGCCTGTTGTTTTTGGCTGTGCGCTGCACTCCACTCTCATTTTTGTACATTATGGCTGCTTAGGGATGGACTTTACAAAGCAGTGCCTCATGCTGATAGTATCTACTGTGGATTAATGGAAATAATCAGGTCTTGTGTCTTTCCTATCCTGCCTTTTTTGTTTTGGACCGGAATCGTAAGGTGCCGCAGAAGTTGGTTCTTCACGTGAAGTTCGTTAAGAAAAACCTTCAAGGTCTAATTGACACAGCTTTGGGTCCATTCACATTTAGAACATTTAAGAAGCACTGTGTCTTTGGTTCCCGCAAGTTGGTATTACGCCATCATGTGACAGGAAGTAGGAGCGGTCTGGTGGACAGCACAGTGCTGATCTCCATGCAGGAGGGAGATGGTTGTCATCATTAGAGTGTCACATAATGCTGTCAGTGTGAAGAGCTGAAAAACAGAACAGTTACAAGATGGTAGGACACTTAAAAAAAAAAACAGTTAGCCCTAAACTGTACAAATTTAGAGTAGGGAAAATGTATAATAAAAGATACGGCTCTGGAATAAATTAAGAGACCACTCTATATATATTTCTTTTAAATCTGCATTTTTAATCCTGGCTTAATCCTGGTTCTGCTGGCAGAAGGCAATGCTGAGCAGCAGGTTGCTTCTGAGCCAGCAGTACACAAGACGAAAGTGGAAGCAGGAGACACTGGGAACAACCAGAAACCAGCCAGGTAGAGGGCGGAAGCAACTTTCTGATGCCAGAGATGACTGTCAACTTATCCAACAGTTGCTCATGAATCGGAGGACCAAGTGACCTTCAAAAGGAAGTGAAGAGCACGGCTAGGACAGTTTGTATCAGGCTCCTAGAAACAGGACTGAAGCAAGGAAGAAGCCCTTCATTAATGAGAAGCAGGGAAGAGCCATGTGTGTGTGTGTGTGTGTGTGTGTGTGTATA
>JAODKC010000107.1:18501587-18513168 GCA_026777985.1 Mormyrops attenuatus
CACCATATTGTCCAGACATTATAATGCATTACGAAGTTATTTTGACCGTATTTTCAAAAGCAACGCTATTCCAATATACACACACATATATATATATATATGTATATGTATGTATGTATGTATGTATGTACGTATGTATAATTCACAGACTCTTACCCCTAAAGTGAGATAGGAGTGAAACAAAACATCGTGCTGTGGTCTCTTCATTTTTTCCAGAGCTATATATATATGCAGAGATGCACAGGACTGTCGGCCCATACGAGTCTTTGAATGTTTTGAATGTAATACATTAATGAAGCCACGGGCTGATTACATAACGTTAGCGAGGCCCACGAGGCCAAGAGGCCGACCTCCTACACATGGAAGGAATTCACCGCACGTCGCGGTGCACCACGCCAGTATCTCTGTGCTGTTGCTGTTTTTAGATAGCCTCTCGCTGGTGATGCAATGCACTCCCTGCCTGGGTTACCAGAGTCACCTGGCTGGCAGCTCCCGGCGTGGGCTCCTGGGTTCCAGTGTGCGGAGGGGGTCTGTTGATTCTCCGTTCTCCCTTTCGGATGGGGGCGGAGGCGACGCCACCAAACGTGTCTTTTTGTCATGGTGATGAAGGGTTTGGCTCCAATCCTGCCAAAAAAAAGGATACAGACATGGCTGAAACAGTTGGTTATTTTGATTGTTCATTATACTTTCATCAGGATTTAGGTTAAACTGGCCTGTGTCTGGATTGCAAGTAAATTCTTCTTGTTTCCTGTTTGTAGATTTGAACTTGTGAACAGACTGTAGGTGAATCTAGCTTGTATCTGAATTTCAGGTACATTGGACTGTAGGTGATTTTTTTTGTCAGTGTCTGTGAGATTTGAGAACATTTCTAACAATAAATCTGAACATATCAATATTGTATAACCTGTTTTTGTCACTGATGACCATGGCTGTTCTGGCCAGACAGTTGGTTATGCAATGCTGAGAACCCTCAGAGTAGCTGGGAAAGTGACAGATAAGTTATACATAAAAAAAGGAAAAATTTTATATATATGTGTGTGTGTGTGTGTGTGTGTATAATATAGATACATACACGCACAGACACATATGTTTGTATTCATAACTTTGTGGGGACTCTCCATTCATTTCTATGGGAAAAATCCCTCCCAACACTGAGAACCGTAACCCCTACCCAGCCCTAACGTTAACCATAAGTAACCAAACAAAATGCAAGACTTTAAGCATTTTTAGTTTAGTTTTTGATTTGCAGTCACATATATATATATTTTTTTTATAAAACCGATTTTCCCTTGTGAGGACCGAAAAGGTGGTCCCCACAATGTCAAAATAACAGGTTTTTATCACATTGTGGGAACATTTGATCCCCACAATGTAATATATACGTGATTCACACACGTACACACACTAATGCTTTGAAGTAGCCTTTGAGAGCTTGAGCACAGGAGTGCTTTATTGAAGTTGAAGGTGTTTGCAGTGTAATATCAGTTTTCCTGCGGGCATGACAGTATTTCTTTTGTTTAACCTCATCAATGCTTTTTCTTTCTTTATAAACTCTGTGAACTGTGCGTTGTCGATAGCAATACTGTAATGATATTAAAGGCTGCTCTGCAGATGGAAAGATCATTTGTTCCCTAGTATTAACGTATTAATATCTGTGGTGAAACATAGCTGCCTTCTCAGACTCGCAATGAAATCGGCACCGGTTCTGGGAACCGGTTGGGAATGAGAAGGGATGTTGCTTTTCCCCCCAAGCAACTCAGTCATTCCATGGTGGCTGGTGCCCCAGAAAGAAAGGAGACCAGATACTTCAACTCCCACTCAACAGCCCTTCCAAGAACTTATTTTGACCACATATTAAATAATAATAATAATAATCATCATCATCACTTTATTCTCTCTTTATTCATTATTTATGTCTCTCCATTGCATTTTCCGAATGTAATCAGAAAGGTAAATCTTCACACGCGTTTGCTTCTTTTGTAATACACACTAACATAAGTGTTCACCATTATGTATTCCCATCCTTGAACACCTGTTTATTTCAGGAAGGATGAGGATTTGGTAGCATTGATATATTCACCCCGGATGGGAGGCCAGTCCATGGTGGAGCATACATAATTACATTTTGCTTATTTAGTAGACACTTTTATCCAAAGCAGTGGTCATTTTTTGAGAAAGCACCGTAAGACAGTCCCTGGAGTATTTGGGAGTTAGCGGCCTTACTCAATCAATGGTGAACTCAGTCTTCCACAGATCACTATAAGGACACACTATATACACCAGTTAGCCTAACTGTATGTCTTTGGACTGTGGGAGGAAACAGCATGACACAGGAAGAACATGCAGGCTCTACAAATGAAGAACAGAGATTTGAACCCTCAACCATAGAGGCATGAGACAATAATGCTACCCACTGAGCCACTGTGACACAATTTCATAAACGGCTATTATAACAGCCTTATATGCAATCTCAGTTTTCATTGTTGTATGGAGTGAACGTTTGCTTCGATGATTGTGGCCTTGTCTTTGACAGCCCAGCACAGTGAAATTGTTAGCAGTGTGTGTTTGGAGAAGAAAAAAAAAATAGGCAGCATTACTACAACAATAAATTTGAGTCAGGACCACAGTGTCACCTACTGCATGAAAACAAAATTATAAGATAATGGCTTGCTGAATTTCGTTGTTTGATAAGATGCTGAGTGATACACTGCTTAAAGGTATCCAATCGTATACCTCGCTTGTTACCTTAGGTTACACCATGTGGGCCAGGGGTTGTATTGAACATGAGTGTTGGGGAAGTTACTCCCAAAAGTAATCCATTACAAACAGAGGTTGAAAGTTCAGGTCCAGAAAGACAAATCCAGACCAAGGTTTTTTTTTTAACCAACCAGAGTATGAAGAGTCACAGTCACAGAGTACTCAACTGGTTGGGTCAAACTTTCCACCTTTGTCTGTAATGGATTACTTTTGGGAGTAACTTCCTAAACACTGCTGAACATAATGTAACCATCACGTACTAGGGGTCCACCTGCAGAAATCTGCCATAGAACTTTTAGAACAGGTACTCCAGTCATTAAAGGACCTTCTATAAATGTTAAATGAATTTTAAGCAGGTGGAAATGGTTTCATTAAAACTTTTGCTGTCTTTTAGGGTGACGGTAGGTCCGCTGAACAGCAGAAGATCCTTGTGTTCTCTGTATCTTGTACCTGGGAACAGCAGAGTTCTTTGTGAGTTTCTTTCCTCTGTCCGGAGAAATAAAGAGCACCAGAGGTCTGGAGTAACAGACAGTAATAGTCTGAGAGTTGTGATCCTCTGTGGAAATATATTATAGTTGTTCTCCAAGCAGCTGGCTGGCTGGTCAGATGAGGTAGCTCTGATGGCTTTCTGTTTGTTCTGAAATACACCCGTCTTTTGCAGAAGCAGCTGAGGATCAGAATGCATCTTGCAGGGTACAAATAAACCTGGCTGATGACCACTGAAGCTCCAAGGCTCATTGATACTTTTATTGCTGCAAATAATTGCTATCAGGGATTTTTACACTTGAAGCAACCAAACTAAACAGATTTATTACGGTCACAGATTAATTCACATCTGTGTTTTTTTCATCTTAGACTATGGTTTGAGTTGGAATGGTTAGAACACAGAATTTGTGACAAATTGTGTCTGGGACAAAAAAGGTGGTATTTGCACATAGAATGGAATCTGATTTCTGAGGCTCTGTCACTTCCACAAGGCGTATCAAAATGGTGTTCTTGATTACAAGAGGAAGAATTGCTAGGCAGCGTTATGATCTCCTTTGAGAGAAACTCCCCAAGGCTGCGGGATCCTTGACACTCACTCCATTCTTCTACTGTGTTCTTGCCACCATTTCTATGATCTTACAAACCCCAAAGCACCTTCTTGTGGTCCGTTGACCAAAAGTGGCTCAGATCTCTGCATGAAGACGCTGCCGCCGCGCCGTAATGCACATGTGTCATCTTCCTTTGCCTCCAGCACCGACGTGTCATGGTACTCGGCCTCCCTCTCTGATTCTCCGAGTGCGATGAGAGGGTGTAATCAGAGCTGTGTGTAGCCGATGGCATGAGCAGTTTACTGCTAATAACGTCGAAGGTGTGTAAAAGTGCTGTTTGGTTGTCTGGGGATTGCTCTGGGCTTTGTTTTGGAGCAAAACTGGTTCCAGTTGGTGGGGAAGAAAAGCCATTTAGTGTGTTTTCTTAAATGCTATGGCTCTAAGTGTTCCCACAGCCTGTGGAAAGACTCATTTGGCAGTAATGAGCTCAAGTAACATCTTTGGTTGTTTTTTTTTCCTGCTTGCTTGATCAGAACAAAGCGGGAGGTTAGGAGATATTTCGTACAAATTCGCGTTAAAGATTACTGAAGGCTTGTATTGGTGCTTATAGGTTGCATTTAAAGATACTGTGACAGTACTACTAAATCTAGTTAGCAGATAATTGAGCATTTTTAGGTATTTGGGGACAAAATGCAAGGTAAACTGCAACACTAGGCTAATAGTTAACAATGATAGTTATTTATAGGCAGAATCAAGAGTGAAATTAAAACATCACACGTGGTTTTTTGCAGTAAAGGCCGAAATACGATACCACGGCTAAATAATTTTAGTAAACATTTGGATCTTAGCAAGTCAGCTATTATCAGTAGTCAAACATTTAACACAAAGACATTCTGAATATGCAGTTGGGATCGATTTTGGAGAGACTGAAGGGAATTTGTGATTTTTGTACAGCTTTTTAGCCATTTGTAGGATATCTTCAAGTTGACGCCATTACAGAACACCTCTTGGGTAATGGGCACTCAGGATTTTGGAAGTTTTCTTCCAGTGCGACACACTGAGAGAGACCCTGTACAGCTAGTGTGAGGCAGGTGGGTTGCCATGTCAAGACGAAGGCACATTTAGTTTAATGGCCTGGTTTCACTGCCACGTGGGGACTTGGCACTTTGATTTGATTTTGATTGCCAATTCCATACTCGTATGAAGCAGAGCACAGAGAGAGCCATCTGTAAGTGACATTGTGTTTGCTTCTGCAAATATCCCATTTCCTGCCTGTTTCTCTAGACTTGACACCAGAGAATGTAAATATAAACTGTGAATGGTGTGGAAGCTCAGCGGTTCATTGGCCATGCCTTGGAGGAGCAGCGTAATTAACCCCATTCTTAAGGTCGCGATTCCTGTTACACGTTGGCTCTCTCTTGACTTGAAGATCCTCTCATGTTAGTCTTCGCTGGCTGTTTCTCCATATGTAGCAAATTTTATTAATATGCATGAAAAGCATAATAACAAAAGTAACAGTCTTATTGTAATAACTAGAAATAATAATATGTTCTGTTTCTTGGGAGCCATTTCTTTAATTTTGGAAGAATATACTTTAGGCAGCAGGTCTGACAGTAGCGCATCAGCACACTGGTTTAGCAGAATCGCTTTGTTACTCCTCTGCCCTGCCTCCTGACAAGCCATCAGCACTTTCTGCAGTTAGCCTTCAGAAAGGCTTTGGTGCTCCCAGGAATTCTGACTAAATTAAAGTAAGAGGATTAATGCTGTCATACCGTGGTTGGTGAGAGAAAGAATCCTTAAGGATGCTATGTGCAACCTGTAACAGAATGTCAGCCCCCTCCCCAGAGCTGCCCTACCAAGGCTCACCTTCAGCCAGCTCTAGCCTCCTTCATAACCATGCTTGATGACCACTCTCATTTTTACTCCCCTGCATGGATATGATCTCTTGCCTATCCTGGATGCTCTTGTAAGAGCCTAGTCCTCATTGTGTCTTTGATCTGAAAAGCTCTCCTGTTCTGCAATGTGTTGTGTAGCTCCTGCTGCAATGCCAACTTGCTCTTGTTACTGGTCATTCATCAGAAGCTCAACCTAGCTGCACTTATGTGAGTTGGATCTTTAACAGCTGTATGCCTTTGATGTATCGTCCTCCTCACCTGTATGTCGCTTTGGACAAAAGTGTGTGCTAAATAAATAAAATGTTAGAAAAATGGGGAGGTGAGATCTTCGCTGTAAGGGGAATTCCTTCCCTCTTTCAAATTTCCGGTGTTGGTGTAATTTTATTTCACTTCTTCAGGGCACTTTCTTAGGGCTGCAGTCGTAGACTCAGATTTGCTTTGTTAGGCTATTTTATAGGGTTCATGTGGATCAACTGCTGTCTGGTTAATAGAGAAGCATCAGATTTTTTTTTTGGCGAGAGCATCTTGATGTTTTTGTACTATACAGAATCTCAGTGTCCTCTTGCAGTGGCTGCTTGCCAAAGGATTATCACCCATCCCTGTTGCTGCAGAGCTCTGAGACTCTGATGCCCCATTCCAGGTGAGAGTTACAAGTCTGTAAGGCCAGGTAACCTGGGCACATTGCCTGGAAGCATTCTGACTCAGAATAACACTTTAAGGGTCACTGGGCAATGTCAAGTTCTATGCCTGTTAAAGGTTTCACCTGACTGATAACAACCTTCCATCACTAACTCTGCATTTACTTAGCCATTATCCTGTGAATGATGACCACATTTGCCCATTTCTCTTGACCCATTAATACTTTTAAACCTGCAGAAATATATGTGTCTATTTAATGAGCCTTATTTAATATGGAGTCGTCAAGGGAGTTTGGCGAAAGGGAAAAAACTTCAGCTTTGACTGGTAAAATATGAGGAGTTTTGTATTTTAAGTTAATAAGTTAATAAGTTTAATTTGATATGGCCCAGGATTCTGCTGTTTGCTCAGAGGTCAGACAACATACCCACATCCTCCTTTCAGATGCTGAAACTAATTGAACATAATTTTTCATCTTGCCTTGGTTCCGAAACAAGCTTTCTTTGAAGAAGTTCAGACAAACTCTTGTAATAATCTGCTGGATAGGTAGTGAATTAAAACGCCCATTAAATGGTCCTGTAAAAGGCTCTTCATAAAAATGTTTGATGTTTTATAAATGAATGAGCTCAGATAGGTGTGATGCAGTGTTGCTATTGCATGCTGCTTTATTGGGTAATTTTGGAGTGATCACTTGTATCAAGGATGGATATTCCTAATTTATTTCTCAAAAAAAAAGATATTTTCTTCTGTTGCAAGCTAATACTGATTCTCAGAGTGCAATGCTGAACATCAGCCCAGTGTGTTGCTGCCAACCACTGGCGTAAATGTGGAATGCACTCAGTATTTTTGGAATATGTAGAACCTGGTCCATAATTTTCTTCCAGGTACATCGGTAAATTTAAGTCAAAGAGAATGAATGCTGATTAATGTACTATTTTCAATCGTGAAAGAACTGTGTGTCTGTAAACATGTAAGGAATGTATCATGTGAGGAACAATTTAAACAATTAAACCAGAATACAGTACATGAACATCCTGAAAGTTGTTGCCAGTTTGCAACTGCGGTCACTGTAAAATACTGCATGATCTTGCAGTGGTTTTTTTATTACTTAATGGCCAAAATATCTCCGGCTTCTGGGGTTAAGAGCTTGTAATTACCTGAGCTGACATTAACTTATGAACTTATTAACTTATGCGTTGGGACACTTGCACTACCCTTAGTCAAACCAATCGAAACCTTACTGGAACATTCTACATTGCTCCTCCGTCATGAGGTATGTAATGCATAGCTTTCCAACTCTCTGCTAAACAGCCACATGCCCAGAATTTGATTACGTAGGTAAGACTCCATACCTGGTGAAACCTGTACAATCAATGTGTTTAGTATCAATCGTAACTAAAGTAGGAAAACTGCTGTATAATCAGCGTATGAACAATTAGCATTAAGTAGGTGTAATATGTTAGTCAAGTGATGCATTCTAATTTTAGGGGTTGAAATAGAGACTGAAGTTAGATGTTTAATCGGCACGGGAATGGGGAGGTTGCTCAGCCATTCTAGCAGATGTTTGGAGCTCGTTCCTCCTGTTTGTGGTGACAGAATGAGTGAGCTCTGGAGGACAGGTTATGGATGGCGAGGATTTTAACTCTCAGCTGTAGCTGTGCAGAGCAAGCTGGTAAGGATGCAGAGGCTGCAGCTCCAGATAATGGGGAGGTAGGTGGCCAGTTGCAAAGGTTGATGGTGGTGATGGCCAAATTGAGCTCTCGTGTCTGGTGTTTGCTGGAACCATTTTCTGACCCCTGTGTTCTCTTCTGTGGATCTGTATTCCTGCATTTGTGTGTCTGTCTGTGAGTGTGACACATCCACATGGCATGAGATCCTGCAGCGAGAAGATTATATTTGTACCTGTTATATATTGGTTACAGCAGGGTCCGCAGAAAGTACATCAATGTCAGATTCCTGTTTTGGCATCATTCTGGGTCTGCATTTCATTTTCTTACAATCCATGTACCATTAATATTGTGAGGGGTACATTATGCAGTGCTTGGTTCAGTTGTTTTTTGGTTTTACTGGAAGATGGCGATGATGCTGGTCGTTGGATCTCTGTGGCTGATGCCGCATCCAGTGATTTCCCCAATCAGTATTGGGCCATCCAGTGACGCCTTTGTGTGAATCTCCGGAGGACAAGGCAGCATCCCGACATCTGTCCCTGATCCCTTTGCTGCTATGACTGGAGCATGTAGGTCACCTCGACCAGATTGCTGCTGAGCGTGTGGACTTGGCCTCCCTCCTGGGCTGAGCTTTATGTATTACGCCCTTAATAACTGATTTAGGATCAGCTTACTGTCCTACGATCCTTATATTTACTTATTCGTCGTATCTGGAATTAAACAGCCAAGCAGAATGGTCGTTCGTCTTCACAAGGATCCAACTCCACTTCCTAACACCCCCCTCCCCCCGGCCAGTGCTTCCTTACTAAATATGGAGCTTCGCTTGCCTTGCGTGGTGTCTGCTGCAGTAGATTCCATAAGGACTTTAATGCTGGGGTGAGAATCCAGCTTGCCAATGGGATAGCTGTACCTGAGTGGTTATCTGGGGGGGGGGGGGGGGGGATTGATCTTGCTGAGAAGAGTCCAGTGTTGAAATATGAGAATAGGGTGTTGCTTCCAGGATACTCTTGCACTTTCCAGCTGTACTCAGCGTTGAGCTCATCATGGTCCATTTTCCGTGTTTGACTTTTTTGTTTAGTTTTTTTTTTTTCCCTGGCTTGGCTCATACTCCTACACCTCCTCCTCCACCTCTTCCTCCTCGCAGTGCTTTCTCACTTCTGCCATTCTCCCTCCCATCTTCTTCTTCCCACACTGTCCCTTCCCACTCATTTTAGTTTGCTCTCCTTCACTGTGAAACCAAAGGGGATCTTTCTCATCTGTACGGCAGAGCTGCCGAACCACTCGTTACCACGGTAACAGGGAGGCTCTCACCAAAAATATATTCTGTAAAGCATCTTTTTATACCTCCCACCGCATTCTGCCTTCAACTGCACGCATTTGAATTTGTAAAAACGTGTAAGGGGGCTGATGTGCACATCTTACCCAGAGATGGCGGGTGGTGTAGGCAGGTAATACACACCCTTTAAGATCCAAAGGATCATGTTGGTTTTTTTTCTTACTTTGGTGAATTTACATTTCCTTCATGTTACTGTAGACTGTTAGGTTGCAAGCAGTTTCTATCCATGGAGTCCTTCTCTTATTTTTGTTTTGACACTGATTTGTGTAAATTAAAAAAAGAGAGAATACATACATTCCATTCATTTCTCATTTAAGGTCAGGATCCTCACTAATTATGAAACGGTTAACATAAATTTGGAAGGACTCATTATGCTTCTCAGAAGGATTCTCTTGATGGTTTTGCGCTTTGTATTTCTATGTAACTCAAATATATTATATACATCCAAATAGCTGGGGCAGCGCGGTGGGGCGGTGGAGGTTCGAGTCTCTAGGTGTATGGAGTTTGCATGCTCTCCCTGTGTCGTCTTAAGAGTTTCCTCTGGGTACTCTGGTTTCCCCCCACAGTTCAAAAACATGCTAAGATTTATTGGAGTTACCAAATTGCTCTTACGTGAAAAGGGTGTGTGTGCCCTGTGATAAACAGGACAAGCAGGTATGGAAAATGGATAGATGGATGGATTGATGGAAGGATAGACATCCAAATAACAAGTAATGTAAGCACCATTAATATCCCTTACTTATGCAACCCTTCCATTGCATGAGACAAACTTTTCTTCAGAATATTGTCCATGTAACAATGTCATTGAGATGGTCAATGTCTCATTTAACTGTGAAGACACTGGCCATTGATAATGTTCATATGAGAGGGGAAGCTCATTAGTAAGTTATTTTTTGCTGCTGTGTTTAACATGTAACTCATTTGAGTGAGACTAGTTTCCTTGGGGCTTCAGCTGTCTAGTTATATCAGCTAGTATTAAAGGTTCAAATCAGTTGAATCGGGACTTCATTTGCAGCTCAGTTATGATATCTTTTTTTTATTGGTGGGAGGAGTGTCGTTACTTTGGATTGACGTGCACACACACGGCGCCCCCTGGTGGTAATTTTTTGTGAGTCTCCACTCCCTAGAAACTAGCAATCCCAAACTCCGACCGCGTCTTTTTCTTGAGTCTTTTTGATCTTTGTGCTGAATTCCTCTCTGACTCGTCGTGTGGCAGATCCCACACCCCGCTGCTGTTAGAGTCGTGACAAATGTGCTTCATTGTATTTGTTGATGATGGTAGAAATGTATATTTTCTTCTGTGCTGCGGTAGCTAACGCTAAAAAGGGGCATGTGTAAGTTGGCCTGTCAAGGCTGGTTTGGTCTCCTGGAGATGCGGCGCCGTCTCAGTGACCTGCCAGTCGTTTTTCGTTTTCTGACTGTGTGTCGATGCCGCAACATGCAAGCCTGGCAATTTTTACCTTTTGGTGTATAAACATGACACATTGGAACCGATGAAACCTCCTCTGATAGACAGGAGCCTTGTAATTTCATCAATGCTTGTTATATGCAGTTGCAAATATGAGTCGCCAGTGCTTCGAATCGCATTAGTAATGCCAATTTAGGCTGGAAATTGGTCATCAGTATTTAAAAATAAGACCCATGAGGTAGATTATTCACACACTAGATAATCCAGCGCAGTAACACACTTGCAACCCCAATTAAAGCAACGGACAGCAATATTATATAACCTTTCAGCATTCTGAGCTTTCTGAAAAGAGGCTGGTCCATTTTCAACAGCATGCCGCGCATGAGATCGTGCTTAACAAACTGCAAGCTGTCCCCCCCCCCCGCCCCCATCCCCACGTGCCATCTAACGGAATTTTAGAAGCTCCATTCTTTGCAATCATGCAGAGAACCAAGTTACATTTTAATTCCAGTCTCCCCCCACTCACACACATGCGCGCACACACACTCTCACACATGCTCAGCCTTCCCCTCCTTCCTCCCGCACGAGTATAAGGACCCAGGCGTGGATTTCTTCCCTCTCCGCAGCTGAACTCTCTGACTGTTTGTGGAAATGCTCCTCGTAGCAATAAAGCCTAGCGTAGCACTCTCCCGATGCCTTCTCACCATGCTGCTCTCTGAAAGTCACAGAGCCAAGCATCAATAGCACGGTGAACCTCCGCTGCTGGAAGGACATGCCCAGGGATGTAATGTGATTGTGATCTTTTTTTTTTTTTGTGGGGGGGGGGGGGGGGGGGGGGGGGGGGGGGG
>JAODKC010000107.1:18517637-18541665 GCA_026777985.1 Mormyrops attenuatus
GCTAAAACCCTGGGTTCCTTTAAATCTGAGCTAGATAAGATTTTAACAACTCTGAGCTATTAGTTAAGTTCTCCCCAGACGAGCTTGATGGGGCCAATGGCCTCCTCTCGTTTGTAAATTTATGTTCTTATGTTTAGTTTGCGTGCTTTTATATACATAAGCATGACTTGATGGTTTGTATTAGCCTGGAGGAGCTCTGCTGTAGTGTCCATGAGCAGGGTCATGCAGCTGTGTTAATGGGGGAAGGGGGGGATTGCATGTCAGCTTGAATTAAAGTGTCAAACAAGCAACTAAATGTAATGGAAAGCATGCAGTGCCTGGAGAGGAAGATGTTAGCCAGGCGAATAGCATCCACCCGTGGTAGGGAAGAGAACGGCTCAGAGACCAGCTCATGTGCTGTGCAGAGTTATGGAGGTTCTAGGTTGGGAGTGTTTGTAATGAGAGGCCATGTAGTTCTTGTGAAATGCAGAACCAAGAACATCTGTCCTACATGCATTCACATAATCAGCTCTTCATAATTGTTCTTCAGTATTTGAAAGTGGAGGCTAATTTAATGGAACACGGCCATATGCTTTTTAAATGACCCCTAGTCTCTAATGTCCTCTTACTTACCTTGACTCTCGCTTTGATTATAAGCAGACTGGTGTCAGAGTATCTAACATGTAATTTTATACATAGGCTAGTAATATGATACTGCAGTATAATTGATCCCTCTATCTGGTTACTGCACAATGTGTTTTATGCATTTTTTTTCTATGGATATTATGGAATAGTTCGGTGTGTGTGTCTGTGTGTGATGCAAATATTCCATTGTGGGGACCAATTGTCCCCTCAATATGATCATTTTTTCTACAAGTCTGTGACTGCAAATACCAGAGTCTTGTATTTGGTTTGGTTACTTATGGTTAAAGTTAGGGGTTAAGGTTGTCATTGTTTCGGCTTCGGCCTTGCTTTGGAGCCTGTTACAAACTGTCCTAGCAGTACACTTTACACCACTTAGTGTTCCGCATTCCTTTTGAAGGTCACTTGATGTCATCCTCTGATTGATGAGGCATTGTCAGATAAGTTGACAGTCATCTCTGGCATTAGAAAGTCACTTCCCATCCTCTACCTGGCTGGTTTTTGGTTGTTTTCGGTTGTTGCTTCATCTTGTTCTTGTGTACTGCTGTGTTAGAAGCAACCTGCAGCTCAGCATAGCCTTCTGGCAGCAGAACCAGCATTCAAAAATATGGCGTGGTCTCTTTATTCTTTCCAGAGCTGCGTGCGTGCGTAGCATTGATTTTGTAGTTAGAATGTGTAGCATTTGCCTTTGTCAGTTGTCTCTCTTCCCCTTTACAAATCACAGTATGCGGATGAGCACATCTTTTCAAACGAGAACTAGTCGAGCCGTGCAGCTTTTAAAATCATACCATGATCTCCAGATCGACTGCGGGTAGAGCTGAGCCTCGAAGTGGGGGAAATGAAACACTAATGATACACCGCCACCAATGTCATCGAGCTCGCTGTTCCAGCCCAGTTTGAGACGGCTGCGTAAGTGTTCCAGCAAGTGCAGCAGGGAAAAAATGTTCTTTGGCTGGCAGTACCGCAATGATAATAGCAGGGGCTGCCTTGAGCGTCGGTGTCTGACTCCAAACGCAAGCCGGTTTTTAATGATTCAGCTTTGGGGTTTTCTAATGGAGCTGTCAAATCGTTTCCGGGCATCTGCATGGGGTGGAAGTCCTGTAATGTAGTAGACAGCCCCAGCCTCATTTAGTATGGGGGGTGTCCGCTTTGAACCACTGCAATCATCCGCAAGCTGTTAATCTGTCACCCCCCTCCCTGTCTACCATCCAGTGCAAGGGGCTGGTACTTTAGGGCCACTTGCTGACTTCATCATAATAAAAACCTACAGCAGAGCAGGAGAGATGGGAGGAATGGGAGGGTGGCCCTCAGTCACTTTACGGGGTCAAAAGATTTATTCTGCTGGTAAGCAATCGAGAAAGTGGAGCTCCACTCCCCATAGACCAGATCTCAAGCTGCTTTCCTCCTCTTACCAGCGACTGAATTAAGTCGATCAATACTGAATATCGGACCGAGTTGTTTCAGCGCCCTCTCCCCTTCTCCCCTCTCGTTGTTTTATGATCAGATGTCTGGCTCCCAGGGCCCGCCCACATCCACAGAGCCGGTCTGTGCTACCGCCAAGTGGGAAGCTCCCTGCTGATGAACTGCAGCTCCTAGGTGCCATTGCAGCAGATCCTGTCAGTTCTCTGTTCTCATCCGTCCCTGGTGGTTTTGCAGCCCTCAGATCAGGCTCCCCTTGTGGTGCCATCAGTGACTGAGAAAAAGTGGCCCCCGGGTTGGCCTCCTTACCGCTCTGGAGCCTGTTCGGGGTGGTAGGGTCTTTTCGGGTGGAAAGGATCGGTGCTCTGTCGTCCAAGCCACAGTGTTCCTCGTTGCCCCTCCCCCCCCAAAAAGGGAGTCTGTTGCAGCGGCAAAAGCCGACCGGGCTGCCGCAGCATCTTACGCATCTTAGTTCCAGCTTGGCTGCACTCCCTGCAGTGGGGGGGGGGGGGTTAGGAGGGGAGAATCTCTCTGCCGCAGAGTGGAGGGTGCAGCGATGGGAAAGCCATTCGTAGCTGTCCCACATCCAGGCTGCACTCTGGCACACATCGGACCCAGGAATGATGAGCACACGCTCTGAGGACCGGCAGGAGGACAGGAGAAACTTGGCCACGGTGACATCTCCTTAGGCCGTATGAGATAAAAATAAAGGCAGACGGTGGCATGGAAATGCAGTGCGAGGAGGGGAAGAACGTGGAGGTAAGGAAGCACTCAGTAAATTACAGGAGCTCCTCTGACTTCAGTGTGAAGCGGAGTTCTGGAAAGTTCTTTGGAAAGGCAGTGATTAAACCTTGATTTACAGTGTTCTGTTCGGTGCGCACCACCCGCTGTTTAAGACATCAGGTCTGTCCCTTTCTCTGAGGGACCTTCTTCCATAACGTCCCGCTAAACTCTTAAGAAAAAAAACTGCAGGAAAGTGCTTCACCCAGTTTCTCTCTATCTCTTTCTCTCTCTCAGCCTCTTAGGTACTTTCTCTCAGTGTCTTTCCTCTGCTCTCTGCCACTCCACTGTCGTATACATCCTCATATGTTACAGAAGAAAATCTCCTGCAGTAGAGCACGGACTGTTCACGGGGGCAGTAGCACACTGCACACAGGAGCGCCAGGGAGAGAGCTGCATGCCTGAGGCCGATTCATTTGGAGCAGGGCAGTGCTGGGGTTGGGTTTGAGCTGGAGTCAAAACTTCTTGAAGGAGTCTTCTCCTGGTTACTGTTTTCTTTTTTTATTCAAATGTTGGGGGGGGGGTGGTTACATACAGAAACCTGTTAGGCCCAGTTGGACCATCTTTTCAATCTACTTTGCCAGTGCCAAGTTTCAGAGATAAGTCGGGGTGCGGTGGATAGAAGGGGTGGTTTAGATGTTCACATCATGCGCTACCTGGTCTGCCCCATTGTCCGCAGAAATCGGGCTCCCTGTCCTGGCAGATTACAGAATACAACCATTGTCAAACGGGACCCTCTCATATTTCCGCTCTTTCCTGACGCACTTCGTGGTGAGACACAGGGAGCAAAGGCTCGTGTTACATCCTCTTTGGCTGAGGAGATAAGCAAACACGACTTTCTAACAGACACAAGTCTTGTTCCTCTCTGTGACTTACTTTTAGCTTTTCTCACCCCCCCCGTTCAAATGAGTCAGAGAGCTCAGTTGATGGGGACATCTGCACTGGGGGACGAGTTCAGTGTAATCCTGGCCAAGAACCCATCTCTGCATGCAGTGAGACAGCCTCAGCAGATCTGACATCACCCACATGTACAGAGAGGTGGAGTAAAATCTGATGCAGTCTGGAACTATGAGGCCAATATGAAATTTTTGTTCTTTAAATCTGGCTCTGACTTCTACCACGCCAAATGTATTATGCAACACTACAAAGGTATTCAGTTAATACATTTATGGGGGGTGGCTGTAATATTTTTTGTATAAGATGCTAATGCTGGAGTTTCATCATTTTATGAAACATTTCTGTAGACCCACCCCCCGATAGCTCTATGGACTCCCAGGTTGAAAACCCCTATCTGATGGTGAGGTCCACAGTGCTCTCTCTGGACAGGACATTCCATCTTTATTTCCTTTTATTTACCCTCACTGTCACACGGCATGCTGCTGCTAAGCCTTCATTTCAGTAGTGTTGGCAAGAGACCAGTTCAGTAAATGTCGTCTTTTTGAACTTGCAAGGGACACTATTCATGTATGAGCAGGTGTGCAGTCTTTTTTGGAGGTTGTGTGTGTGTATGGGGGGGGGGGGGTACCCAAGGCATCTGATACATGCTTATGCATGGGACATACTGTATGTATGTATAGTACCCTTCAGCACATTATGTCTAATGTTCAAGAAACTCCTAAGTCAGTTTCTGTATGGACTCTACAGGGATTAGAGGTAATGTTAATGTAAGCCTGCAGAGGGGACTGGTACAGCATAACATATTAATGAATATTGAGTGTACACTCAAGGCAAAGGAGAGGGTTTGCCTAGCGAAAAAGTGAGTGGCACAGACAACACCACTGCCTCTGCAGCTCTGTAACAATCTGTGTGTCACTCATGAACAAGTGTGATTTAATTCCTCTGGCTCTCTCTTGATTATCGATATTTCTTCACAAAGGCTAATTTGGATGGATACTGAAAGCGAAAAGGGTTTTCAGCCCCTTGAGGGCAAAAGTGCATAATGAACGAATGGCTTTACTGAATACTGAAACATCTGTGTTGTTCGGTATGCATATCCATGCAGATCGTAAGTCAAGTACACCTCAATAACAAGCAGTTGATCGTTCTAGTGACGGGAAAGGGGGGGGGGGGGTTACATTAAGTATGGTCAATTCCCTGAGAACTTGTGTATACCATTACCATAATGGAGGAAACATTCTGCGCCGGGAATCTCTTGTGTCATAAATCCACATGGCGTTGCAATATCCAGTGTTTAAGGCACAGGCAGCTGAAGCCTGTGCAGTAATTCATTCGCCATTGTGTGGGAGTGTGGACTCCATTGTAATTGGCTGTCTGGAAGATTTACACAATGCTCTGCTTTTATCCTGGCAGCATTAACTCTGTTTACTTGACAACGTGGGGGGGTAATGTACAACGGCACTTGCTGGAGATGTTCTAACTTAGACAACCTTTTCAAACTCCCCAAAGTTCAAAACACATGTTCTTCATGAATTTTCCACTTATTAACAGGTTGCTTTGAATGCCTTTTGCTCCCAACAGATTGCTTTAATGATAAGACACGTGTTTAAGATGCAATTACGTGGCAAGGTACAGTCATGGCCAAAAGTTTGAAGAATGACACAAATATTAATTTTCACAAAGTCTACTGCCTCACTTTTTATGATGCCAATTTGCATAAACTCCAGAATGTTATGAAGAGTCATCAGATGAATTGTACTTAATTGTCTCTTTTGCCATGAAAATGAACTTAATCCCAAAAAAATCATCATTTCAGTGATTCTTTCGTTAACACAGGTGACAGTGTTGATGAGGACAAGGCTGGAGATCACTGTCATGCTGATTGAGTTAGAATAGACTGGATGCTTTAAAAGGAGGGTGGTGCTTGAAATCATTGTTCTTCCTCTGTTAACCTCTGTTAACAACTTCAAGGAGATAGATTCAATTGTTTTGAAGAAGGCTTCAGGGCAGCCAAGAAAGTCCAGCAAGCGCCAGGACCATCTCCTAAAGTTGATTCAGCTGCGGAATCGGGGCACCACCAGTGCACAGCATGTTCAGGAATGGCAGCAGGCAGGTGTGAGTGCAACTGCACGCATAGTGAGGTGAAGGCTTTTGGAGGATGGCCTGGTGTCAAGAAGGGCAGCAAAGTAGCCACTTCTCTCTAAGAAAAACATCATGGGCAGACTGATATTCTGCGAAAGGTACAGGGATTGGACTGCTGAGAACTGGGGTAAAGTCATTTTCTCTGATGAATCCCCTTTCCGATTGTTTGGGGCATCCAGAAAAAAGTTTGTCTGGAGAAGAAAAGGTGAGCGCTACCATCAGTCCTGTGTCACGCCAACAGTAAAGCATCCTTAGACCACCCCATGTGTGGGGTTGCTTCTCAGCCAAGGGAGTGGGCTCACTCACAATTTTGCCTAAGAACACAACCATGAATAAAGAATGGTACCAAAACAACCCCTGAAAGCAACTTCTCCCAGCCATCCAAGAACAGTCTGATGACAAACAATGCCTTTTCCAGCATGATGAAGTACCGTGCCATACGGCAAAAGTGATAACTAAGTGGATTGGGGAACAAAACATCAACATTTTGGGTCCATGGCCAGGAAACTCCCTAGATCTTAATCCCATTGAAAACTCGAGGTCAATCCTCAGGAGGCGGGTGGACAAACAAAAACCCACAAATTCTGACAAACTCCAAGATTGATTATGAAAAAATGGGCTACCATCAGTCAGGATTTGGCCCAGAAGTTGATTTACAATTGCAGAGGTCTTGAAAAAGAAGGACCAACACTGCAAATATTGACTCTTTGCATAAATTTAATGTCATTGTCAAAAACCTTTGAAACTTATGAAATGCTTGTAGTTATACTTCAGCATACCATAGAAACATCTGAAAAGATCTACAAACACTGAGGCAACAAACTTTGTGAAAAGCAATACTTGTCATTCTCAGAACTTTTGGCCACGACTGTGCTGCTGTTCCATAAACAATAAGGAGAACTTCAATCAATAAGATACCTATTTCATTAAACACTTGAGTAACTTATCGGTATAGTCATTAACATTTTTAAATTTTATTCTTATTTAGCAAACACTTTTATCCAAAGTGAAACACATTTTTTAAAGCACGGTCAGACAGTCCTTGGAGGTTAAGGGCTCATGGACTGAACAGCGAAATCATTCTGCCGGTGACCTTCCAATCACAAGGACAACATAGTAACCCACAGACCCACACATCATTGCCTCTTATGTCAATGACGTAATTTCAGTTTGAAGTTAGGCCAATAATGCATGGTACAGGCAGGTCTTAATTTGCATTTTACCTTTACTTTTCTTCAGAAGACACTTTTTTCCAAAGCGACATAGAAGTGAGGCAAATTGCACATTATAAACATACATGCTGTCAGGAATTGACTAGGCATAAGTGCAGCTAGGCTGAGCTTTCAATGATTGTCCAGTTACAAGTGTGAGCAGTATTGGAGTAAGAGCTACACAACATCTATCTTGTACACCAACAAAGCAAAACTGAAATGTCTCCAGGGACAAACTAATTCTCTTGCTTGTCAAGGTGGGCCTGACCCACATTGAGTTCCTGTGGACTATGTGAAGACCCCCCCCAAAAGAAAAAAAGTGCTCTTCCATATAAATACAAAAACAGAGTCTGGTGTCCTCTCAGTGCGTTTCTTGATGATCAGCCAAAGACAACGATCCACCGTTACCTAATGAAGTTTTGCACAGAGGCGTGTTTGTATTTAGAAAGTTAATATCACACTTTTTTTTGTCGTTGTTTAACCTTGTTCAGTACACACTGCGTGCCCTTCTGCTCACAGCCAGTCTGTTTTGAAGCTGGCCTGGCCTAGTTACTCTTTTAGAGCCTTACCTGGCGTGCCCTGTAGGTGAGCATACAGTCAGCAATAACAGGTATGCCGACATCTCATGGTGCTGGGAAGAATGCTGTCATGCTCACCTTTCTCTGTGTTTGAACTGGTTCAACCATGTCCAATATCTTACAGGGCAAAAAGCTACTAGCAGGGATCGCTGTGGAATTCTATCAGTACTGCACCCTAATTTGTATGTGGTGGTTCCTCGATCCTTCATTAAATACTCAATTTTCAGTTGCATTACTAAATTTTGGCTAATCTTTCTTCTGGAAATAACTAAACTGATACAACATTAATATCGTGTATTGCACTTTATCAATAGAGGTACATGTTCTGTTCCCTCCTGTAGTTCTGAATAGTAAAATATTTTCTTTGTGAACCTTTTATGGTAGTATACAGAATATCATATTTGCCTCAAGTATGAGATTTTAACTTAAGGTTATATCACTGAAACTCTTTTTAGCATTATTTTCCTGTATATGGATATCACTCTGTTACGGAACAGATTAATTTCAAATTCCATGGCAGACCTTTAAAGCAACAGTGGACATCACCAAAGCCCCAGTTCCACACAGCGATAGCAGAGTATTTGTTTCCAGGTCCTTCCCGGTTGGATCTTTTTGGATTAACATCTTTAGTTAGCCTCTGACAGATGAGGATGTGCTACAGGCCTGCTCGCAAAAGTATATAGGAGTGGCTGGAGACGATTAGTCCCCCGCTGTTATGTGGCAGATAAGCTTGCTGGGATGCCAAATGCACGCTTGCAGGGGGACTGAAGTGGAGCGGTCGTGCTCCACCACATTCAACCCCAAACCTCTGAGGTGCCATTAAACCCCAACGGTGAGGCACAATTTAATTGCCTCTTGGCTGTAATTAAATACTGCTTAAAGTAATCAAGGCCCAAATTAATTTCCGCCTTGTTCCTGTCCGTATGTCCGCAAAGTGACCCGATGCATGGGGAAGTGTGGGAGCGGTGGTTGATAAAGATCCAGCAAAATGCTGGAAGCTGCTGTTCATCTTTTTCTTTTTCTTTTTTTTTAAAAACCGGAGGCATCCTGTCAGCACAGTTTTGTTTGTAACGTAGCATTGCACTCAGGAATGCCTAATTGGCTCTGGCATTCTCAAAATCGGAGGAAAAGAGCTCTGGGAATGAGCTATGGAAGGCAAGGTGAGCAGTGCTGAAATCTGAATGAGGAGAAAACTGTAGGATACGGAATATGAATTAGAAATACAAAACAAATTAATTGCATGAAATTGATAGAACATAGTTTTTTTTTTTTTTAAGAAAATGGCCATGTCCCTTTCAAAAAAGAAACACTGTGATGTCCTCGGCCCACTAAATCTGAGTATCCATGTCTCCACTTACTGCAAACAATGGCCATGCCAAATAAAAATCCACCTCGAATGTCAGTATCAAATAGTATTATGAACATACTTCAAATGTGTGACATTCTTCATCAATCATGTTTCTGCTTAAATATTATGCTACATATTAATATTTGTGAACAACTTGATGCAAAATGATACGTTATATTCTGGGTTTCAGGCAGATTTCTTGTTCTCCGAGTCCCAGTGTTAAAGTGCCAGTATTAAAAACGTGCTAAAATAACCATCACAGTTGTTAAGTAGTAGGGTGGGTGATAGATGGTCCTATCGGATTGAGAAGACAATTGCTGCTTCTTTGCCAAATTATAGAGCTTGAGTGCTCCAAGCACTGCAGAGGAACCTCAGTGTGAGACTGGATTTACAGCCAATGAGGGCCCAATGCGAGTGCTCCATTTTGTGATGCCCAGGCTGCCCTTAGACTGTTTAAAGAGGGGGGGAAAAGAGCCAGCTGGGTTGAAGCAGAGGGGCAAAAGACTGACAAAGCCTTTATTCAAGGAGACAAACTAGGTAGGGGAAACAGCAATGGTTTGTTCTAGTCTTTCATATGTTATATAGTCCTGCAGTACTGTTGGGTTTAATTTTTCCAAGAAGATGAGGAGTTCTCTACCTTGCATATGTCATTACACATCTCTAGTGGCCAACAGCACCTAATCATGGCCTCCCTAAATTTATGCAAAAAATGCAACCTCCCCATTGTTTTGTTTGCAGCCTAGAGCCACTTCTGTCAGCATGGAGGTATGTTGCTGAGTGCCAGTTCATCTACAGGCTTCCTCGTTACCTAATTTATTCATCAGCTCATTAAAAAAAAAAAAAGAGATTCTACTCCAACACTCAGGGTCTGCGTGTGTGTATGTTTTCACCCCCAGTAAGTCTGACAGAAGTGAAAGATTCTGATTCTCCTGACTATCTGTCACCATCATTTCCCTGCTGTTTCACTCCTGCCCTCTTGTTCTTGTCATGGATTTGGACTGCAACCGTTGGCTGTGCTCTCACACAGTCTTAGCTGTAGCTGTGCTGCTACTACAAGTTTGTCCCTGGCATTTTGGCAGGATTTTCCTCACTGCATGGGCCAAGGTTGGGTCTGGGGTTTTAGGAGCTGCTCCTGAGGACAGTAATAATCTTTTCATAAACAGGGGGTGTGTACCACATTTTTTTTTTTGTGAAATGTGAATTTTTTCTTCCTTTTTATTCCTTTAATTAAAGGCAGTATTAGAAGACTTTCATTTAGGCACTCACACCAAGTATCAAATTGTAAGGATTGAATATTTGCAAATAATGAACTTTTAAATAAGGTGAATTGTCTCTTAAATTTAAGAACAGAACACCCTTGAGTCTAATTCAGCAGATGTATGATGGTTTAAAAGGCAGTATCATGATGAAGATTAACCAGAAGAATTACCCACTTGGGTGTGCCCATTATAAGTGCTCTTCCGAAGGGGAGAGCAGGGCTAATAACCTGGAACAAAAGGCTGTTTACTTGTAAAGGCAAGGTGATTTATCTTACATGCTTCAGGGATTTCCTTACAGGTAGCATGGTGGTTAAGGATGCGGGCATCAGGATCTGAAGGCTGCTGGGCCCACGAGGGACCAGCTGTCATATTCATGAGCAAGGCGCTTAACCCGAGTCGCCTCGTGTGTAAATGAGCCTCACTGAGAGAAAAGTGTCAGCAAAGCCCAGCAAGAACTCTGAGTTAACAGTTTGAGATTACAAGGAGTAGGCTATTCAATGAGTGTGCCCACTGTCTGGAAAAGAATGCCAAAGTTGCTTACCTTACATTATTATACCTTATATTATGTGTAGCATAACACTGAGAGCTAAATGAAGCATTGCTTAAATTTTCTGCTGCAGAGTGAACAGATATTGATTGAGTTGATACATTAGCTGAAGCTGGTTTTTCCGGTTGTGTTGACATAATAACATTTCATAAGTTTCTTTTCAACATTTAATTGCTGTTTATAGTCGCATTTCCAACCTATTAAAAAGAACTGTGTCCTTTTAAGGAGAAATTAATAATTTGCCAGCCGGCAGTCTTAACAGAGACGAGGGTTAGTATTTTTTTAATAGCTCACTTAAACTGTAATATGACAGTTACAAAATACAAATTTATGCGTGTTACGTACCGATGATACCGGCTGTCTTCTTTCGGCTCGCGCAGTTAAAATTAAATTTGCCCGGAAAACAGCGGATATGGCTAAAGTTTTACAGTTGATAAGTCTGTCGCCACAAAGTCAACCGGAGATAAGCAGGACTTCTTAAAAGTCAGTCATAGCAAAGTCAATTCAAAATAAAGAGCAGCTTGACAATCATATTTATTTTGTGACATGGCAGAGAAACACAATTCCATATGATGTCAAAACGAAAGGTTTCCTGTCATGTTTTCCGCTCTGCTAGGCTTCAATAAAGGTTTGCGTTACCTAGCAGGCGCCTAATGAAATGCTTTATTTGTTATCTCAACAGGCACATTCGTGTAAGTAACCTATATGGCTTTTACCTACCCATAAAAGGCATTTATAATGGGTAATTACTGAAGCGGCTCACAGGTTGTGGCCTGCTCCGCGGTACAGCGGCAGGGTCTCTCATGGGAATAGACCCGGAGTCCTTTAAAGCCGTTAAGTCTGGGTCTCATTTACCAGCACGTGAACGGAGTCGGAGCCCCGTGGAACTGGGCTTGCGGTCGACTTACGCGAAGCCTGGGAAGATTTTTGGGTAAACTGCTGTATTCCGGCTGGCAACACGGCCTCCTCGCCTGGCTTTCCCCGGCATGGAGCCGCTCCTCCGTCCGCCATCTGTAAACGCGCGTGATTAGGTCGCGCGGTACGACAGCTCGGGTGTGCGCGTGCGCCTACGGCATGGCTCGTCTGTCTGCAAGCTGTCTTCCAAAGCCCTCAAACTAAGAGCGCTGGCATGGTTCTATGTCTTCCCTCACCATCATTTCTTAGGCAGAACTACAGTATGTGCTGTTTTTGTGTGCAATAATGCATAAATAGCAATTGGGCAGTGGTGGCTTAATGGTAAGGGATGGGCACTTGTAATTGAAAGATTGTAGGTTCAAATCCCCGACCAGCAAGGCACCACCCCCAAACACTGCTCCTCGGTCGCTGAATTAGCTGCCCCCTGCTATGTCACATATGGGTTAAACGCAGAGAACACATTTTGTTGTGGTGTGTCAACAATGACAATTAATTGATAACTAAATAATGGTGTAAGGACAAGCAGTTATTAATGGGAGGTTTGACTGCCCTGAATATTACAATTCATCCTGATTGGAGGGGTGAATATTTTAAGCCCAGCCCTGAGTATTTTAGCCCCGATGCCAATCTTCCTTGAAAAACAAGAAGGTCAAACACTAGGTGTACTTGACTTAGCCCCTAATCTTTTCAATAACTAGAAACTCCTGGTAAGGGTAAATGGGAAGCGACACGCGCACCGTACCTTAATTACATTAGCGTTCCATTTTGGGGGAATGGAATCTACGGTATGAAATGCACAATGGCGATATAATGCATTTGTGGGCTGTAGCCGTTCTACATTTATTAATATAATTCATTTTCTTGGATGATTGTTATTTCTGAGTAGGAGTACGGAAAGGCAAAGGGGCCGTAGGTTGCGCTGGTCCACAGCATGTAGTGTGTGACGTGAGCTGACTGCCTTCTCCGCTAAATTATATAAACATGAAACTGAAAGGAAGCTTTATTATGTCATATGTGTGAGTACAGATACACTGGAATTGGGAGACACACACTTTAAGGTGGAGGTCAGCTGTCCATCCAATACTCCTGGGGCATTTTTTTGGGGGGGGGGGGGGGTTAAAGGGCCCAGCAGGGATGTGATTACTCTGCCAAGCATGTGATTCAAACCAGCAACCTACCAATCACAGGCACAGAGGCCAACCTACTGAGCCTCACACCACTCACTCACCCTATGCATGTACATGAAAGGATACAAATATATATATTTGTGTGTGTGTGTGTGTGTGTGTGTGTGTGTGTGTGTGTGTGTGTGTGTGTGTGTGTGTGTCTAAAATATTTTAAAATTGTCAGCCATTATTTTTTTACATATGCAATATGTAAGAGGAGGAATAAATATGTTTCTAAACTTTTGCTTGAGTTTTGTGTTCTGTGACTTTGGTTGGTACCAGTTAGGATTTACTCAGGATTTACTTGGTTTAAAGTATTTTTATCACATAGTATTGCTGCAGGTTAGACAGGCAGGTTGAAGATGAGTGTCAGATTTGACCGAGAGCTGATGTTGAAAAATGTCTAAAAATATAATACTGCCATTTGTTCCTTGTTTTTTTTTAACAGTTTTTGTTCTCTCTTGTTCTCTGTGTTCTATATTATAGATACACAGCTAGATATATACTGATAATGACCAAATAATATGCTGTTGGCCAATATTAGCAGTACAAAATTGTGTATTCTCAAACGTATACTCAACTTTTCAAGCTGAGTAGTGACATCAGTGCTATTGCGCCATCTACTGGTGTTACGTAATCGTAACTATAAATATGATGTCACCCAGGAATAAATCGGGAGCCCAGAATAAGTATTTTATATTCATCCATCCATCTTCCAAACCGCTTATCCCACTGGGTCACAGGAGCCCATGGGCTCCAGACTCCGGGATGGGGGGGGCAGCCCATTGCAGGGCATACTCACACAATTTAGTAATCCTAATTAGCCTTAGCATGTCTTTTAACTGTGGGGGGAAACCGGAGTACCCAGAGGAAACCCCACAATGATATGGGGAGAACATGCAAACTCCACAGACATGGAACCCAGGCAGAGACTCGAACTCTGGTCCCAGAGGTGGGAGGCAACAGTGCTAACCACTGCACCACCACGCCACCCCATGTTTTATGTTTTTTAAATTGATAAAAAAAAAACTGTATAATATACACATTTGAAAATCTCCAGCCATCTCTGCCATTTTGTTGTAGTTTATGACAATGTGCATATTTTTACGGCGCGTTTATTTTCTTTCCCGGACATGCATGTGCCCATGTGTCCGTGTGTGTGTGCATAAAGCCAAAGGGAACCTCAGAAGATGGACCCAGTAATGGTTGTCTCAGTTAATTTAGTCCACCCCCCGGAGTTACAGTTGGAACAACATACTTGATTGGGTCTGTTCTTCTTCTGTTGACCTGGCAAAATCAGTCGGGTGTACCTCTCCAGTCTTGGCATACTGTGATTGCTTGATGTCTACCCCGATCCCAGCTATGAACAATTTACGGTACAAATCTGTCAAGTCCCTGTTCAGTGTGGCCATGTCCCGTGTGCCTGCTTGTGGTGCTCTGTGCGTGCATGTATACCTGTATATCTCTCTACGTTTATTCATTCACTTTAAGGGTTACGGCTGAAAATTGGCAGAAAACAAAATATCATAATTCTAATAATGTATTTTTTGTTGCTTTCATGTGCCCTACAAACTTAGTCACGCATTACCCCAAAGTAGGAGTTCAAGACTTCTAACAGTTTACGAAACCTCTGTATTCATTTGGGGGAAAACGTCAAATGGTATAAAAGAAAATCTCATTACTGTGACCACTGGAAAGAAAATTTCAATACAATATTCATGAACATTGTATTTATATTGAGGTAGTAAAAGCATCTTGTGGTGAGAGCCTTGTTTTGGTGAGTCTATATTTGTTTGCATGCCAAGGGAAATAAATAATTTTATTGCATTCAGTTGTTTGTGTTGTGATGCATGGGCTGGGTCATTATGTCTGTCTTGTATAACTAAGAATCAGCCTTCGGTGATCTGTGGTCTCGTTGTGTTATGCTGTTGTGTGGCACAGGGTTCCGATGCATGTCCACATTTGGACGTGGCGTAGATTAAACACCCTGCCCTTGCTGTGGGTTTGATAGCGTGCCGGTTAATTGAGCAGGAGGGTTTGCCTTTGGTGTCTTTAGGCTTCTTGGGGAAGTAGGAGATCATCTCTGGAACGGTATAGCTGGGGTTAACGGAGATTCCGCCTTGTTTACTGCTAAAGCCCACCTCCTGTGCAAATGGTATCTGTAATTCTCGCCTCCCAGGACCTCCCCTTCTGGCCGCTGGCTTTGCTTCTGTTTGGTTGCACGACTCACCTGGATACTTTACCGTGGGTGTTTGGACTGTGTTCAGGCCCCTGGGTTTGTCGCTGCGTTGGAGGCCCTGCCCGATCAGCCATGGTGCTCAGGGAGTCTTGCGATTTGTCATCCTCTGCTGGAGGTTCTGCCTTTTCTTGAACTTCTGCTAGTAAAAGTGGTTAGCAGGGCAAATGGTGTTTCTTCAGCTGGGCACATAATATTCCCTCCAGAATGACAATCTTGATTATCAGACCTCCAAGCATATTTTGCAATTCAGCTTTTTTTTTTTAACACCATAATGATGAATATCTGGAACCATCCTCATTAGAAACAGCACGTACCACCTCCGTTCGAATGTGACATTTTTTGCTGATGCGAGTCATTGACTTTCATAGCACAGACTCCAGACACCAAAAATTTCATTTTACGGGTGTTGATTCCCCCCCTTTGTTTCAAACATGTTGTAAACATGCGTTACACTTGGACATTTAACTTGTGGATGAAGCAGCTTTTTATCTTCGACACAGAAACACCTTTTCCTGTTCAGTTCATTAAAACTGCCTGGAGGGTCGGTTCTGGGCAGGAAGCCGCAATAGCCGAATAGCGATGTGTGTGTGTGTGTGTGTGTGTGAGTGTGTGTTTTGGTGGGGGGCAGGGGTGTATACAGAGGCTCTGTCCACAGCTGAAATCTGATTGGCCCCCTCCTCTGTCACTCACTGATTTAAAAACATGTCACTGGATCATGTATGAATTATGGAAGGGGTGGGGAGTGACTTTGACTTCAGTCGAGAGAAGTTCAATCAGAGAAGTGGGAAACCGAGGGAGAGAGAGGAAGGGGAGAAGTGAGGGAGGTACACCAGGTAGGCAGCGAGATGGATAGAGATAGAGAAAGAAAGAGCGGGAGAGAGAGCAGCATCATGGCTGCGGCAGTGAGCACATCCAGGAGGGAAGCAGTCCCACCGCCACCCCGAGCCCCCCCCTCCTCTACCATCCTCCCAAACCCCGAGCGCATCCATGTCCCTCTAACAGCCAGCCAGCATCCACACCCCCCCCCCCCCCCGCCATGCTCCATCCTCCTCACACCGCCAGAGAAGACCTGTCTCCGGTTGTCAGAATGCCCCACTGCTTCTCTCCCATGCTCTGCCACTGCAGAGTCGCATGCGCCGGCAGCACACTGTCACTGATGTTCGGATGCAAGGTAGGCGACCGCTTGCATCCGTGTCCCGCGCTCCGCCGCCGGCTGCATAATGTGCGGCTTCCATCGCCGGGCCTGTGAATTCCTTTTCTGGAAGGTGGAATCAGGGAGGCTGTCTGGCTCTGGGCATCTCAGATGAGGTAGCAGTTCATTTTTTAACTTATGATTTTTACTCTGAAAGAATCCTTAAGCTGTCTCCTTGGGGGCTAGGTCCGTCCTAAATGAGATTTTAACTGGTTTTTGTGGCTCTACTTTAAAGGGCACTTAGCTCTACTGACTCTCTTATTGCTTATTTGATACTTTAATTCTGTCATTTCTCTCATTCTGAAGCACTCAGAAGGAGTACGTATTGGAGTACACATGCCGCGACAAAGATTACTGCGATTACTGGAGATTTCAAACGTTACAGTCGATGAATCAAGGAAAAAAAAACACAGTTTTTCTCTTCTGCTTCATATTGTCTCTGTCATGCAGTGTTTATGTTGCTAATCAGAAAAGTCTTGTTACTGTCAGAGAGACTGCGAAGTCATTTACTTCACAGAGGAAAACTGTCCTGCATACTTTGTAAGTGTGTTGACTTTAATGCTACAATCAAATTCTTTCTAAGCATGTTGTGATTGACCTACGTCAGTTAGGTGTATTAAATGCTATGTTACGTATTAAAAGATGGATGCTGCTGTAGTGAAGATTTTGATTCCAACTGACTGTACAGTTTCCTTTACGGTGAGGTCCTGTTTCAGTTGTCTTGTGGTGTTCGGACTAGCGAGGAGGCAGGGGCAGTGATGGAGTGAATGAAGGAACACAATTAGTCACCAAGGATTACAAGGAAGTCTGCTTGTATCGGCCACAGTTACCCCTGCTGGCTGTCTGCACTCAGATTCTGCTCATTTCTCTGCCTTTACCAGCCAAGCAGAGACCCCTACCGCTGCCCTTCCTTCTGCTGCTCCCATGGTGACCATAGCGGCCAAGTTTGGTGGCCCCCTCAGTTGGAAGATGTCGGCATTAAAGGACAGGCATTCATTTGCCTGGCCACAGCCTTCCAGCTGGTGATTATGTTGCACTGTCTGCTGTCCTGTGCATGGAAGATGGGGCAGGCAAATGTTTGGGGCATCACGTAGAGGCTGTGTCAAGGGGTGGGGCAAGAAAGCAAAGTCAGCAAAGGTCCCGGAAAGGGTTCGGTGCGCGACGTGTGCAGAGGGTTCTGGGTGAGCCTGTGGCGTGTGCTGTTTGTCCAATCTTCCCAAGTGGCGCTTGGCCAAGCGAAGGTCAAGTTGCAGCCCATTGACAAGGAGAGCATTGTCCCCTGTCCACTCCTGCGCAGTGCACAAATTTGACCATCCGCCTCGCTACCACACACTGCAGATATGCTCATAGTTTGTTTGGTGCCTGACTTAATAATATTACGTATGAGTGCAGGTACATTGTAATGCTTCTTTTCATAAATCCCATCTTAATCTTCTCTGAGACACACACACATACATACGGGTGAGAGTGGAGTTTGTGGTCTGAGCACAGGGTTGGCTGTCACTTGGATGTCCCCCAGAGCATTTGTCAGGGAGGTTCAGGGCCATGCTCAATGCCCCAATGGCACAACTACCGTCAAGTCATAATTGCAAAGGAATTAATCGTATGGGAGCCAAACTCGTACCTTCACATTTAACTGTGCGACAAATGAACAGTTTGTTTTCTGGCACGAAATAACAACACCTTCCCAAACTGAGATATACTGAGATGTTCTCCCTGTTCAGAACCCTCCTGATTGGCCATCTGTGGCCCCTTGGCCAATCAGGAACCTTCAGGCCAGTTTCCACTGGCACTGTGCCTGCGGTTCAGGAAGCTGCGTGAGCACATCCTGTTCTGGAGAGAATCTCCAGGGAAGCCCGAAAGTGTCTCCCTCCTGCCCACTTCTGCAGTACGATAGCCGTCACGGAGGTGTCAGTCCGCCATTGTTTCATAGCTGGCTCCCAAGAAGCCAGCATCACTCTCTCTGCTGGCATGCAGTGCTCAGAGGAACCACAACTAATGTTCCTGGCAGATGTACTAAGCGTTTCTATGGCAAGACATCATCAGGAAGAGAGTCTTTTTATCCTTTCTCTGCAATTTTCCACCCGTGAGAACATTATCTGATTTACTGATCGATGGCTGCGGAGGAACAGAAAATCTTGGCTAAAGGTATCTCCTGTTACTGCCTTAAGATTACCCTGATTGTTCCTTTTGTGTCTGACTTTTATTTCAAATAATTGCAGGCCCCGGATAATAATCTTTGGGCTTACGGCTTACGGCTACTGTCTTCTTATATTGCATAAAATAAGAATCGATAGTTCTGTCCTGTGGCGTTTGTGCTGAATTGACGTGTGCTGTGACTTCAATTCTGCACGTAAATTAGCTTTATTTACCCTCTGGTATTCATTGAATGTGAATCGTTCATGCAAGACTGATGTTCACCATTCATTTATAATGTTTTTTGTCCTCAAATAGAAATCAGTAAGGCATGGTTTAACTATACCGTTGAGGCCCCAACTGCAATGCGTTTCCTGTTATCCGTGGTGGCGATTGTATCGAACTTGGCCTTTGCTTGGCTTAGGAGACTGGTCCTGGGGAGAAGTTCCTAGTCCACCGAATAATACTGGCATCCTTGGCAATTTGGATTTATGCAGTCGTCTTTGTTTTCTCCTTCAGCTGTGTGACCTCTGTCAGCTCTGTGTTTTTGTCTCACCAGTCTTGGCTCAGTTCTCAGCTGGAAGAACCTGCTCCTCAGGCAGTTAGTCTAACCCATCCTGGCCCCAAAGGTTCTATCTCTATCAGACTCAATGCTTGTGTAGCTGCCTGGGAACCGGACCCTTTTGCCCAGTGCAAGATGTACAGCGAGGTTGTTTGAACAGACATTCCGGGAGATTGTGCTTCTTTTTCCCCATCGTAATTAAATGGAGATGGAATTAGAGAGCTTAGTGATGAATCATTCAATAAGAGGAGAGACCCACTTTCTCGAAAATGTCAGCCTCACCTCATCACAGATGTTAACATCTCTAGCCTTTAAATACTCAACGCAGTTTGGTAATCGGTGACATCGCCTCCCTTTTGAATGCCATCTGTTGGAAGAGGGGAGTATGAATGTGGGTTTATAAATAGTAGTGAATCCTCCATCCATCCATCAGTGGAATTAAGGTCTAGGTCTGTTTGCCTGACATTAACTAAAAACTAGTAACTACTAAAACTATTCTGACAGGAGGTAGCTAATATTTGTTAGAGCATCAGTTCTTGGAGCTTCTTATGATCAAATGGGCGGTGAAGCTATTGCAAAGAATGTAGACTTTATTTATATATATGTGGCTATGATTGGTGTTAATGTCTGACAGATGTTTCAGGTGCAGTGTACTTCAGTCACTGAGGTTTACAGACAGCACTGTGAAACTGAGTGATTACTGAAGATAAAGGAGCCAGGGTTACCCTCTAAGGATCTGAACCTGCAGCACCTGGATTGCAAAAGGCATTGCATTGTTATTTATTTAGTAGATGCTTTTATCCACTGTGGTGTAGATTTTTTTTTCTTCCAGATAGCAGGGTCAGCCAGTCCTGGGAGCAACTGTGGTTAAGGGACCCAGTGCTGAAATTTGCTGCTGTTTTGGGGACTTGAACCAGTGACCTTCTGATCATAGACACAATATCCTAACCCACTGAGCCACGCACAACCCCCCAAATAATGTGTCTTGCTGGTGATGAAATGTATATCACTCATATTTCGTTTAGTCAGACATTTCATGACCAGTGGTTTGGGATTTAGAGCCTACCCCCAGGTGCAATTCCTGTCTTCCCCAGACACGGCGTGGACATTACTCGAGATATCATGTCGAATTAGCATCACTTTGCCATTGTCCACTGTCCACGCTCTGATGGCAACGTTTTCCGTCTCTCTTTGCCGCTGATTGGAGTTGTTGTAGAAGGATCACCCTCATTTCCGCAATGCAAACGGTGGGAGGCAGGAAGTGGGAATCATTTAAACCATGGACGCAATTAAACGCCTCATTTCAAATTAGAAGAAGTCTGTTTGAGACCTGCCGTGAATAAATTGTGCTGGTGGAGATGAAAGTGTCTCACATCCAGGGCCTCATACTACTAAACCATCAAATGTGATGTGTTGGAATGATTCACACATGGGAGTGAATGTTTTAGGAGCTCTGCGTGTCCTAAAACAAAATAAAAGAACATTCAAAGTGTTCTGTAATAGTACAGCTAGGGATGAATGCACAGCGATCATGAGGGGATCACCATAAAACAAATTTCAAGCAGATGGTGATTCCTGTGTCTATGTGAATGTGAAAGCTGGCCAATGAAGAGACGGGGCATGAATAATGATGCTTTCGAACGCTGGTGTTGGTGAAAGCCTGGAAATTCTTTGGGAAACAAACAAGTGATGAAGTCGTAAATGAAGCCATAACTTACACTTGGAGCACATATCTTACTCTGGGCATTTCTTGAGAAGACCCTGTGCTTTGGTAAAGAGCAATGATGTGTGGAAAAAGTTGAAGGTCAAAAAGGAAGAGGACAACCAGCAACAAGATGGATGGACTTAATTATTGCAACAATAAACATGCCACTGTGAAGATGAAAGACCCAGACAGAGGACAGAACATTCTTGAAGAGTGCTGTCTATATGGCCAGGAGGCAGCACTGACTTGTCGACACCTGTTAATAATAAAGGGTCATGTGGAATGAGAGGGAACACAGTAAAAGAGGCATCTCCTCTCTGGTTAACAATGCTATCCCAGACACCTTTGCATATGTGTTCAAAGTAGATGGGACCGGGCCGCTTGGCATTGGCGTGTTGATATGGAGGGCGGATGGGACCAGGTCGCCCTGCATTGTTGCGTTATTAGGAAGAGTGGATGGGACTGGGTCGCCTGGAATCGGCACGTTGATAGGGAGGGCAGATGGGACCAGGTCGTCCTGCATTGGTGCGTTATTAGGAAGAGTGGATGGGACTGGGTCGCCTGGAATTGGCACGTTGATAGGGAGGGCAGATGGGACCAGGTCGTCCTGCATTGGTGCGTTATTAGGAAGAGTGGATGGGACTGGGTCGCCTGGAATCGGCATGTTGAGAGAGGGGCCGGATGGAACCGAGTCGCCCGGCATCAGCACATTGACAGGGAGGCCGGATGCGATCGGGTCACCCGGCATCGGTGCATTGATAGGGAGGTGTCCCCCTGGGATGATGTTCTTTGGGTTGTAATTTGCTTACGGTAGACATTCTTGCTGTCCTTTTCCTCGGCATGGTCTGTGTGGTGATCCTGCCCTCTGGACAAGGCAATTGATGCCTGGCAGCCGCATCTCATTTGTGTTCCTCCTCAGCGGCAGTGCGCCTTGTGGCAGTGGATTCCCAGTGGATCGTCAAGTCATGATGGGGGAAAAAAATGGCAGCATGAAGGAGTGGAGATGTATGCTCCTGACCTTTTATTGGATTAGAGCACAGATTACATAAAAGCTTGACAAGTTACCAACTGCTTACCACCATGGAGATAACAAGTAGTCCCTGAGGACTCTTTGAATAAAGCATTTTAACAAGAATGAGCTTCTGGGGTCCTAAAGGAGCAAGACATCAGGCTGATGGCCAAGCTGTACACTCCCACCGCCAGCCTGATCTTAGGTCCATTTCGTTTTCCTGCCTTTCCACTTAATTTGCATACATTTGACACCCCTGTATGCAAATTAAGGCCCTATTCCTTTCTCTCACCACGATGTCACATGGTTTTATGTCCTATTCTGCCAGGAACATGTTGCTCAACAGAATAATTGAAGCTATGTATTACAGTATTTAACATTGCTGTATGCATAAAGAATGGAAAATAGAGCTAATGTAAATTCTAGTGCTTTCAAATTCTTTAGAGTTCGAAATACGGTCATTCCCAGAATGACTTGGATAACGTCGGATGAAAGTGAGCTTTCCCCGGCACTGTAGCATTAGAGCCTCAGCACAATTTTCTGCTAATTAAGCCATGATTATGCTGTAGATATCGCCATCGCTGGATTTGCCTGACATAGCGAGATTACCTGTGCCGTGGAGGTGGGCTGGCAAGCCAGGCTGCGCGGCGCATTGCAGTGCCCCCCTGTGGCCGCTTGGCCTGCTGCGATGTGCCAGGCAGCCTCATCGCGCGTCCGCCATCCGATCTAAGTGTCCGCTGATTGCCTCGATGTGGTAATTGTATAAAACCACAGGGGACCCCTGGTTGTAGAGTGCGGTGCTCGTCCTGTACAGGGTAGGGGGGGCTGGCATGGAGGGCCGCAGATCCCATGCCTCCACACTACTGATTCAGTTTATTTTTTATAACAAATTATTTTGCAAGAACAGTTCACACTTGGTAACAGGGGAATGTGTCCTGAATCCCATAGACACACAGTGCTTTTAACTGTTTGGCTTCACTTAGGTCAGCATTTGTCAACCCAGTCCTTGACAACCCCCAGGATGGCTTCCCTACTCCCTACTAAAATTGACTGATACTTTATTAATCCCCGTAGGGAAATTGTCTTTACGCCTCCCTCAACTTGCTCTTTGCAGACCTGTAGCGGCGCCCAGGAAGCTGGGGGTTAAGGGCCTTGCTCAAGGACCCGCAGACGTGCTGAGGTTGGGTTTGAACTGGCGACCTTGTGACCTTGTGGCCATCTGACAGGGAGCTGGGAGGGAGCAAAAGTATGGAGCGTCCCCGATGACCAGGTTGAGAAACACTGACTTAGATTATTGGCCATCAAGGGAATTTTAGTTTATGGGGTCTCCAAAGGGGGTCTCCAAAGGGGATCTCCAAAGGGGATCTCCAAAGGGGGTCATTGGCTTCATCCCATTGTCCCTGCTTGTCCTTAGAGGTGACCATTCAGTATTCACAGGGCTGCTGTATAGCTGCCGAAGCTGGTCGAAGCCCAATTTCACTTTGTCTCGAACTTGCTCCTCGCATGGTTTCTAAGTCGATGCCCTTCCAGGGTTGACTGGCATCTGCATGCATGTGTTCGCTAACCAATGCAGCGGGTCAAGGTCCCGGGTTCGGCTTTGTGCCGTGGGTATGCAAACGCTTGCTGACGAGTTCCAAGGGGCTCTGGGGAAGAAGAGGTCTCTATTTCAGCCTAGACACCGCTTAACTGTCAGCCACAAGACATGCTGATGTTTCGTTCCTACAGTTAGGATAAAATTCTGCTGGAGCATGTAATACAGAAAGAGGCTTCTCTGTGAGGAAGCATGTGCAGATACTGCACAGCTGCCATCTGAAAGGAGATGGATATGTATTACTGGAATATATTATACTGTAAATGTAATTGAGGTTCTGGAACCTGCCAGGGCTGTTTTGGGCTGCGGTGGGGTATGCAGCTTCCGCACTCTCTACCTGGAGTGTCTCTCAAACCTCCAGATTCTCCATAAACTACACCAGCGGTCACATGCCCACCGAAATCGGTTCTCAGCTGTGGGACTCTGTTGGCTGCTACGTATCAGCCATTTCCCGTGCCTCTGGGGATCCCTCGTGACATCAAATCAAGGCACGCTGAGGGAACTTCCTTTCCAATCTTGGAAGTAGCCTGAACACTGTACTTTTCTGGGGCTATTTTTGCATTGGGGGGGTGGGGCCGAAGTGAGATGTTGATTCTCGTGACCCTGCACCTTCACGTTTCCATCGGAGGGCTAATCAAGAATGATATACCCCCCCCCCCCCCCCGGGCCGTGGGGGGGGGGGGGGGCCGGGGGGGGGGGGGGGCCAAGGGG